>BDMB01000099.1:0-415300 GCA_016859785.1 Macrotyloma uniflorum | reverse complement strand
TATTTATATTATATAAATAAACCTTATATCTTATACCAAAACATTATTTTATTTATCTATTTTTAAATAATATAACTTAATATAATAATATTAAAACATTATTGATAACGGTATTGTGAAATTAGAATAAGATATATTTAATTGACAATTTTCTAATTTTATTAATTATTTATGAAAATATTATATAAACTTAAGATTAAAAATATAATTTATTTAATAAATTATAAATTAATTTTATTTTGAAATTTAGTTAAAATATATAATGAGAAAATAATTTATATTCATAATTAATTAACAGGAGTGTCTAACTTATAATGTATATCAAGTTTTACTAAAAAAAACTTAAAATAAGCTAAAAAACAATATTAAAATCAAACAAGTTATAAAATTATTATTATTTGGGTTACATCCTCGCAAGCAATCTAATTCAAATAAATTATGTTAGATTTTTTTATGATATGATGAAACTTAATTTTATCTCATTTAACTCTATATTTCTATATTTATAAATTAAGTGATAGATTTTAAAATATAATTATTATATAATTTCTTTAATTATTTTATTATTTAAATATATATTTTTTTGAAATATTAAATAATAGTATATTTTAAAAATCAAATAAAAATATTTTAGAATTAAAGATTAAAAAAATTAAAATCATTGACCCAATTGAAAAAAAAAAAAGTGAGATTAAGTCGTATTAGATTTAAAAATAAATATAAAATGATCTTATATAATGAAAAAAATTCTCTTAGTAATAAAATGAAAAAATTAATTTCTACTGTATAAATATTAAAAATTATACTAATATACAAATTAAAATATTTTAATAAATAAAATTATATTTTATAAATATAATATCTATCTAATAATAAATATATAAGAAAAAGTTAAATGTAAAAATAATTTTATAATTCATCTTATATATTTTTATAAATATATATTTTAGTTGTGAAATATTTATTAATTTTATAAATGATTTATTTTAACAAGAAATCTAATTAATTACTTTTAATGAAAATTATATTTTTTTTATCTATGAAACTTGAATATAAAATGTTGTTAAGATATTTGAACATGACTTTTCTTAAATGATTGATTAATTATTAAATATATTTTTTTATGAAATATAATTTAACTTTCTCCAAATAATTTATTTATATGTTAGTCTTTGTCTTTTTCAAAGTTAAAAAAATTAAATTTTATATTTTCATATAAATTTTGTCACTTAACTGTAGTATTGCATAAATTTTATTATTTAATTTTTTTCTCACGTATATTTTATGTTTACTTCCTAAATTGGATACGTATCGAATACATATCGGATATATAATCTTAAGATATTGTTCAAACTTTAAAATATACATATTATTATAAAATATTACTATATATTTTATAATAAAAAATTATTAAATATAAATATATTTTATAATTTTTATTTTATTTATAATTTTAATTACTTTTATATTTATAAATAAATTATATAATCTTATACTTAAAAATTATAATATAAATTTATCATAATAATTTATAAATATAAATATATTATAAATATTAATAAAAACATAAATATTATATTTATTCGTATTTTTTATTTTTTTAATAAACTATTTTTTTATTGACATAAATAAAAAGATTTCAAAATTTAAATAGAAAAAATATAGATAAAAATAATAATAAAATATATTTTAAATAAAAAAATATTTTAAAATATATTTTAATATTAAAAATATAGTATGAAAATAATTATAAAAGTAATTTATTTATATATTATTATAGATAATATAGTAAAAAATATCTTTTTATGAATCTTTTATATATTATTATAAATAATATAATAAAAAATAGAATATATATATATATATATATTATAGTTATTATTTAATTTTAAAAATATAATTTTATATTTAAATATAATAAGTGATTTGATTTAGTTTATTTTTTTATTTAAAATCTAAAATTTGAATTAAATCATGCGGTTAAAAAAAATATGTATCTACAAAAATTCAAAATAAATTAGGTTTTAATCGATTTTTAATATTTTTAGGATTGATTTTTGGTTTTTTTTTTAATTGGTTCGGTTTTGAATACCTATTTATGGATTAAAGTATGATTAGATGATAAACAAGATTAAAATATGATTAGATGAGATAATTATTTATAACATACTCTAGTAATATATTATTTTTGGTGAATCTAAACTAACTTATTCTCTGACTTCTCTGAGTGATAAAGTCGAGTACTTGTGGTTGGACTTGTGATGTAACCATTGTGTTTAAGCCTATGATAAAGAGGAGTACTTATATGTTAAAATCAAGAAGTAGTCGGTGATGGTTGGTCACAAGACTATGTGATAGAAACTATATGTTAAAATCAAGAAGTAGTCGGTGATGGTTGGTCACAAGACTATGTGATAGAAACTATAAGTAAAAACTATAAGATCGTATATTATTTTTTGTGAATTATATGTTTCATTAAGTTTATTATAACTATTTTATTATGTTTTACAAAAATTAATTAATTCCTTTTAAGTGTGTGAATAAATAATTTTTTTATAAAATTTAAATTTAATTACAAAATTATCATCAAAATGTAATTAATCATCAAAATGTAATTTTTTTTAATGTAATTTTATAATCTAATGTAATTAATTCCTTTTAAGTATGTGAAAAAAAAAATTATCATCAAAATATAATTAATCATCAAAAGAAAAGTGTGAAATTCTCATAACGCATCTTATTCATATAAATAATTTATCATCACGTATATAAAAATATCTTAAAAGATTTTTATCTAATGACATGGATCCTAACTTAAAATATTATAATTACAAAAACCTACTTCACATAGTTGCAACTAAAAGTTTATATTTCATGGCAAGATTGCTATTAGAAGGCAAAACAGGTATTATTTATCACTCTTTTTGCATGTTCATGTTGATATTTGATTTCATTAAAATTGGACCGTATCACTCTTTCAAGGATGACCTAATTCACTAACACATTGAGATTTATTTTTGACAAGTGCATTGTACATGTAGACATGTAACTTCAGAACAAAATTTCAACTTGGTAGTAGTTAGTTTCTTTATTCCTCCCAATAATTTATAATTATTGATGTACCTTTCTAGTTTTTCTTAGAGTTGATAAGAAGTGTGTGTAGAATAGGCTTATTAGCATTAAAGCAATTGATAATCTATTGGAAGAATTAAATTATTTAGGTATATAAATTCAATAGCTCTTTATTCTTATTTTTTAATTATTCTACTCAGGATTAAATTTATATGCCTTAATAATTGTGAATATTGTGTATGGAGGTTTGTGAGGATAGAGTAAAAGATAGTTAGATTGTTCATTATCCTTAAAATGTAGAAAGAACTTATATGTCTTAGTATCTTTGTTTGTATTCAAAATTGTTTGCATTATCATCTTACTTTACTTTGTTTTTTCTCTAAAATACAAAAAAATTAGTAAAAATAATGCAATTAATAGGATTTTAAGCAAAAATATATGCATCACATGGGATCAATCAACTTTGTTAAAGTTTGAGCTCAATTGGTATTGTATTATTTATGTCTCATTTTTTACATCTAATACTTATCGTTAATATGTTTTATTATTCATTTTCAATTTTTATTTAAGGAGTATTGAGAAGAAACTTGGAGAAGAAGTTAGTAGAGTTAAAATATTTATTAAAATTTGTCAAGGTCGAAAAGGAAAAACAGTGAATAAAGAAACACTAGACGTTATTGAAAGTTTATTTGTATTTATAAAATAAATTTTCTTCTTTTACTCATTAGTATTGATTAATTTAGTCTAAGTTACAAAGTTCAATTCAAAACTTAATGAAAATGTCAAAGAAACATTTGAATAATTTTTTGGAAAAGAAAAATCTGGACGAGTTCGTTGCTATGGAAGGATTATTACACCTAAAATACTAAAAAACATCAAGAAATTAATGCTATTAAAAAAGAACATGTTATTAGAATGCATGGTATGCCAAAGAAGATTGAAGGTTTACATATAACGATGAAATTCATACTTTTGACAATAAACTTTCGTTTGAATTGTTCAAAAGTAGAGATTTGCAATGATTTAACGTCAATCAAGAAGAATATCACAGTTTTCAAAACAAATTCATGCCTCCCTCTCATTCCATTTCACTCAATTTGCGAAGATTTGAATGGAAAGTGATTATAAATATTTTTTATATAAATAAATTACAACAAATAAATAATACATTTTAGTATAATCAATTATAACAAAAAATTATTAATATTTTTCATTTCTTATATTATTATAATAATAAATAATATTTAAAAATTAAATAATTATTAATAATATTTATATTTTTATAATAATTAATTAAAAATAATAATAAAATATAAATTAAACAAAATATATTTTTATTTTAATAATAATAAATAATTAAAAAGAATATTAAAATATAAAAAAATAAAATTAATTAATTAACTTTTTTCTTATTTCTATTCCTTTCTTTTAATCCAAACAATCTCATTTTTTTCTTTTTCTTTATTTCTTTCTTTTTCTTCTTTCTTAAATCGATCATCCAATCCCAACAAATAGTAAGAATGAGGTGGATATAAAGGTTAATTTACATTTTGATGATAATTTTTTTTTTTACTAAAATAAATAATTTTCTACAATATTATATATTTAAGAAAGTTGTCACACAACTCCATTTCACTCATGCTTCTAAAACACCATTTTTAATTTTATTTTCAAAAATTAATAATAATAATTTTTAAATTAATATATTTTCTACCATACTTCTAATACTTAAAAAAATTAATAATAATTATTTATAAATTTATTTATTTACAAATAATAATAAATAATTTAATCAAAATAAAATACAAATAATAATAATAAAAAAAAATTTAAACTACATATAATACTTTTAATATTTATCAAAATTAATAATAATTATTTATAAATTTATTTATCTAAAAATAATAATAAATATCTTAATTAAAATAAAATATAAATAATAATAATAAAAAAATAAACTGTCAAAGTATACTTCTATTATTTGAAAAAATTAATAATAATTATTTATAAATTTATTTTGTAACATCCCAATTTTTGAAAAAAATATATATATAATAAATATATATATATATATATTTGTTGTTACCAAGTAGCATCAAGAGGGGGTGGATTGATGGAATAAAAAATAAAATTTTAGCGTTTATTTAATTCAAATTTTAACCCTCTTAAAATAATTAGTCTAGCAAATATTTTATAAAGCGCAACAGAAAACTTTAAAAGATAAGGGAAAGAAAGATAACACCAAAGATTTATACTGGTTCGGGTTAAACCTTTAACCCTACGTCCAATTCCCAATCACCTCAACCTGATATGATCCCACACTCTTATATCTTTAATTTATCAGAATTTTTACAACCACTAATCACAAGTGAAACATGCAAAAATACAAAATTAAAGATAGACCTCACAATCTCTTGAAACCCACAAGAGATTACCACACATTCCTTGAGTCCCACAAGGAATGAAACATCTTCCTTGAGTCACACAAGGAATGAAACACTTTCCTTGAATCACACAAGGAAAGAGAAAACACCTCCTCTGAACAGCCTCAGAGGATGATTATAATCAAAATAGATATCACCTGGAGTGAAGCTTTCAAACGGTAGCACTTGCTCTGCTCAGAGTATCCTCAAGATTTTTCACAGAAAGATTAATGCACAGAACAATATTCTCACTTTCAAAACATGAAATTTCGTGGCTCAAGATACTCAGAAAAAGTGTGAAGCATCACAGAAAAATGTTGTAAAGAATGTATCAGTCAGGTGTGTTTTTGAAAAGCCCTGATATGCTTCTTAAATAGACAAATATTCCCAAATAAAATAAAATCTTTATTTTAATTCGAAATCACACGTTTTACTTTTTCAGAGCCTCACAATGTTTACAAAATAAAAATCAAGATACTCCTTTAATTTTTGGAGGATTTTTCGCAATGTTTATTTTTCAAAAATCTCCGAACATAATCGATTACGTTATGGACATAATCGATTATTCCCGAGAGAAATATTTTCAGATTTGAAATAAAACCGATTATTTCTGCAAGCTTTTCATTTTTAAAATCACATAATCGATTATTGCCGCAAGCTTTTCATTTTTAAAATCACATAATCGATTACATAATCGATTATTCCAGTGAGTTTTATAGTTTTTCGAAAAACAGTTTTTTTGAGAGAACACTCTGAGCTGAGTGATGATTACCTTTTGATATCATTCACTCCCAACTATAAACTAAGTCTTTTATGTCTTTGAGCTTGCTTCCAACTTGAGGTTTCTTGTAAATCTGTGAGCTTCCTTTAGTTTTCTTGAATTATCTTTGATGTCCTGATTCTTGATTTTCTTGATCATTATTAAAACACTTGAATACATGTGTAGAGTTGTCCAATTTTCAAATGGTGCTAACAATCTCCCCCTTTTTGATGATGATCAAGAAAAACATAAATGTACCTGTGTGTTGAGACTAAACCAAAAACTTTCAACAGTATTAATATTAGTTAGCATATATAACTATTAAAGCTCCCCCTGCTTATTATATAATTCAAAAAATAAGCAGAAAGGAACATATAAGCAAAATAAATTCAACACACATACATAACAAATTTCTCCCCCTTTTTACTATATCATTATTAAAAAGGACAATAAAGAAGTAAAATAAGTAATTTAGAACACAGCTCAAAAGATTTTAAAAGAACAATGCAAACTTGGATTGGGAGATGAAAATTTCTTCCTTTAGTTGTTTGATACCACTTGTACCACTTGTTGTTTGATTTGTAGTCCAAGAAAGAATGTTAGCTCCCCCATTATTGACATTTCAAATTCTTCCTGCATAACAAACATATAAATTTTGGTCCCCTTTACTATTTTGGGTCCTTAGGGGTTAGTATACAATTCTCGATTTTTCTAGCAATTTATTCTTGATAAAAAAAATACTAATCATTATGATGAAAGACATTAATTCTTTACTTGAATCCAAACAAATTTTCTAGAGGGTACACCTACATGTTTTATTAAACATTTATTTACTGTATGACCATGTTTCATGCAGTAAAAACATTTTATTCTAGAAAATGTAGGTCTATAGATTTTATTTTGAAAATCGTTCACAAAAGATTTTTGAAAACTTGTTTGTATAGATTCTTTTACAAAAATGGTCTTTTGTTGTTCTAGACTTTTTCTAGGGATAAAACCAAGTCCAGCTTTACTAGAAATTTCTTTTTGAGAATTTAAAATTATATCAAGATGCTCACTAGATTTAGAAAACTTTGAAATTACTTTTCTAGATTAAAAATTTTGTTTCCTAGAATTTCACAATTTTCACAACTTTTTCATTTTGAAATCGTTTCTAATTTTTCTAAATTAGATTTCAAAGATTCTTTTTCCTTTTCAGCATCTTGTAATTTATTTTCCAAAATTTGAAAACTATTTTTCAAGGTAGAATGTTTTTTGGATAATTCATTAAAGTTTTGAAAAAGTTCTTGAAACGCATCATGTAAGTCATCATAATATGTAGATTTAGCATTACTTACCTGTGATGATGTTTCGAGATCCTCATTTGTCATTAGGCAAAGATTTGCCTCCTCTTCTTCTTCGCTTTCATTGGAGCTACTTTCTGAGGTGGTTGATGTGTTTTCTTCCCATGTTATATTGGCCTTCTTTTTCTTTCTAAACATCTTCTTACCCTTCTTCTTTTCTTTTTCATCTTTCTTTGAAAAACGGCATTCGAATTTGATGTGACCCACTCTATTGCATCCGAAACACTTGAAGTTTGAAGAAGGATTGCTTTTCTCCTT
Source organism: Macrotyloma uniflorum (assembly GCA_016859785.1). Classification (NCBI taxonomy): domain Eukaryota; kingdom Viridiplantae; phylum Streptophyta; class Magnoliopsida; order Fabales; family Fabaceae; genus Macrotyloma; species Macrotyloma uniflorum. Next base: position 407,444 of record BDMB01000099.1, on the reverse strand, counting down.
CTTTTGATTTTGATTTTTCTTGTTCTTTAGAAACTTGAAAAACTTTTTTACTAACAAAGAAAAATCATCATTAGTGTTCTCACCTTCGTTTTCATCGTCAGATTCTTCTGCTTTGAATGCGAGAGTCTTCTTTTTATAGTTCTCCTCTCCATTCTTTAGTCTCTGAAGCTCAAGCTCATGATCTCTGAGTTTTCCAAATAAGCTAGTCATATCCATCTTTGTAAGGTCTCTTGATTATGTAATTGTTGTGACCTTTGGCTGTCAATTTCTGTCCAGAGACTTTAAGATTTTCGTGTTGAGCTCTTCCTTGTTAAAACTTCTTCCCAAGGCTTCCAAGTGATTTACTATATGTGTAAATCTTGTTTGAAAGTCTCCGATGCTTTCATTTGGTGCCATGGTCAAAAGCTCATATTCTTGTGTCAAGGTGTTTTTCCTAGCACGCTTGACTTCTTTTGTGCCTTCATGTGTGACTTCTAGTGTGTCCCACATTTCTTTGACAGTTTTGCACCCAGAAATCCTGTAAAATTTATTTAATGTTAGTGCGGAGACAATAACATTTCTTGCCCTTACATCGTATTGAGCTCTTTTGTTTTCATCTGGTGTCCACTGTAGAAATTGCTTTGGTGTAGGTCCTTCAGCTAGCATTATTGTTGGTATGAATGGACCGTTTTGCACTACATCCCAAACTCCATAATCGAGGGTTTGAAGAAAAATTTCAATTCTTGCTTTCCAGAACGGATAGTTGTCTCCTTCAAAGAGTGGTGGTCGATTGATTGACGTTCCTTCCCTGTATATTTGATTCTGCATAGACATCTCAAAAGATCTTTTAAAAATACCTTATCAAACCAAGCTCTGATACCACTTGTTACCAAGTAGCATCAAGAGGGGGGGTGAATTGATGGAATAAAAAATAAAACTTTAGCGTTTATTTAATTCAAATTTTAACCCTCTTGAAATAATTAGTCTAGCAGATATTTTATAAAGCGCAACGGAAAACTTTAAAAGATAAGGGAAAGAAAGATAACACCAGAGATTTATACTGGTTCAGGTTAAACCTTTAACCCTACGTCCAGTTCCCAATCACCTCAACCTGAGATGATCCCACACTCTTATATCTTTAATTTATCAGAATTTTTACAATCACTAATCACAAGTGACACATGCAAAAATACAAAATTAAAGATAGACCTCACAATCTCTTGAAACCCACAAGAGATTACCACACATTCCTTGAGTCCCACATGGAATGAAACACCTTCCTTGAGTCACACAAGGAATGAAACACTTTCTTTGAATCACACAAGGAAAGAGAAAACACCTCCTCTGAACAGCCTCAGAGGATGATTATAATCAAAATAGATATCACCTAGAGTGAAGCTTTCAAACTGTAGCACCTGCTCTGCTCAGAGTATCTTCAAAATTTTTCACAGAAAGATTAATGCACAGAACAATATTCTCACTTCAAAACATGAAATTTCGTGGCTCAAGATACTCAGAAAAAGTGTGAAGCTTCTCAGAAAAATGTTGTAAAGAATGTATCAGTCAAGTGTGTTTCTGAAAAGCCCTGATATGCTTCTTAATGAGACAAATATTCCCAAATAAAATAAAATCTTTATTTTAATTCGAAATCACACGTTTTACTCTTTTAGAGCCTCACAACGTTCACAAAATAAAAATCAAGATACTCCTTTAATTTTTGGAGGATTTTTCGCAACGTTTATTTTTCAAAAATCTCCGAACATAATCGATTACGTTATGGACATAATCGATTATTCCCGAGAGAAATACTTTTAGATTTGAAATAAATAATCGATTACATAATCGATTATTGCCGCAAGCTTTTCATTTTTAAAATCACATAATCGATTACATAATCGATTATTCCAGTGTGTTTTATAGTTTTTCGAAAAACAGTTTTCTTGAGAGAACACTCTGAGCTGAGTGATGATTTCCTTTTGATATCATTCACTCCCAACTATAAACTAAGTCTTCTATGTCTTTGAGCTTGCTTCCAACTTGAGTTTTCTTGTAAATCTTTGAGCTTCCTTTAGTTTTCTTGAATTATCTTTGATGTCCTGATTCTTGATTTTCTTGATCATTATTAAAATACTTGAATACATGTGTAGAGTTGTCCAATCTTCAAATAGTGGTAACATTTGTAACTTTATTATTTAGTTAAATAAAATATAATTGGGTTTAGAAGATAAAATAAAATATCTTATAAAATAAAATATTTGATGAATGGTTATAAATAGATATTGTGAAATTATTAATATTTTAAAAGATATTATGATATTATTTGTATTTTAAACGATATATATAAGGAGATTATTAATGTATTAAAGATATTGTGAGATTATTGATATTTTAAAGAGATGATTTGTGAGAGTCAAATTTTGAGTAAACTCTAAACCCAATTAATTTGAAAGGGGAAATATTATAAATAGTTTATTTAACCTAATCCTCCCATTTTTCACTCTTGTTTTTAGAAAATCCTAATTTCTTTCTCTCAAATTTCTCTTCATTTTTTCCAAGAATTCTCCTTCAATTCTTATCTCTTTGAAAATCCGAGAACACTGGGGGAAAGAGCGTGAAGAGTAGATTAATTCTATCTTAATAGAATTTCTTTTTGAGATCATTTAAAGGTAAGTGAAGCTAATTAAACAAAATTAATTATGATTGATTCGATGATTATATGTATTTTGTGTTATTATGTGAGATTTATGAAAACTATATTGATTGTTATATTTGAAAATGTAAATTGGGTTTCGCTCTAAGATTGCGACCCTTGGCTTGATTGCATTTCGAATTTCGAAAAGTGTTCTTCATGAAAGTCGTAGGTTTAGATGTTATCTAACTCCTGACTTTTATTTCACCTAAAACGGATATGTATAATTCAAGATACGATTTTTTTTCGTAATTAAAGGTCAAGCTATCTAGAAAAATATTCTCTTTGAAATTACGAACCCCTTTTGGGATATTTTGGTTACGAATTTGGGAAAGTTTCCTTCACAACAATTTTAGCCCTAGATGTTAGCTAATCATTGGATTTTATTTCAAATAAAAATAATGTGTAAAACATAAGATATGAATTTTTAAGTGATTAAAGGTCATGCTATGAGGAGGAACGAAACGTTTTCAAAAGTATTTTTGCTTGAGCGAAAGTTTATATTTTTGTATATATATATATATATATATATATATATGTAGGGGTGTTCGCGGTGCGGTTTGGTTCGGTTTTTCGCTAAAATTTATCCGAACCAAATATAAAAATTATTTGCGGGTCGGTTTGGTTCGGTTTGAAATAAAAAAAAATCCGAACTAAACCAAACAAATTTTAGCGGTTTGGTTTGGATCGATTTTTATAATTTTTTTATTTATTTTTAATTTTATTTTTTTTATTAATAATTGACTATTTTTATCCTTTTAAATAATAAACTAATAAAATTATATCATTGACTAGATTTCATATCGTTAGATAAAAGATTGAAAACAAAAAATGATAATATTACTATTTAATTTTTTGCACACTTTTGCTCAATTATATTTTATAATTATTGTTTGTATTTTTAGTACCAATTTTTATCAATATATTTGTCATTACCGATTAAAAAAAAACATGGAATAGAAGAAATGTATCTTTTAACCATCAAATCATATATTGTTTTAATTTAATACCAACAAAATAACAATATAATATTTGACAAAATCACTAACAAAAATACACACACAAAATCTAAGTAGATCAATTGTCAAATGTCAATAATTACAACCTGTAAAAAATAAAACATGATTAATTAAATTTAAATTGCAACATTTCTTGACACTTTTTATAAGAAAAAAACATAATTTGTCAAGAAATCATCATACCATATAAAAATTAATTTCTGTAGCAACTAATCAGACTCAACATCAGAATTCTCTTCATGTAGTGGTAGGACTGGACCAATTTCTAGAAAGATATAAAATATAATAATCAATAAAATTAAAAAAGTAGATAAAAAATAATTAGACAATAAAAAAGTTTAGGTAGAAAATGAAAATACTCATTTCAATTCTTTCAATGTCTTGCAAGTATTCTTCAATCTCTATTGACCATGGAGAGGGCGAAATGGTGTGATGAAGATGGATTTGAATAAGAGTTAACGATGAGATAATGAAATCAGAGTAAGGAAGTTTCAAGTAAGGAACCCTGGAACACTAAGATGTGTCTAACGAGATGAAAGTTTTAATAGACAACGACAGTAGGTTAGGTTTTGGTTTAGGGTTTAGGGAAATAAAATTAAAAATAAATATAATATTATTTAATAATTGCGGTTCGGTTTTGAAATGTCAAACTGCAAACTGAACCAAACTGTGCGGTTCTGAAAAAAAAAATCCAAAATGATCCAAAAATTTGCGGTTTTAATCGGTTTGCAGTTTTTTGGATCGATTTTCGGTTTTTTTTTTGGGTCGGTTCGGTTCTGAACACTCCTATGTGTGTGTGTGTGTGTGAAATGTGATAAAAGGTTATAATTAAATTATTGAGTTATGTGATGTGTGATTTGGTGATGTATTGTGATTGAAATTTGATTGTGAAATGATATTTGTGATAATTATGTGGATTTTGTTTTTGTGAAAGCTAAAACAAAGTTTCAAGTTTTGCCTAAAGGAGAATTAATTTTATGTTGATAAATAATTGCACAAAGCTTTTGTAAAGACTTTATTTTTAAATGAAATTTTTGTATTCAGACGTTTCATATTATATGATGTTTTGGAAATTATTAATATTATATTTGTAGATTTTTATTTCATTATTAATATTTTAAAAGATATTATGATATTATTTATATTTTAAAAGATATATATAGAGAAATTATTAATATATTAAAGATATCGTGAGATTATTAATATTTTAAAAAAATAATTTTGTTAATATTTTAAAAGATATTATTAATTGAATTTATTTTTTAGAAACCTTTCTATTTATATTTATCAGTTTGTTATTCTTCGGATGACCTAAATCTTAAACCTTGTCCTGTGTCAATTCCTCGGCATTTATAGATATTTAGGATTATAATTTAGATGGGTATTAAATTAAGATTTTTAGTTAGTTCAGTTGAATTATTTCTAATATTTTACTCTTTTTTGTAGATTTAATTTCAGTCTGTAGTTATGTACAATGGAATAGGATTACAAACTCCAAGAGGGTCTGGTACGAATCGATATATTCGGAGTAACAAGTTCTTTGTGAAACCAAAAATTTCAAAGATTGCGGAAAACACAAAGGGATTTGAAGAAGATGAGGGCACCGCTGGACTTTCGAGGAAACCCCACAAAGAGATCCTCGAGCATGATCGCAAGCGTCAGATTGAGCTCAGACTTGTCGTCCTTGAAGACAAGCTCATTGATCAGGGCTTCTCTGATACTGAGATTGCAGAAAAGCTTGAACAAACTCGCCAAGAGTTGGAATCTGCTGCCATGGATGAAATAAGAGAACTTGCGCCTGTAGATAAAAAGAAGTAATTGATTTTGAATTTTGATATTTGGCATAAGAGAATAAATATTTGAATTTGAATTTTGCCATATTTTAGTGTTATGATTCTTGAGAAATAATTGATTAAGCTTTTATGTTAGTGTTGTGTGTTCCTTATGTATTTTTTGTGTCTGTCATTTTAGTTAATTAGTTATTCTGACAACAAAATAGAAAATGCAGAAAATTCAAACTCCTTTCCAATCTTATCATGATAATAAGAACCTTATCATCATCTTCATTTTAAATCTCATAAGGTATCTTATTCATATAAATCATTTATCATCACACATATCAAAATATCTTAAAAGATTTTTAACCTATTTCAGGTAATTGCAATTAAAAGTTTATATTTCATGGCAAAATTGCTATTAGAAGCTAAAGCGAGTGTATCACTCTTTCAAGAATAACCTAATTCACTAACATATTGAGATCTATTTTTGACACAAGTGCATTGTACATGCACCCGGTAGTGTCTAGTGAAAATAACTAGAAGCTTGATACCATGCATTTCTGTCATATAGTAGACATGTAACTCTACAACAAAATTTCAACTTGGTATTTAGTTTCTTTATTCTTCCCAAGAATTTTTAAGTATTGACTACCTTTCTGATTTTTCTTAGAGTGGATAAGAAGTGTGTATATTATTATTAGCATTCAAGCAATTGATAATCTAGTCGAATAATTATATTATCTAGGTATATAAATTCAACCGTCCTTTATTCTTATTTTTCAGGATTAAACTTATATGTCTTGATAATTATGAATATTATGTATGGAGGTTTATGAGGATAGACTAAAAGCTAGTTGGATTGTTCATTATTCTTAAAATGTACAAAGAATTTATGTCTTAGTATCTTTATTTGTATTCAAAATTGTTTGTATTATCATTTTACTTTACTTCGTTTTCTCTTTAAAATACAAAAAAATTAGTAAAAATAATGCAATTAATAGGATTAAGCAAAAATATATGTATCGCACGGGATCAATCAACTTTGTTAGAATTTGAACTCAATTGATATTGTATTATTTATTTATGTCTCATTTTTTACATCTAATACTTATCATTAATATGTTTTATTATTCATTTTTAATTTTTATTTAAAGAGTATTGAGAAAAAAACTTGGAGAAGAAGTTAGTAGAGTTAAAATATTTATTAAAATTTGGTCGAAAAGAAAAAACGGTGAATGAAGAAATATTAGACGTTATTAAAAATTTATTTGTATTTATAAAATAAATTTTCTTTTTTTACTCATTAGTATTGATTAATTTAGTCTAAATTACAAAGTTCAATTACAAATTCAATGAAACTGTCAAAGAAACATTTGAATAATTTTTTGAAAAAAAAAAATCTGGATGGATTTATTGCTATGGAAAAACTATTACATCTAAAATACTAAAAAACATCAAGAAATTAATGTTATTAAAAAAAATCATGTTATTAGAATGCATGATATGCCAAAAGAAAATTGAAAGTTTACATATAATGATGAAATTCATGCTTTGATAATAAGCCTTCCTTTGGATTATTCAAAAAAATTTGCAATGATTTAACGTAAATCAAGAAAAATATCACTATCATAGTTTTCAAAATAAATTCATGTCTCTTTCTTTCATTTCACTCAATTTGCAAAGATTTGAATGAAAAATATTATAAATATTTTTTATATAAATAAATTATAACAAATCAATTATACATTTTAGTATAATTGATTATAATAAAAAATTATTAATATTTTTTATTTTTTATATTATTATAATAATAAATAATATTTAAAAATTAAATGTTTATTAATAATATTTATATTTTTATAATAATTAATTAAAAAATAATAATAAAATATAAAATAAAAAAATATTTTAATAATAATAAATAATTAAAAATAATATTAAAATATAAAAAATAAAATAAATTATTTAACTTTTTTTTTTATTTCTACTTCTTTTCCTTAATTCAAATAATTTCTTTTTTTTTTCTTTCTCTTTATTTCTTTTTTCTTTTTTCTTTTGAAAATCCAACATTCAATCCAAACAAACCGTAAAATTTTGATACAAGTTAATTTACATTTTAATGATACAATTTTTTTTTTACTAAAATAGATAATTTTCTACAATATTATACCTTGTAAGACAACTCCACTTCACTCATACTTGTAAAATACCATTTTTTTTTCAAAAATTAATAATAATTATTTTTAAATTAATATATTTTCTACCATATTTCTAATATTTAAAAAAATTAATAATAATTATTTATAAATTTATTTATTTACAAATAATAATAAATAATTTAATCAAAATAAAATACAAATAATAATAATAATAATAATAAATTTAAACTACTTACAATACTTTTAATATTTATCAAAATTAATAATAATTATTTATAAATTTATTTATCTAAAAATAATAATAAATATCTTAATTAAAATAAAATATAAATAATAATAATAATAAAAATAAAAAAATTAAACTGTCTAAATATACTTCTAATATTAAAAAAATTAATAATAATTATTTATAAATTTATTTATCTATAAATAATAATAAATATATTTATCAAATTAAAATATAAATAATAATAATAACAACAGTAAAAAAATAATATAAATAATAATAATAATAATAACAGTAAAAAAAATTAAATTATCTACCATACTTTATGGTTTAAAAAATTAATAATTTATAAAAATAAAAATAAAATTTATACTTTTAAAACGCAATTTCACTTTAGATTTATTAACTTTCATAACACAACTTTCTTAAAAAAAAAAATTAAAAAACCTCCAAATGCTTTTTGACACGTCTTCATATTTTGTTTAGTAAGTATTTGTAATCTGGAACCTGTTTTGTCAAAGCTATCATAAATGTAGGACAATAAATATGTATTTTTGGTCAGTGTGTTCAAATTTTTTCTGCGAGAGACTTATCGGAAAAAAAGTATATACGATTTATAGATAAATTAAATAAGAGAAAGGAAATAAATGGAAAACTTGTTTATTCAAAATATATAGAAATCATCAAATCTAAAAAAAAAAACATAGAATTATTATGTTTTACTAGTGATTATTATGGTTATTTCTCATAAATTTTAATTTATCTTATAAAAATTATTACAATAAATTTCAATATTTTTAATATTTTCTTAAAAAGATTATAGAATTGAAATTAAAATTTATTTATTATTTAAAAATTAAAATCGGTGCTAGTTACTGTTTTTTTTTTCTCTCTTTGTACTTTTTCAATTTTTACAAAAACGAGTCGACATATATATACTAGGGTTTAATATATACCTTTGATTTCCCCGTGTTATTACAAGCTGATATCTAGAACTCCGAAATTCCCTCATCACAACCCTAATTGGCGTCCTCGTCTGCTAAGGTGTAGTCTCTAATTCTCTTTTTCTCTCTTTATTTCTGCTTTGACCCATGTGCTAACCATCCGAATCGTATCTCTTTTCGATCGTTTTTAAAGGGAGGGATTTAAGGGATTGAATATAGCAAAAATGATGGGTCTGTAATTTATGATCGATTGAGTTCCTGCTCCTGCAGGACAACCCTACAACTAAACTGCAGATCTTGATTACTATTGCAAATCGCCCTTCGAAGGGTATTCAAAATGGTGCCGTACAAATTACCTAAGATTTATTATTTTCCTTTTATCTTTTCTTTTGTCTAGATATTTATATTTATCAGTTTGTTATTCTTCGGATGACCTAAATCTTAAACCTTGTCCTGTGTCAATTCCTCGGCATTTATAGATATTTAGGATTATAATTTAGATTGGTATTAAATTAAGATTTTTAGTTAGTTCAGTTGAATTATTTCTAATATTTTACTCTTTTTTGTAGATTTAATCTCAGTCTGTAGTTATGTACAATGGAATAGGATTACAAACTCCAAGAGGGTCTGGTACGAATGGATACATTCAGAGTAACAAGTTCTTTGTGAAACCAAAAATTTCAAAGATTGCGGAAAACACAAAGGGATTTGAAGAAGATGAGGGCACTGCTGGACTTTCGAGGAAACCCAACAAAGAGATCCTTGAGCATGATCGCAAGCGTCAGATTGAGCTCAGACTTGTCGTCCTTGAAGACAAGCTCATTGATCAGGGCTTCTCTGATACTGAGATTGCAGAAAAGCTTGAACAAACTCGCCAAGAGTTGGAAGCTGCTGCCATGGATGAAATAAGAGAACTTGCGCCTGTAGATAAAAAAAAGTAATTGATTTTAAATTTTGATATTTGGCATAAGAGAATAAATATTTGAATTTGAATTTTGTCATATTTTAGTGTTATGATTCTTGAGAAATAATTGATTAAGCTTTTGTTTGTGTTGTGTGTTCCTTATGTATTTTTTGTGTCTGTCATTTTAGTTAATTAGTTATTCTGACAACAAAATAGAAAATGCAGAAAATTCAAACTCCTTTCCAATCTTATCATGATAATAAGAACCTTATCATCATCTTGATCTTTAATTTAAAAAATAGTTCTATGAACTCAATTATCCATGACAAGTTATAGCTATAAATGCATATTTTTGACATTTACTAGAACTTGGCTTTAATTGTAAAGTTTAAAAAATGTCCCTTCTTTTTCACTAACATTAAGTCCCAATGTTCTTTTCTAAATTTAGGCTCAAGAGTCAAGTTGTAGTACAATTAAGAAAACTAATATTATGAATAATACATACAAATATCCCTAGAATTAATGAGGATTTTTTCATTTGAATGGTATAAAAAAACTATTTTGATGGCACATACTATTGGTAAAATAGAAGGCCTGCATACATAGCTATATTTGCAGCCAAAATAACAAAAAACTGGCTGCTGGAGCTGGCAATCACTGCACGGTTATCATTTACACTCCCTCTGTTCCACTCAAGCTGTTTTTGCTACTAGTGGGTCAAGAAAGGAGATGTCCCACAACCTTAAAGTTAAATGACAGTGTCAGGTTCTTTTTTTATGTTACCAACTTTTATATTTTAATTTCAGGACAAACACCACCCGATCCCAACTTTTGACTTTGGACCATAAGTTATCCATTGGACCCTTTTATTAATGTGCCTTCTAATCTCTTAGTAAAATAAAAAATGTTTTGGATGTAAATTTTTTAGTTAACTTTACCATGCTGATATATATATGTGTATTGTTTTTAATGTTTCTTTCTGTTCAATAGCTCCTACAGTTATATTTTATTATTGATCATGAATCTTACTATTTACTATACAATTCATGATTCAGAAATGAGCCTTCCGATTCACACTTTGTATCCAGATTCAACTACCATGCTTGCATGTTGGATACTTGGGTGTAAGATTGTTTTAATTATTTTATGGTTGCTTCTTGATAGATGTTTTGAAGGCATAGATGCAGATAAATGTGATGCTAATTACCTTTGTCCATTTGGCAATGTAGTATGTCACTTTATGAATGGTGCGTGTGAAGTTATGCCTGGATATAATTAATAAAATTCTTTTGGGGATTTTTCAGGCTTTCAGATACACAGACTCATCAAATTGCTGCTAGGAAAGAAAAGCAGATGGAATCATTAAAAGCTGCACTTGGCATTGTATCATCTGAAGTCAATGAAATAAATGCAGATGGGACCGATGGCCTTGGGAATGATGGGAAAAATGGTTCTAATATGGAGGGGAAACATAATTCAAAGCCTGAACATGCCTTTCTGGACAGAGATTTCAGTCGGAAGAAACAAATGGTTGAAGATCAAAAGGATGAAAATGTTAAGAAGAGCCGTAGAGATACAAGGCACCACAAGAAGGTTGAAACTCGTGAGAAAAAGTCTGAGGATGATTCTTCTGATTCAGACAGTTTTTCTGATGAGAAGAAAGTTACAAAGAAGCATGGTAAAAAGTATAAAAGCAGCAGTGATGAATCTGATTCTGATAGTGATGCTAAGAGGAAGATCAAGGCTGCAAAGAAAATGAAGATTCCTAAGCACCGCAAGAAGGGTAGGAAGGAGGATAGTGATGATAGTAATTCTTCTTATGATTCTGATGACAGCAATATTGCAAGAAAAAGTTATAAGAGGCGAGAGTCTCGTAAGAGACACACTTCGGAGGATGATTCTGATGATCATGATGATGTTCCCAAGCATAAGACTAAGGAAGGGATGCAACTTTCAGAAGTAAGCAAACGTCATGATTCTGAGAAGGATTCTGATGTTGACAGTGAGGAAAAGAAGTATGGTAGGCTTGAGAAGCAGAGGACAAAGAGGCATGATTCTGATGATGAGGATTCTGATAGAGGCGGTGTTAGGCATGCATTGGGTCATGATAGATATGCTAGAAGGGGATCATACACATCCTCTAACAATAGCAGTGACTCTGATTCAGACAGACGTTCAAGTGATCACAGATATGAAAAAACAAAAAAGGGTGGTTCTGCTGTAGCAAAGAAAGGTAAAGGATATGATATGGAAGAAAATAAATCCAGAGATAGTGGTGCAGGAAAAGGGAAGAATAGTGCTAATGTTGATGCTTTGGATTCTCTACAAAAGTCATATGGGAGAGATTTTATGAAGGGACCAGATAGTAGTACTCAGGAAATGACACAAGGTAAAATTGATGCAGAGAGAGATAGGGAGCCCTTCCCATTTGCCAAACATGATGAAGATGATAGAAAAGCTGAGTCTGAATCCAAATTAGTTAGGCTTGAAAGGCGTGATGATACCTCTGAGCAGAGAGGCAGAAATTATTATAACAAGGATGTTGAATCACATTTTGTTGGCCGAGCTGCCCGCTATGGGGAGGTTCATGAGGCAAGAAGGCACAGAAGAGACAACGATAATCATCGGGATCATGAGCCAAGAAGGGATAATGATGAACACAGAGAAAGAAGGCGTGGAAGGGATGAAGATCGCACAGGAAGAAATCACACGAGGGATGAGGATTTTGGAGAAAGAAAGCATGACAAGGATGAAGATGATTCTAAAGAAGGGAAGCATAGAAGGCATGAGGATGGCCGTGGAGATGACCGAACAGAAAGAAAGCACACAAGATATGAGGATGATCTTGGAGAAAGAAAACATGCAAGGGATGAGGATGATACTAAAGAAGGGAAACGCAGAAGGGATGATGATGACCATGGAGAGAGGAAGAACTTGAGGGCTGAAGCTGATCGTGTTGAGAGAAAGCGTGGAAGGGATGAAGATTATCAAACATTGAGAAATTACACAAGGGATGAGGATGAACATAGAGAAAGAAAGTTCAGAAGAGATGAGGATGATCGTGCAGGAAGAAAGATCAGAAGGGATGATGAGGATTATGGAAAAAGGAAGCACTTAAGGGATGAGGGTGGTGCTCATGAGGAAGCTAAACACAAAAGGGTTGAGGATGATCGTGGAGAAGGGAAAAACCTAAGGGAGGATGATGATAGAGAGAGAAAACACTCAAAGGATGAAGATGGTCGTGGAGAAAGAAAGCACAGAAGGGATGATGATGATGATCATGAAGAAAGAAAGCAGCGCAGAAGAGATGATGATGGCAGAGGAGAAAGAAAGCACAGGAGGGAGGAGGAAGAGCGCAGAAGGGATAAGAGGGAAAGCGGCAGAGATTATTCCAAGAGAGCCAAATACTAAGATTCTCCTTCAAGTGGAGGTGCTTGTGAACTGTGTTCCAGGCATTGAGAATGCATATTTACTGCTTGAATATTTGAATTGCTTATGTGTTTGTTGTTTAATACTTTTGATTTTCGAAGGATGTAACTTGTCTTTGAACTATTTTAAATGGGTGCTTGTTTCAAATTCTGTGTTATGCTGTGACTGGTAGTTTTTTAAAAAATACAATAGAAATTTACTACAGGTGTTGTATATTTGCGAAAAGTGGAATAGTGTGACTACTATTTGCGTGACATGGATGACAGGGTCACTGTACCCCAGCCACGGGCTTTAGTTGTTTTTACTTGGTTTGCAAAAGTGAATTAGTTTAGGACTTATTTGATTTTTTTTTGTAATTTTCTATCCGTAGTTTATGCTTGCCTCCCTATTTCATTATATTCCTTTGGCAACTATTGACTGTTTTTGAGAATGAAATGTACGAGATATAATATATTTATTACACACGCCAGCTACCAGAAATTCATGTTTACCTTTTGTCTTATGGTTAAATGCAGAAGAACATAGCTTCTGTTATTATAGAAACAATTGCAAGCATATTGTCAACCAAATTCAACATGAAGAGGTAGATATTATTGAGTGTGGGATGATTTTATAGCAAAAAAGAGGATCAATTAGAATTCATTCTAGTTACATAGTTCAATTAGAAAGTAGAAATTCTAATATAAACACAGTTTAAAAATCAAAAGCTCAATCCTGATACTTGAGTTAAGAAATACAATTATGTTTCATTTAATTTTGAATGCTTATATTATTTGTTATTTATATACGGTTATTCATTATGGTTGTATCTGTGCATCTCACTGGTGTTACGCTAGCGATAATACTTTGGTAGGGGTATAACCAAACTAGATAGAATGTATTGTGGCAATATTTAATAAATAGAACAGAGAAAGAGACATCTGATATTAACTAGAAGAGTAGTGTGCTATACATGGATACAGATTTCAACCAAGGTCTCTTAATCTATTCTCTTTCCTTTTCCCTTAAACATCAACTGTTCTCCCTCCCTCTCTGTTGTCTCTATCCAAAAATTGTGTACAAACATCTATTTTCATCCTGATTTAAAAGAGTATGATTGTTTTTCAACCCATTCACCATAATCTTGTAGCATCTGTTGAAGTAGCAGCGGCACCAGCTTGTCCAACAAAGCTTGCATCATTCTGTTGCATAGCCAAAAGAGATTAATCATCCTAAACATAACGGCAAGTTACTTTTTCTTCATAGTGATGGACAAGAAAAAAAAAAAACTCCTTAGATCTGCTTGCTTACTTTTCATATTTAAAGGCATATTTGGATAAATAATTTAATTGAGTACTTATTCAATAGGTTCTTATAAAGTGAAACTTATTAATAAGTTTTAATACTAAAGCTAATTGAAATAAGTAAAACAAGCTTATAAGCAGCTTAAATAAACCTAAATAGGCCTCTAAATTATCCCTCTAAAAGAAAATGATTTAACACAAAGCATAAACAAATTTAAATGTCACAGACATACAACGTTAAAAAGAAGATATATTCACCAAATTCCAAGGAGATTTTAAAATTCTTGTCTCTTTAAACCTCAACCTTTAATTTCTCATTCAAATCCAAATTACAAAATTGGTTTCTGCCATAAGACTACAGGTTTGGAAACTGTAAGTTAATTGCTGAATATGATTCCAATCACCTTGCATAAACTGAGTTCTTATTTATCATTTATGTTAAAACAGAACCCATAGCAAAAAGTAGAACTTTTGTGCACATCCAGAAGAATCACTAGGAATTCCATCTCATAATATCTATCATAATTGGTAAAGTCAAAATTGAAATTAGGAATTGTTCAACTTAGGCAGATTAGAAAATTTTACATGATGATAAACCACTATGGTTTACATCATAGAAGAAAGTAGGAGGCAAAACTAAACCAACAATCAGAAAAATAGTAGCTAGTGATTTTTCATTAAATTTAGTCCACAAAAAACTCAATAGATAACAGCAATATTAGTCCTCATATTAACTTTATCTTCCAGTGTTCTAGAATCTTTCAATTTCCAATAAGTTGCTTTTGAAAATTTTCCTCATTCCCATGAAGTACAAATATATAGTAAGATAAATTTACCATGCAGGCTACATAATCTAAAAGGATACAGTGAAAACTATTTGCAAAGTAACTCACATATTTCCAGGACCCTCAACAGCAGAAGTAGGCATCATGATAAATGGTTGTGTGTATATCTGCAGACAGAGATCTTTATTTTAATAATGAGAAGCGAGTGCAAAAATCAGTAATATCAAACTGAATTGAATTGAAGTTAATATACTAATTTTGATTAATACCAGTGACCTTTTAGCATATGAATATAAAGCTACAGAAAATGAATAATATGGATTAAGAAGGAATAGGTCAACTTAACTCATCAGTTTTTAGAAAAGAAACAAATCAGAAATTTCAGTATGACAATAAAATTCAACTGAATACTTGAACTTTCTTTCTTATAAGGCTACAATATAATTTAGATGAAGTAAGATAGTTCATGCCTTCACAAACCTTGAAAACAAATTTAATCATCATAACATACAGAATTACTGCTGTTCTATCCCAGGAAAGAGAAACAAATATGGATATAGCAGTATATGTGATATTTATATATTTTATGAGGACAAGACAAACCTCAAGTGTGAGATTCAACTTCACATCAACTTCTAAATATGATTGGGCACCCGAACCACCCCATTTCATGTGGTTTACCATAAATGCTGCAAATCCATCAAAATTAACAGATTACTGTGACAGTTCTTAGAAACAACAAAAATGTCTCATGAAACATGTATTGCAGATAAACTTGAATTCGGCAAACATTGTGGTGAAACACTACCTATTAGAAAGATAATAATTTCAAAAGTTTTCAAGTAAATTTCGCCTTATATCTAATTTTCTTTCTTTGCATTCATGATAAGTCCTTTTGGGCATTTTCAACACCAGAGGGTGGAGAATATTACAATATATAGTGTGGGCTATGCTATAAGATGAATCAAACATCTTTCTCTCTATTCCAAGGAAGACAGATAAATTTCTTTGCACAAGGCTTTTGATAGAAAATAAACAATTTTATAATTCAATTTGACAAAGGAAGATTTATAAAACAAGGTACAATTATGCAGACAGAGTACATTAGAAATACCTGAAAAGTGGCGATTTTGCTCTTTCACAATTTCTGAACCCTCAAACTGTGAATAAAATAAAGTATCAAATAATTAAATGGGATGAATGACAAAAGGAATGCTACAAATACTATGTTCAATAAAATTAAGGTTTATATTCATATATTAAATCTCAGGACATTATTTAATATGTGTGCTTTAGGAAAACTATTAACTAAAGTTTTTTGAAAGCGACTTCTAAATTAGAAATTAAGAAACTTTACTACTGTATGTGTACATTTATTCATTGACTCTGTCCCTATCTCTCACACACTCAGAGTATCTGTGGACACCAATAGAAAGTTTACTTTAAAAAAATCCTGTTGTTGAACTACACTTGGTTAATATATTCGCTTCATTATATTTTATAATTCTTACTCATTGATCTGGGATTGACCACATCATTGATAGGTTCTTTGAGACATGTTTAAGACAAAAGGGGGAAAGGAGCATGTGCAGGAGTGTTCGGGGTGGAGGTTTCTGAGAGGAGAAATACAAATGTATCATGTGACAGTAATGTACAGGAGAGGGCAATTGTAAAATGATGGAGAGAAACAAACATGTGTTAGAGTTAAAAGATGAGTTGGAATCTTACGTAGAAATGAAAAAGTTGAACAATATATAAGTGAAAAAGATTCATAAACTTCTATCCTTAAGATTTTGAGTTGAATGTAGAGTCATATTTTTTTTATATAATTGTATTTCTATTTATTGAGAACTAGTGGAAAAGTTAAAGCTTACACTTACATCATTAACAAAACATTTTTGTTATTTTCGGGTTGGGGAGAAGGGGGTCATACCTTACAAGAAAGCATCTCAACCAAGCAATCTTCATCCGTTGAGGTAACTCGCAAATCCAGCAATGGGGCAGCTTCAAAGTTTAGAAATTGAAGTTTAGGCAGTTCACATCTACAGAAATAAGAATAATTATTTGAATTCAGATATATAGTTCTGCCACAACCAAAGTCTAGTAAGATATTTGTCATAGTTCGTAAAAACATTCAGAAAAAGAAGTATTTATTGTCTAAAAATCAAGAGTTTCTGACAGTTGTTTATATGATCATGTCCGCAATATAAGGAAAAATATTTTAAATACCTAACTTTTTAATATAGTGCAATTGATTCTATCAGCTGAACTATTTCATTTAAGTGTAATTCTGTATGAGCACCTGAATTTCATTAACAAGAAATACTTTGAATTTATGAAAAATATAACAATTTTGGATAGTTTCCCTTTGAGCAGATTCAGCTCATGATCTATTATGTTCATTTGTATTGTCGGTGCTAAATATAGCAAAGAACTAACACCATTTAGATGAGTAACAACACTTGCATTTTCCAAACCATTGAAAGAACAACTTAAGCCACCAAAACAGAATTAAGAAGGTGGCAAACCTGTATGTCTTAGCATCAAGAGATTGAAATGATTGCAAGGCTTTTGTGTTCAAAACGGCTGCAATTCCGCTAGGGTGGTTTAGAAATTCACTGATATGATATTTCTCTCCTCCAAGATCATCACTATATGTTGGCAGTCTAACTCTCTCCTTTTTCTCAGCAAACAAATTTGCCCTCTTTGCATTTGAATTCAAGGAATTTACTGCCTTCACCTTGAGGTCCATTTTCTTCCTTAAAAATTCAAATTCATGGCCAAAAAACTAAAAATTCTTAGCAAATAATTCACAAGATTTGAAAGTTCAAAACAAATCCAACTTTAAGAAAGGATAAAAAAAAGGAAAACAAATTACCCAAGCACCTGGTTTTGAGATTACACATATTCGTCCTTTTAACCCCTACAGTATCCTTTCTTAATTCTTTGAAATACATTACACTAACAGGTATCAAGAAAAGCATTACACACTTCTACTTGGAGAAGCTATTGTAAACTTCAGTGTAATTTGTTCTTAAAAATGAACAAACAAATGCTTCTCTAACCTCTCTCGTAAAAGCACAAAACAAGAAGTGCTACAACATGATCTCATCAATAGCCAAATATTCATAGCAAGGAAAACTATATCCTTCAAACAAGTTCAGACAATTTAACTCATCATTTGAAGCTTAATGTGTTACCCACAAACATAGAAATACTTGCTACCACTAATATCCCTCATTTATAAGAAAAAAAAAAAGAGACTAACTTCACACAGTTAAATGAACTAAATTTGATTAATCTCCGAACATTCTTTCTAAAATAATACCTTTCTTTTAAATAAAAAAATATAGAATATAGTAGTGCAACCAAAGTCGACATGAACTAAAATCAGATTATTTTGGTAAAAATATAATTAAATGAAGTAAAAGTAGTTAAAATTTACTGATATCAGAGTGAAAAAAAATGTGTTTTCCTTATAATGGAGGAGTACAATTTTACTAGTATGGAACTAACAAGAAAGTTAATGACACTAACTAACCCATGGGTGAATTTTTGCATTGTGGGGGATGAACGCGTGACCCAGAGTTGTTCATGTCCGAAACACTTGTTGCTCAAAAGGATTGTTTTTGCTGCAAAAGGAAAGCAGAAAGGATTAATGAAAACAGAGAAAGAGAAGAAAGAATGGGAGTGTGTGGTTGCAGAGAGAAGAGAAAAGGAAGGGATGGTTGGAGTAATCACCCATTAATAAGTTGGGAGTTGGAGGAAAACGAAGAACGACAAAGATTGAAGCAAAACGAAGCAGATTATATTGGACTATGAATTGGGGAAATGTTCTCTGTAACTGACAACTTTAACAGAAAGTGAGGTTATTTGCATGGTTTCTTCAATCAAATATTAATCTTGAATTAATTTAAATAATTATCCAAAAGTATTTAAATAATCTTGATTTTAAATAATTTAATTAATTTAAATAATTAATGCACTTTATCATCTAAATATTAGTGCATCCACTCAATTTCTATCAAATCCAAAAGTAAAATAGAAAAGAGAATATTCGTGATACTCTTTATCATATATTTTAATATTTTCTTTATGATAATAAATAAACTTTTTTTAGACTAGTTTTTAAATTAAATTAAATTTGAAATTTTAAAAAATATATTTAAAAGAAATGAAGCGTTAAAAAATAGGTTAAATTAATTCAATAGTCCCTATAAAATTATAAAGTTTTTATTATTAAAAATACTTTTAAAATCATTATAATTTAATATAAATACCAGAGAACATAAAACAATAAAAAAATTATAAAAATATTTAAGGTGGGGATTGAAAAAATTTGTGAATCAAAAATGGATTTTAATCTATTTTTAAAATATCGTATTGATGAATGATGCTTCGATTTATTTAATTCTTTATCATCTTTTTATAATAGATTAATAGTAAAATATTTCCATGAGATGATAAAACTAATTTTTAAATCAAATGAAATTTAAATTTAAAAAAAAAATTGAAAGAAATGAAACATAAAAATAAAAAAATTAAATTTAAAAATTTTATAATTACAAAAATTTAAATTCTTACAAAAACATAAAATAATAAAAAAGAATTAATAAAAGTGTTGAAGATAGAGATTGAAACTCACCTTCAAAATATACCAACAACACTATAATTAATAAGTTAACAATTTTATTTAGTATATAAATAAAAATTATAATATATATAACTTGGAAGATATATATATATATATATATATATATATATATATATATATCAAATTAAGTAATATTAATATAATATGAACTAATAATATTAAAATAAATATTAGGTTTAATGACCTATTTTGTTTCATTATTTATTAATTTTTAAATTTTATTTCACTAATTTTCAAAATCAATTTAAAAAAAAAATTAATATCTTATCTTCTATTAATATGGTTAAATTGTTTAAATAATGTAACAGAACATAATATGTTAGATATATTACTTAAATGTGACAGATAGATTATTATCATATTTAATTTTTTTAAAACAATTTAATGATATTAACAAAGAGAATTTATTGGTTTATTTTAAAAATAGAATAAAATAAAATTGATATTAAAAAATAATATGAAAAATTATGAGAAATCTATAAATATTAAAAATAGATTATTAAACCTTAATTATAACTTAATTCATCTATTTTAAATTGTTTAAATTTTTTATTTTATTTTTCAATGTAAAGTTTAGTGACTGAAATAAACTTTTATTATTGATGTAATAATTATTTAAGAAAATTATATTTATATCTTATATTTCTAATTAACCTTCTTATAATATATTCTTATCATATTTAATATATTTTATATTTCTACAAAATTTTATTAATATATACTAATTTTTATATATATTAATGGATTGTGAAGGCGGTTTAATTTATATTTATAATTTTAATATTATTAATATCCAATAAATATATGCTAATATATTTGTTAATATTAATTTAATATTGTTAGTTTACATAATATTAATATTATTTAAGTTAATAGTAATAATTGTATGTATAAAGATGAAGAAAGTAAACTATAGAAAATATTTTCTTTTTCATATAATTTTTTTCTTATTCAAATAAATATATATATATATATATATATAAATATATATATATATATATATTTATATATATATATATATATATATATAAATATATATATATATATATATTTATTTATATTTCACTTTTTTTTCTATCATTTATACAATAGGAATTTAAAAAGTAGTTATTATTTTTATTTTTTTTAAATAATCATTTTAACTAAATTTATTATTTTCTTTACATTTCATTTATTTTATAGGTTGGACTTTAACAGTAAAAGTTTATGATAGATATATGTTTAATACTTTGTTTTTATAAAGTAATAAACATTAAATATATTTCATCTATTAATTTATTTTTTTCAGATAATTCATGTTGTTTATATATCCTAAACAGGGCACATTATTTTTTTTTTTTCAAATTTGAACGAAAATTTATGTCTCATTTAATTTTAAAATAAATGTTATATATTATAAATACTATATTATATATATATATATATTAATTAGATAGTCTTATTTTAATTTCATGATCACGTATTAAGAAAAATAATTTATATGTAATCTTTTTCTTATTTCATCTGGTTTTCAATATTTTTCATGATTAAGAAAAAAAAAACTATCAAATTCAATATACTACAACAGATTATTAAAAAAAGAAAAGAAAAAGAGTATAATAACATAATAAATACGATTTATAGGTGAACCAAATAAGATAAAAGAAAAAAAAATTAAAAAACTTCTTTATCTAACTAATATAGAAATTATAAAATTTCGATATTTTTAATATTTTTAAAAAGATTATCAAACGAATTAAAGATGATCTTTTCTTTGATCTAAATATTTATATATATTTATCATTCATATTTTCTTAACCATATGAACCTTGCCGAGGAACCTTGGGTTTTGGAGGCATTCGTTTCAAACCAACATTCTAGCTTCCCCTTCGTATAGCAGTGATCGCGCAGTTCCCTTCCCTCTGAGTCATTGGATTCATTTGACATCTAACAGCTTCGGCATTTACGGGTATCTTTCTTCTTTTCAGGAAAACTTTGACATCTCTAATTTACCACCATTAGAAATTGTGTTTTTAATCATGTTGTTCTTTTTTTGAATTTCAGTTGATATGTACAATGGAATAGGATTACAGACCCCAAGAGGGTCTGGTACAAATGGATACATTCAGAGTAACAAGTTCTTTGTGAAGCCAAAAGTTTTAAAGATTGCGGAGAACATAAACGGGTTTGAAGAAGATCAGGGCACTGCTGGACTTAGCAGGAAACCCAACAAAGAGATCCTTGAGCATGATCGCAAACGTCAGATTCAGCTCAAGCTTGTCGTCCTTGAAGACAAGCTCATTAATCAGGAATACTCTGATACTTATATTGCAGAGAAACTTGAAGAAGCACGCCAAAATTTTGAAGCTGCTGCCACGGATGAAACGGAAGAACTTGCGCATGTATTTGTGTCAGATAAGAAGTAATTGATTTTGAATTCGATATTTAGCATTAGAGTATAAATATTTGAATTTGAAATTTGGCATTTTAATGGTGTGATTCTTGTGAAATAATTGTTCAATTAAGCTTTTATATTTATATTCCTTATGTATTGTTTCTGTCTGCCATTTTAGTTATTATTAGAGGGTTTTCTAATCACATATATATATATATATATGTGTGTGTGTGTGTGTGTGACTTTCAATGTTTCTTTCTGTTCAATATCTCCTTGATCATGAATCTTACTATTCACAATACAGTTCATATTTTCCGATTCACACTTGTATCCCGCTTCAACTACCATGCTTGCATGTTGGATACTTGGGATGTAAAATTGTTTTAGTTATTGTATGGTTGCTTGTTGATAGATGTTTTGAAGGCATAGATGCAAATTAATGTGATGCTAATTACCTTTGTCCATTTGGTAATGGAGTATGTCACTCTATGAATGGTGCGTGTGAATGCCTGGATATAATTAATAAAAATTATTTTGGGGATTTTTCAGGGTTTCAGATACACAGACTCATCAAATTGCTGCTAGGAAAGAAAAGCAGATAGAATCATTAAAAGCTGCACTAGGCATTGTATCATCTGAAGCCAATGAAATAAATGCAGATGGGACCGATGGCCTTGGGAATGATGGGAAAAATGGTTCTAATATGGAGGGGAAACATAATTCAAAGCCTGAACATGCCTTTCTGGACAGAGATTTCAGTCGGAAGAAACAAATGGTTGAAGATCAAAAGGATGAAAATGTTAAGAAGAGCCGTAGAGAAACAAGACACCACAAGAAGGTTAAAACTCGTGAGAAAAAATATGAGGATGATTCTTCTGATTCAGACAGTTCTTCTGATGAGAAGAAAGGTACAAAGAAGCATGGTAAAAAGTATAAAAGAAGCAGTGATGAATCTGATTCTGATAGTGATGCTAAGAGGAAGATCAAGGCTGCAAAGAAAATGAAGATTCCTAAGCACCGCAAGAAGGGTAGGATGGAGGATAGTGATGATAGTGATTCTTATGATTCTGATGACAGCAATATTGCAAGAAAAAGTTATAAGAGGCGAGAGTCTCGTAAGAGACTCACTTTAGAGGATGATTCTGATGATCATGATGACGTTCCCAAGCATAAGACTAAGGAAGGGATGCAACTTTCAAAAGTAAGCAAACGTCATGATTATAAGAAGGAATCTGATGTTGACAGTGAGGAAAAGAAATATGGTAGACTTGAGAAGCAGAGGACAAAGAGGCATGATTCTGATGATGAGGATTCTGATAGCGACAGTGTTAGGCATGCATTGGGTCATGATAGATATGCTAGAAGGGGATCATACACTTCCTCTAACAATAGCAGTGACTCTGATTCAGACAGGCTTTCAAGTGATCACAGATATGAAAAAACAAAAAAAGGTGGTTCTGCTGTAGCAAAGAAAGGTAAAGGATATGACATGGAAGAAAACAAATCCAGAGATAGTGGTGCAGGAAAAGGGAAGAATTGTGCTAATGTTGATGCTTTGGACTCTCTACAAAAGTCATATGGGAGAGATTTTATGAAGGGACCAGATAGTGGTACTCAGGAAATGACACAAGGTAACAGTAAAATTGATGCAGAGAGAGATACGGAGCCTTTCCCATTTACCAAACATGATGAAGATGATAGAAAAACTGAGTCTGAATCCAAATCAGTTAGGCTTGCATGGCGTGATGATGATACCTCTAAGCAGAGAGGCAGAAATTATTATAACAAGGATGTTAAATCACACTTTGTTAGTCGAGCTGCCCGCTATGGGGAGGATCATGAGACAAGGAGGTATAGAAGAAACAATGATAATCATCGGGAGCATGAGCCAAAAAGGGATAATGATGAACATGGAGAAAGTAGGCGTGGAAGGGATGAAGATCGCAAAAGAAGAAATCACACGAGGGATGACGTTGTTGGAGAAAGAAAGCATGCCAGGTATGAAGATGATTCTGAAGAAGGGAAGCATAGAAGGCATGAGGATGGCCATGGAGATGACAGAACAGGAAGAAAGCACACAAGATATGAGGATGATATTGGAGAAAGAAAACATGCAAGGGATGAGGATGATACTAAAGAAGGGAAGCGCAAAAGGGATGATGATGACCATGGAAAGAGGAAGAATTTGAGGGCTGAAGCTGATCGTGTTGAGAGAAAGCGTGGAAGGGATGAAGATTATCAAACAGTGAGAAATTACACAAGGGATGAGGATGAACATAGAGAAAGAAAGTTCAGAAGAGATGAGGATGATCGTGCAGGAAGAAAGATCAGAAGGGATGATGATGATTATGAAGAAAGGAAGCACTTAAGGGATGAGGGTGGTGTTCATAAGGAAGCAAAACACAAAAGAGTTGAGGATGATGATGATAATGAAGAAAGAAAGCAGCGCAGAAGAGATGATGATGGCAGAGGAGAAAGAAAGCACAGGAGGGAGGAGGAAGAGCGCAGAAGGGATGAGAGGGAAAGCCGCAGAAATTATACCCAGAGAGCCAAATACTAAGATTCTCCTTCAAGTGGAGGGCATGTGAACTGTGCTCCTGCCATTGAGAGTGCATATTTACTGCTTTAATATTTGAATTGCATGTGGTTATTGCATGTGGTTATTGTCTAATACTTTTCCTTTTCGAAGGATGTAACTCGTCTTTGAAATATTTTTCATGGGTGCTTGTTTCAAATTGTGTGATGCTGTGACTGGTAGTTTTATAAAAAATACAATAGAAAATTTACTGCAGGTGTTGTATATTTGCGAAAAGCGGAATAGTGTGACTACTATTTGCGTAATTTGGACGACAGGGTTACTGTACCCCAGCCACGGCTTTTAGTTGTTTTTACTTGGTTTGCAAAAGTGAATTAGTTTAGGATTTATTTGATTTTTTTTTTTTCTATCCATAGTTTATGCTTGCCTCCGTATTTCATCATCTTCCCTTGGCAACTATTGACTTTTTTGAGGATGAAATGTACGAGATACAATATATTTTATTACACAGCTACCAGAAATTCATGTTTACTTTTTGTTGAAATTATACTTCAGACTCTTATTAAAAATCGGGCTTCGTTATTATAATTGGTGTTCATGAATACGATATACAGAATTGGTATTCTTGAATACGATGAAAAAAAAAAACATTTTAAAATGGTATGTTTCATAAATGAAGATAAATACTTAACTATCATTTTAGCGTCTACATTGTGACTGTTATTGATCCACTAAGTTTCTAAAATTCTTTAAGTTTTTTTTCTTATGTTGTTCATAAAACAATGATTTATCTACAAAACTATATTCAACAATACCACTAAATCAATACAATCCAACGATGACCTATGCAGTGTTTTTATATATGCAACAATGCATAGTATTTGGTGCATGCTTGAGAGATGAACTAGGACAGTTTTTGCAAGCAAAAACTGAAATTGCAGCAACGACAGTCAAGGAAGGAGAAACTTGTCTTATGGTTAGTCAGAAGAAACTTGTCTTATGGTTACATAGGCCCTAAATTATCCCTCAAAGAAAATGATTTAACACAACTCAAAAAAAATTAAATGTCACAGACATACAACGTAGAAAAGAAGAGATATTCACCAAATTCCTAGGAGATTTTAAAATTCTTATCTCTTTAAACCTCAACCTTTAATTTCTCAATCAAATCCAAATTACAAAATAGGTTTCTTCCATAAGGCTACAGGTTTGGAACCCAGAGAGACAACCAATAGTTACTGTAAGTTAATTGCTGAATATGATTGCAATCACCTTGCATAAACTGAGTTCTTATTTATCATTTATGTTAAAACAGAATCCATAGCAAAAAATAGAACTTTTGTGCACATCCAGAAGAATCACTAGGAATTCCATCTCATAATATCTAATATCATAATTGGTAAAGTCAAAATTGAAATTAGGAATTGTTCAGCTAGGCAGATTAGAAAGACCACTATTTAGGTGAAAAATTTACATGATGATAAACCACTATGGTTTGAAAAAGGGCAAAGGATACATCATAGAAAAAAATTAAGAGGAGGAGAACCTAAGCCATCAATCAGAAAAATAGTGGCTGGTGATTTTTCCTTAAATTTAGGCCACAAAAAACTCAATAGATAACAGCAATATTAGTGGCATTTGAAAATAACCAGTGTTTCCACTTGTATTGTAGAAAGTTAATTCCTTAACCTCATATAATAACTTCATTTGAAAATAATTTTCCCAAATATTGTTATCAATGAATTTAAAGTTATAAATGACCCACTTCAACTTAGAAAGTTTTTGGTAAATTACTTTAACAAATTATCTAGTTAATCTTGAAATTAGAACTTTTAACAATTTATTATTATTTTTTTTTCATTCTTTCTATCCAATATTAATTTCAAAGATGTTATAATTGTTCCCATCAAACCAAACATTTCAAGACATTAAGTAAACTCTTGACACTTTGTGCTACAATTACAATGAAGACTTCAAGGACATAAAAAGTGCTGAATGTTTTAAGAAGCAGATGAATTACTAAAATCCATGTCTTCAGATTGCAATTTGCTAGAAATAATTTGCAAACCGTATGCGCAATTCGCTTTTGAGCTTTTTTCTTTTAAGATGGATATGTAGGACACTCAAGTTACAGATAGTTACCCTATGAATACAAATATTTTTAAGGGCACTACACTAAACAATTTGTGATGTTTTGTATTCAGTGCTTCTGAATAACCCTGAGCTTTGCACTTCTACTTCGGCGGTTCAATTTTTCTTCTTCTCCTGATGGTGTGATTGGTCTTTTCGTGAGAATTGTTCCATTTGACCCATGTATTACTTGCTTTATCCATGCTTCTTTTTCTTTGATTTCATCACTAGTTTTACTCAAATCACTGTTGAGGCTCTCCCTTTGTTCCACATCTTCGCCCCCTTTAATTATATTAAGAAATGTCTGTTTCACAATTCTGTCCTCTAGACTATGAAAAGATATGACAGCAAGTCTACCCCTGGGTGCAAGGCAATCAAAACAAGAATAGAGGGAATCCTCAAGTGTCTTCAGTTCATCATTAACAGCGATTCTCAGAGCTTGAAAAACCCGGGTAGCAGTCTTTATCCAACCTTGTCTTCCACCTATTACAGTGTAATTGAAGTAAGAGTGAAAAATACTGTTATGACTCTCTTTGAAAGTTTGCAAACATGAAGATCAGGAATGGCATTGTAGAGAACATAACAGGAACATATGTGATAATCAATTAATAGCATGCATGAGAAGTGATGCTTATAGTCAAAGAGAAAACAGAACTGCAAAAGAAAACTGGAGAAGGAACTACCTTTCATAGGAGGAGTCACACGTCTAATAACATCTAGCAAATCAGTGGTCGAATGAAATCCACCATGTAATCGGGCATTGACAATTTTCTTTTGCAGGGTTCGCCAATTACTTTCTTCTCCATACTCTCTTAGGATACGGCCCACTTCAGAATCTGGCCAGGAATTTAATATGTCCTCTGCTTTAAGACTTGCCTGTCATAGGCCTGTGCATCAGTTCAATAGCAAAGAAAAATTATGTATTGCTCATCAGCAAACGGGCAACTGGGTATCATTACATGAGAAACTTGTTAGCCTCGATTATATAAAAACAACAAAAGTATTCTATTGTGGTAAAAGAGGAAATAGGCACATTTGTCAACAAAAAAGATTAAAGAAAGCCATCAAGAAGTTTCCAGCATTTGTTTAGACAGATGACTTGGTACTATAGATCCTATATGTACACTTCTACAAAGGTATTCTAGAAATAAATTTGACTCCTTTAAAGAAAGAGGGTCACTTTAGAAAGTGAAGTGTAGACTTACAACAGTAGATTAAAACATGACATAATGAATTTTAACAACTCCATGACTTGGTGAAATGTGGTTTATTTTGTTACAAACGCTGCCATTGATTGAAATATCAATTGGCTATAAATCCATACTTAGCACATATGCATCCCCTCTTTAGGAAAGCCAAATCGTTTAGAAATAGCAACTTGGATTGAACCATCTTAACTAAGCAAAGAGACTACAAAGAAAATCACCTGACAAACATTTTAAACAAATTATATTTGACTGTTGAAATTATGTCAGCAACAACATTACATATAATATAAAAACAAACAGTTGCAACCATATCTACTGATTCCATTCTTCATCAAAAGAGCATAAATTTCACACTGAGATACAAAATGCCTGAGAAACTATACCTTAGGATCCATCCGCATATCAAGGGGCCCATCACCAAGCACACTGAATCCTCTTGCAGGATCGTCTACCTAAAAACCAAAACATATAAGAAAAATCAACACTAGGGCATTTGGAATAGCTTATTTAAATCTTATTTGGAATTATGACATGAGCACTCCTGTAAGTGCTTTTGAAGAGTTTATAAAAACAGTTTATAATATTTTCACAAGTTACTTTTAGCCAATTTCAACAAATTCTCTCGGATAACTTGAAAACAATTAAACCTTATTTCCTCTATGCTTAAAATAATAACATAAAACAATGCTAACATGGTAAACATCTACAAACGCTTATTGAATTGTTTATCCAAATGCACCCCAAGTCTGAGATCCAAAATACTCAAAGCACAAATCCAAGTACCATCAGATATAACTAAATCATAGTTTTAAATTATATTCCATAATGACAAAATAGGCAGTTATAGAGGTCTTGGCAATCACAATAGCGGCCACTTGTAATTTCAGCAGGTGAACTGCAATTTTAAACCAAAATATATGAAACACAAGACTGCAGGTAAGTTAATGAAAGGTATGATGATCCTGTTTGAATAAACTTTTCAACAGACACAGTAGAAAATAAATGAATTAAACTTCTATAAACTAAAATTAGTTTATACATAAATTAAAATAACTTTTTTGGAAAAACCAAGGGTATGTTTAGAATAAACTTATACAGAACACTTACAGGAAAGAAAAATGAAATAAATTTATCAAAAGTTAAAATTAGTTTATAAATAACTTAAAAATTAATTTTTTAAAGAAAACTTTAGCTTACATAAAAACTTATTTCATTTTCCATTCCTATTTTCTTCTTCAACAAGTGTTTCTGGGAAAGTTTATCCAAACATATTTTAAATAAGAAAACTTCTATGAATTAACTTGTCCATAAACTAATTTTAATTTATAGAAGAAATTTATTTCATTGTAATTTTTAATTTTTTTGACATGCTTATAGATAAGTACATCAAATATGTCCTATGTGTACTTAGTAGTAGAACAAACCTGCATAGACGACATTCCCAAGTCCATTAAGATACCATCAACTCCCATGGATAAGTCAGCGAATTCTCTAAGCACAGACTTGACATCTCTAAAATTCCTCAAAACGGTAAACGCTTTGACATCACCACTTATAACGGCATCAAGGCGTGGCTGGGCAATGTCATGTGCGACAGAGTCTACATCCATCCCCACAAAAAATTTTATCTCAGGATGACCCCTAATCACCTGTTTCATTTCATTTCATTCCTCAGCCCTTCAACAACACACTAAAATGAAAAAATTCCACAAATTTCAAAAATGTAAACGTTTAAGTTAGTTCATGTAACGAATTCTTTATTCGGTCTCTAGACCCAATACTCAATATAGTCCTACACTTAAAAACTTATAAAAGTTGTCCCTATACATTTATACATGTAAAATTATTACTGATTTGGCTCCTATTACCGTCTCCCCTAATACATCATTGATTTGAGTGTGCATTCTTAATTTCGTTTCTATGCATGTGACACATTTTTAATTTGATCATTATAATATAGGAACCAAATTAAGAATGCCCTACACTTGTAGGGGTCCAATTACTACAGCATGTACAGTATAGTTTTAGTGACCAAACTAGAAAATGCTTTACATGTACAGGACAAATTGAGAATGCTTATCGAGTAAGGGTATCTCTAGATAACTTTCTCTAAGTGAAAAAAATCAGAAGAAAAACATGAAATAAGTTTAATTTGAATTTTTACAAAGTAATACGAGAGAGTATCTATAAATTAGATTATATATAAGTTTATTTTATATTTCCTTCCTATTTTCTTACCGTATAAAGTTTAATAATTCATAAAAAAACAAGCCCTAAATACAACCGGACTAAATTCATAATGTTTTAGCAGAACTAATTTAATAAGATTTTATAGAGAACAATCTAATAAGTATTTTTGAGAATTCGTGTGAAAGGATTAAATTATATTTAAAAATAAAAATACTAACGGCGATGGAGTGGCCGGCGGCGCCGAGGGTGCAATCGACGAAGGAGGTCAAGGAAGCGGCGGAGAACACATCCATGACTTCGCCCAGCATCACCGGAATGTGCGAGAACTTGGTGGCGGTGTTGGAGTCGTTTACGCTGCAATGCTCAATTATTGCGTCTCGGCTGAAGTGTTTGTCGGAACGGGTTCTGCGCTTCTCCTTGGCCAACCCGGCTTTGGCGTTCTCCTTCTTCTGCTTTGAGGTGGTAGCGGTTGAGCGAGAAAGTAGAAAGGAGTTGGAGCGGTAGATGAGTTTGGGTTTGAGGGAGAGTGACAGGAAGAGTGAGGGTGATATCTTGGAAAGCATCGCCATTTGTGTGATTTGGGGACACACCAAACCCAAACTGCAAACTCCACTATATCTCTTCACTCTTCCTCAACTTCCTTGCTTCTTTCAAATCGTCTTAAAAGGGAATCTCCACTTTTCACTTTTTACTACTTTATTTTAAACAGTAATTTTTCTTAACCTTTTTTTTACTGGATAATAGAATTGAAGTAGTGAAAAGAAAAAAAAATAGAAAAAAAAATTTCTAGAAATAAGAAAAAATATAAAATTAAAGAAAATGAAATAATTTTATTTATTATTAATATTTTTAATTAATTATTATTAAAATATATTTTTTAATTAAAATAAACATCAAATTAAAAATTATGATAAAATATGATTTCCGAACTTAGAAAAATCTAAAATTAAAATCTAAATTAATAATATATTCAATTCAACTCTTCATTTCTTCAGTCAAACTTTCATCTTAATTAATTAGAAAAAAGTTCGAGAGATCAAATCAACATACAAAAATATATATAATTTATTTTTCTTTCTTATCTTATCTTATGGTCTTTCTTTTTCTTCTTTCTAACATCATCTCCAATCATCCAAACATTTCTTTATTTCGATATGCTAAAATACAAAAATTTTCTAAATTAGTATATTAATACATATTATACTGACATTAATATTAATATAATATAATTTTAATTTATAAAAAGAATTTTTTTTTTCTAAAACTTTTTTCTTCTGAAAGAGTTTGAAAAACTTTCCAAATTAATGAAATTTGTCAACACAAACAAGAGATGTGAGACATTTTCATAAATTGAGACATGTAATGGAAGAAATTAAGGAATTTGAAAGTTAAGAATTAATGGAGTTGAGAAAAGAATGAGAATGGAAAAATGGGGGAAGATAATGAAATGAGTTGAAGCACTCTTGCGGTGTCACGTTTTCCGCTTTCCACACATGCCGTGTCCTCCTCGCCGCAATGCCCACTCCTCCTGCACTGCTGTCCACTGTCCCAATCTCAATTAAAAATTGAAAAATCATATATATATATATATATATTTTTTTTACTGAGAAATTTTCTTACAAATTCCTTTTTTTTTAACTTAAAAAAGGAATTAATATTAAAAAATATATATAAATACCATCTATTTCTTATCCAAAATCTTAAAAATATTTAAATTATATTCAAATTACAAATTTGTATCTCTCTGTCCTCTATTCTTATTTAACTTTTCCATTTTCATCCATATGGATTTCAAACTTCAACTCCAACACACCAATCCATTATGAATAGTAGCACTAGTTTTTGTGACAAGAATTAAATAAAGCTAATTCAGAGAATCCACATATGACCTATGATGAGAGCCACCCCACTTGGTTCTTCTCTTTCCCTTTTTCAACCTATCATTTGGATATTTAATCCCTTTGGTCCACCCCTCACTTTCAACTCATGTTCCTCCCTCCCTCCTTCTTTGACCCAAAAAAATCCTTTCTTTTTCTTCCTTCCAATACCCCTTTCCGTTTGTGACTTCCATTCCTCTCTTTGACATCTAACTGCTGTCACATATGGCCATGGATGAACATCAACCATCAGAGGTATTGACATCAGAAAATGGAAGAGAATTCTCAGAGGACTACAGAGAAGGGAGAGAAAAGGGTCCTCATCACCCTCAATCAGGAATCACCTCTTTCCCTGGTGGCTTCATTGGGAAACATAGGTTGCAGGCAGCCCTAACTCACCTCAATAACCAAATTACCATTTTACAGGTCAACCCTTTATATCTCTTCTTATTTTCCTGATGATCCATTTTTGTTTTC
This sequence comes from Macrotyloma uniflorum, assembly GCA_016859785.1. Lineage (NCBI taxonomy): Eukaryota > Viridiplantae > Streptophyta > Magnoliopsida > Fabales > Fabaceae > Macrotyloma > Macrotyloma uniflorum. The sequence goes on along the minus strand of BDMB01000099.1, from coordinate 374,803 downwards.
TTCAATAATTTGCATAAGATTTTGTCCTCCTCTTAACATAGAAGAAGAATTTGATATTGAACTGTTATCATGATGATGATGCAGGAAGAATTGGAAAAGGTTGAAACAATTTGTGAATCCTCCACAGTTTGCAAGGAGTAAGCCAAGCCAAAACATCATGATTCTATTTTCCTTTCTTTCTCATTATTCTTCTCTATTATACATCACAAGAAAATAGTGTGTTTGTTTTAACCATTGACTCTCCTCGATCCATTGTTCTCTTGCAGTTTAATTTCAAGTGTTGAATCCACTCCAGATCCTCTCCTTCCATGGTAAGAAACTATTCATCTTGAAGCTCATCTCAGAACCTTTATTACAAAACTTAAGTAATATCCAAAAATTTTCGATAATTATTTAAATTTATTGAAAATTATAATTCCAAGAAAGAATCATTATGAAATTCCAGAATCTGTAAATTTTCATAAAACTGAACCAATAATGGCAAGTGTATTTAAAGAGTGTTATACATGTTATAGTGATGAAAACAGTAGTTATAGTATTGTATCTGATATGTGATGTTTTTAAGGATCCAATGTTGCGTTGTTTGTGTATTTTAATTTAATGAAGAAAGCATATATTATTATATTCTTAACCTAAAGAAGAAAAAAAGGAAAGAATTGATGAGATGTAAAATTTTTGCAGCACCAAAGGTTCAGTAGATGCAGCTTGGGATCGATGGTTCGGAGCTACCCACCATAGTCGAAATCACAAACGTTGGATTTAGACATATTTTGTTTTCTATTTTTTATATATATTTTGATATACTAAGAATAAAATTTAAAATTTTCCTGCCATTGATGAGGGAGATTAATGTTCTACACTCATATATGAATTACATGTTCTTTCAGTTTTTAAGTTTTTGTTTTTTGTTTTGTTTTTCTTTTTAAGAAAAAGAAAAGCATAATTTTGCACTTGTTCTTTGGTGTTTTATATTTTTTTTTCTAATTTTGTCATATTTTTATTTGTTTTTGATTTCATAATTTTGAGAATTTATAATTTTCATTCTTATATAAAAATTATACATTTAGTCTTCTATTTTATTTTTAGATTAAAAAAGTTTGATCCATTCCAATATATCATGTAATTATTAATAGAATATGCTAAGTATATGTTTGTGAATGATAACCAATGTTTTCAAAATCAGATGGGTGATTAAATTGATGCAGCCACTGTATTCAAGATTTGATGATTAAATGAAAGTTGAAATAGTATCAATAAAATTATTTTAATAATTAAAATATACAAAATAATATCAATTATATTAATTATAGGTTCTAAATATTTAGAATACATATAAATTAGATTAATTTTAGTGTAAATTTACTGTATACTAATTTATGAAACTATTATATGTTAACATATTTTATAAAGTTTATAATTATAATAATTTATCATATATTTGGAAAATCAATTTAAGGAATTGTTATTTTTTAGTTTAGTTGAAAAAGAAATGAGCATTTAGTTCAAAAGCGAAAAAAAAAAAATCTTAAGATAAAGAAGGAAAATGTATTGTACTTTTTCTATTCTTATAAATTAATATCTGGAATAATTCATAGTGATTTGTTTTATATATGAGAATAGTTTCTTCTTTATATTTATTAAATTTGTTTTTTTTTAATAATAGTTATATTTATTTCAGAATTCGAGGAATCAAGCAACTATAAAATAAAATAATACATCAATCAATTTGAAAGTTTGATTAAAGATGGAACAATTTTTTCTTTCTACGACTATTTATATTTATTTTTTATTGGTCAGTTAAATACGATATAATTTATGATTTTATATAATTTTTGTAGGTTTAAGTTGACTATTTTGTATTATTGAATCAATTATAACACAATCTTTAGAGAAAAACTGACAAAAAATTTATTACATTCAGTTTTTAAGAAGAATAAATAGATGTTTTGAATGGATAACTGATGAATTAATTTTTATCAGTAATTTTACATCTATCAATAATTTTTCATAATTTATTATAAGCTTATGTTCATCAATAATTATCTATATATATGTGTTTATTGGTTTACTAATAAATATATACAATAGAAAATTATCGATAAAGACTTTTATTTTTTTAATAAAAGAAAAATTGATGATAATTTTTTTTAATAATTTTAGTGTCCAGTTAACAAATTCTATTGGTAGAGTGAAATTTACCGCAAATCTTTATATATAATAATCAAAATTTATATTATTAACCACAATACCTATTAATTTTTAACAATAAATTTTATTTGAATATCAAATTTTAAAAAAATAATAATAATTATTGTTAATAATATCTAATAATTGAAATAAATAAATATTGTTGTTATATATTTTTTTCTGTTATTTATCATCTTATTGCTTAGGATTATTTTATTAATTGTCGAATAAGAATTTATGTTTAAGGAAATAAAAATTATATAATTTTAGACTTGAATGATATCTTTATGTTTTGATATTAAGAAATGAAGTTAAGTTTTGTATATTAATTATTTGAATTAAAAGATACACTTCAGAATCATAAAATTTACAAAGAAATTAATATATAGGATCTAACATCTATTTTATTTTATAATAAGATAATACGTAATCATCATATTATTTATTCATCTGAAGATTACATTAAATAATTTAAAACCTACTACACTATCGAAAATAATTATAACATAGTAAAAATTTAATTATATTACACTAAGAACTTCAATAATTATAAATATAAGAATTATTTCCGTTAAAAGAATAATCGTTAGAAGAATAATAATCAATAGATCAAGTAAGATAGAGTGGAAGTTTGGAATTATCAATATCTTATGCAATACTTGTACTAAAAATATTAAGTAATTCATAAAAAGCAACAAGTAAACACCAATCAACACAATAGCTCACAATGACTAACTTTCGAGAAAGACTATAAAAGGACAATTTCTTCATGTATTTTAATGATACTTTCTACGTCAATTAAATATATGTATACAAACAAAAAGAAAAGAGAAAATCTTTACCTATCTTATATCTATAAGCTTACATTGCAAAAGAAAATAACATTATTTATAAATGTTTCACTAAGTGATATTAGATAGTCTTGTTCAAGAATTCATTGTATATTCTCTCTACAAAAATTATTTCTTATATCTTAAACAATATTTGTAACCAAAAGTGGTATTTTGTACTTGTTAAAGTTAAGAGTGACATAATATGATAATACTTGATTCTTTAACTCGAGTTATAAAATGTTTGATAGGAGTTAAAGAGAATAATATTTGTTGTAATATTTAAGATTATAGTGGAACCTCTCAAGAGTTTCTTGAAAGAGAATTACAACATAGTTTAGTTTGAGCAAATTAGTATAAAAATAAGTGTTTTCCTATACTTTCTATTATGTGCATATACTAGCTACTTCTTTAAATTATCTTACCTTCTTTAAAAGTATAAGAGAATAGACAATCAAACCATCTACTTGAAAATCAAATCTTCTATTCTCTATTATTTTCAAAGTCATTGTGAAAAGCTTTGAATTATATTTGAACCCCTTATTTCTAAAGTTCAAATGTTATTTTACATAATTGCACTGATAAAGGATTATGAAAAGGTTTATGATTCAATTACTAAGATTTTCTTTTCTATATGATGAGAAGACTTGGGTTTTATGAAAAGTGAATAGGGTAGATTAAAAATATGTTAACCTCTTTGTCAATATTTGTTTTGGTAAATTGAAGTTCTATTAAGAAATTTAGACCGACTAAAGGATTAAGACAAATGGATTCTCTTAATCTCTTCCTCTTCTTGATAGTGAAGGAAGGTCTAGTAAGGTGAGTTAGGAAAGCGAAGTATTTGTCTTTATTGTTTAGGATAAAGGTAGTTAGTAAAGAGATGGATGTTAGTCTACTTCAATATGTAGATGATAATATTTTTTTTTGTGAGGCTTCAATGGAAAATATTATGGTAATGAAAAATATACTCAAGTGTTTTAAGATTACTTAAGGACTGAAGATAAATTTTTATAAAAGCTAGATTAGAGGAGTTGGGGTGTCAGGATTGTTGGCAAGGTTTGCTACAATTCTAAATTGTAATCAAATGAAGATTCTTTTGCAATATTTGACCATAAAAATAGGGGGAAAGACACAAAGTGTTCATTTTTGGGAGTTAGTGTTAAGGAAGATAAAGAAAAAATTTGCAAGATGGAATGGGAGGTATATATCATTTGGGGGAAGAGTGACTCTTTTAAAAGTTGTTTTTTCCTCTATGCCATTATTCTATCCCCTTCTTCAAGATGCCTACAATGGTGATTAAGGCCATACGAAAAATTCATAAGTTATTTTTTGTGGGGTTAGGGAAGGAAATGAAGGAAAATTCATTGAGTAAGTTGAGACACAATTTGTAAGAAGAAGAACTAGGGGGGTTTGGTGTTAAAGATATTAAGGCATTTAATAATGCATTACTTGCTAAGTGGAAATGGAGGTTAGCAATTTAAAACAGAAGGATATGGAAACTGGTCTTGGATTCTAAGTATTGAGGATGGAAAGACCTAGATAAGTAATTACAAAGCAAGGAATGTTCCAATTGGTTGAGGGATTTGAGAAAGGTGTGTGGATTAAATGAAACAGGTGATAAATGGTTTCAATATTCAATGGATTGGAAGATAAGAGATGGAAAGAAGGTCAAGTTCTGGTATAACAAGTGGGTAGAAAATGAAGTCTTACAATTCATAACATAATTTATCTAAACTCTAAGATCCAACAAGGTTGCATGGGAGATATTACTAATTGGGAGGAATGTAGGTGGGAGTGGAAATTAGATTGGAGGACAAAATGATTTCAATGGGAGGAGTCTCAAGTGAAATAGTTTATGCAAATTTATTAACTCAAAATAGTTATAGGAAGATGGGGAGGACAAATAGATCTAGAAGGGAGATATTTCAAGATTTATACGGTTGCTTTTGCTTATAGAAGAGGACTTCTTTACAATGTTGTGGTAGATAAAAATTATTTTGAAGGTAGTTCATTTGGTTTGAAGAGTTGCTTTAGGAGGAATCACAACTTAGGATAATTTGATACGTAGAGGAATTCAAATATGGAATGTCACTTATGTGTTGTGTGGCTTGGAAGTAGAAATAATAAAATATTTTTTCTTGGAGTGTGGGGTGGCAAGGATTATAAGGAACAAATACTATTCTTGGATCAGTATTAGTACATGTAACACTAATGATATCAAACAATATATGCAACAACATTGTTTGCGTAGACATAATAAAAAGGTGAATTGCTATTGGAAGATAGTATGGATAGCAACCATTTGGTCTATTTGACACAACAAAAATGAGACTATTAAGAAATGAGAGGAGGATGAAACAAAAATCTTTACATTGGTGCAACTTACATGGACATGTGTAAAAAGTAGGACATGCGAATATTTTGGTACATATGTACAATGATGTATTGTACCGCTGTCCTATACTATGCATATTGTGGAATAAAATAAAGAGTTATTGCGCTACATAATGAGGAATAGGAGCATGAAGACTTATTAGTTGGAGCCTTCAAGTTTTATTCAGAGTAAGAGTAAAGTTGATTGTGTGGAGTTTTACTAGAGTTTGTGTAGGGGCATTCCTTGTTTAAAAGGGTTGATTAATTGTATTTTAGTTGCATGTAGTAATAGTTGGTTTGATTATATTGTATACAAGTTAAGTGAGTGTTACTTATGTTCGACTAAATGGAATTAATAGATGAAGTATTGGATGGGTAAAGGGATAATATACTATGAGTCTTTTGACTATAATACTTGTTTAGTACTGCTTGTACCAAGTTATAAATATATAAGTTTTATTGCTTAACAAAAAAAAAAAAAAAACACAATAGGGTAACTTATCCATGATAAATATTGACACACATCTAAAGAATCATGGTATAAACTTCCGTCGATTTCTCATCACATGGTACCTTGAATAATATATATTAGGACTATCATTGAAATTTACATATCCACTAACCATATTCCTAAAGTTTCATACTTACTACTATACTAAATAGTACCTCTTGGTATCTAATTGATTCATGCATCCATTACCATAAAAAACAATTATTGACACACACTCACTCACATAGACATATATTTCCAATATTTTCATTCAAATTCAAACATCATCTCTACAAGATATGTATTCGACCTCATTTTCAACTTAATTGTCAAACTCTCTTATCAACACGTAAAATATTCATCAACTTTTCCTTTTTCACATTTTAAATCAAATTTAAACAAAAAATACTCAAGTACCGAGGAAATCGCTTAGCCATTTGAAACTCAAAAGTAGTTAAACTTGAAATTTCTCCTCTAAAATGATTCTACTAAGTGAAATTTCATGTTCCAATTATGTATAAGGACTATTTTATATTCTTTGATCCAATTTGCATCTCTAAACCCTTTAGCATTGTTAGAAAAGGTTTGTTTTATATTATTTGAACAATATATTGGATCAAAGGATCTAAACTAGAAGTTCCACTCATCATATGTAAGAAAATTTAGTTAAACAAAATCACTAACTACAAATCAATTCAACATATTAAACTTCAATATTTACCATATTCAACCAAATCATAATTCATGATCACCACATATTTAATATGTCAATTCTCAAATCAGAAAATTCAATTTAGAAACATCTTCTCTATTTCACAATATCTTAATCACAAGTCATCAAATTCGAATAATACAAGATAGAATCACTGAGATAATTCAAATTATAAAATTATACCAAAACCAAGTCCTCTTTATTACAATCATATATTTTTTTATTAAAATTATATATGAAAATTTGTAAATTTATTGACTTCCCTTACCTAAACCTAGTTCTCTCTCAAAGTGTTCTTCATTAAAGATGAGTTGAATCAAGAATATCCTATCTTACTTAAAAAATATCTGATCATAAAACTAACTACATTATTATAGACTTAATTTAACATAGATTTAAGTTAACATAGACTTGTATTGAAAAGAAAAAAGGCACATGCAATCATAGAAAGGCCCACATGCAAACATCTAAACCAAATGACTAAAAAAACTTGAGTAATTGAAAATTTACTCAAAACAACTTCCAATCCTTAAAAACTTTTTTATAATACTCTTAAATATTGAAAAAGATGAGTAATTGATGAAATATTTTAAAGAGAAGTCAAAGAATTTAGAGAGAAATTTTTTTTATAAAAATAATAATTTTAAAATAATGAAGAATAAAAAATAAAATATTCATTTCTTTATTTTTATAATTTAAAAATATAACTAGATAATTTTTCATTCTTTATTAAATAAAATCTATTTAATAATTAATTCTATCTAACTTTTTCCTAAAATCTTTTAAAATTTAAGTTATTTTTAATATTTTTTCTTTTAAATTAAAATTATTTTTTATATTAATTTGATTTTAAATTGTAAAACAATATTATTGTTTCATATTTTCAAATACAATTCCTTTTCTTCATAAATTTTATTTATTTTAGATGTAATATTTTATATAAAAATAAGTAAAATTAGTAACAATAAATTAAAACAAAAATTATATATGAACATCTATTTTTTTTTTTAAAACACGCAATATCTATATTTTATTTAGTGCATCATATTTTAATTCAGCGGATCGAATTCATTGCAAGTAAACTATCTTAAACGAATTTTTTTTTTTTATAAAAACGTATACATTTAGCGAATTATAATGATTATGCAGGTGTCTTAAAATATATATATATATATATATTCATGGTTTTGATTAAAAATTAACTTTAATAATTTCAATCAATTATATTTTTTTTTTACATTAATAATGAACAATTATATAAGATTATTTTAGGAGTTATTTTATATTTTATTTTTAAGATAGACAAATATTCCATACAACTTTTAACGTTTTTAAAAGAAAAAAAAATGAAAATTGAGATAGTTAAAACATTTTAATCTATTATATATTTGACTTAATGTTATTTTATATTTTTAATTGTGTTTGTATTTTATATTTATCTTTTAATTCTCATATCATAGATTTGTTACTTCCAATCCATCTAATTTTCTTAATTAATTAATAATAAAGTATGTGGATTAACTAATATGAAATATGAAATAATTTCAGTTTAATAATTGGTTTCAAATTTAATAAATACTGAAACTAATATAAAGGAACCTGAAAACCAAAAACATATAATATGAAAAAGACTTTTCATTGTTTTCATTATTTAAAATAAACGCATAAGAAATATTAAATTAATGTAAATTTTTGTAAAAAATACTCCTAATTTTCCAACTAATATTTCTTTGTTCGATGTAAAGATAAATTAATTACTCTTTCTTAATTTGTGTTATGACAAAGTTAAAAAATTAGAAAAACTGTTATTTTGAATAAAAATAAAACAAATAAAAAAAATCACTATTTTAAAATAAAAGTTAATCATTTTTCACTTTTCAACTTAATTATTTCTTATCTAATTAATGTTTAAAGAAAATTATTATATATTATATTTATCCTAAAATAATTACAATTTAAAATAAATATAAAAATATATTTTTCATCTTAATCATTTATTTTCTTATATAATAACTATTAAATTAAAAAAATAATGAAAATAAAAAATAATTTTCTTATATTTTTATTAAAATAAATGAATATATATAAGGGATATATTTATTTTAAAAATAAAAATTAATATTTTTTTTTTAATAATCTAATAAAATATTATAGATCTTTACCTCATTAATTATTGAATTAAAAAAAATAAAAATAAAAATTAAATATAATTTTCTAATTATTATTTTGAGAATAAATAATATATATATAACCTATTGAAGTAATTTTTTTAAATAACCACATCTTTTATAAATAATTTTTTTCCTGTGTTTTTGTCTCCATAAAGAATTTATAAAAGATATCCTTTTAAAAATTAAAATTAATTTATCCATAAATTAAAATGTAAAATAAAATAATTTATAAATTAACTAATATATACATCAATTTTAATATATTTTATCACTTCATTTTCATCATGCAATTTTTTTAATATATTTTATTACTTTCTTCATCATACAAATATTATATTGTATCTTCATCATGCAAATATTACATTGTATCTTCATGCAAATATTACATTGTATCTTCATCTTCATCATGCAAATACTACATTGTATTTAAATATATGTTCCAATCAAGAATAAATTTATCTAATAAACATATCTACAGTTTAAACTATATGTTCCAATCAAGTATAATAAATTTATCTAATAAACTCTATAGTTAAAAAATAAATATAAATATAATAAAATAAATAATATTAAATTTTATCACTTCATCTTCATCATCTTCATGTAAATATTATATTATATTTGAATATATGCTTCAATCAAGTAAAATAAATTTATCTAATAAACATCTCTATAGTTAAGAAATAAATAATATTAAATTTTTTTAATAGATATAAAATTTATACATAAATTAATTTATAAATAAAATTATATATTTTTATACTTTAAGAAGATCTATACTTATATAAGGAAAAAAAAAAATTTTAAAAAATTATCAGAATAATTATTAAGTTTAGGTTCAACCAATTACCAGAAGGAGATTTTAAAAAAGTCACCAGAATAATTACTAAACATTAAGTTCAAACATGAAACATAAGTTCAATGTTCAACCAACTACTTCTACCAATATCTGATAATAATTTAAAAAAATACTTTAAAATAAAGTCAACCATCAACCATCATTCAAGGTAGGCGAAACCAACAAACATGAACACAGTAAGTTACTTCTTAAGTTACTTCTTGTATTCCATCCATCTCATCAGCTTCATACATCTGGTTTCCATCCTTCTTCACACTTATGTTTATCAATCTATTAAAAAATATCAATTTAGATTGTCATTTCTATAAATCTGAAAACCCTATTTTAAAAAATAAATTTAATAAATGTTTATAAAGGATTATATTATTGAAACAACAACCTGAGATGAAAGCAAGAGTGTTCCATGAAACCCTCCCTCATTAGGTTGTTTTTTCTCTCCACAATCATCATCTACAAAAATACAAATATGACAATGTGTGTATTTGAAGGAAATAATAATAAAGTACCAGCTAACATACCTGCAATATCTCGATTTTCATGAATCTGAGAGTCCCTCATAATAACCTGATCTCCAGCCAATATATTAGCATCTCCAAGGGTAGCTTCATTATCAAAATCAATTATTTTGTCACCTTTTTGTAATATTTGGTTTTCTTTTACAACCTGCGAACACACACGAGGACAATTATGATAGGTAGAAAAAATAAATTATATATTCACATACGGTAGAAAGAACTGTGATTTTAAATAAAAATGAAGACAAATTTGCTTACCCCAAAGTATTCCCATATCATCATTTTCAGCTGGTAAATTGATGTTGAAGCTGAAACTTTTAGATTAATTGAACTCCCATCTTTAGTCTTCCTAGGACGTTTAGAAATCCTCCTGATATCTGTTTGATCATTAACAGTGTCCAAAATAGATTTGGGAACCTCATCTCCATAGACAAAAATCACAGTAATGTCCTTATCGCAATAGTTAAGTTTTTGCATTAAATCACAGCTTTCCTTATTTTTAATACAACTTTCACAAACCTGCATATTGAAAGAAGGGAATTACAGTTCAGATGAAAAAATAAAATTATTTTTTAACTAATAATAGAAATTGAAACTGAAAAAAAAAAACACTTTTTGGATTACCTCAGGACACGTTTTAATCACAAATTGTCTATTCCCTCCATTCCCATCTTCATTATTCACTTTATCAGAACACATTTTAATCACAAATTGTCCATCCCCTTCATTCCCACCTTCATTATTCATTTTATCCCAAGTATAAATCTCATCCTCACATACATGCATCTTCTTCTTGGAGGATCCATTCATAACATTTTCCAATTCATTGAAATTCTCAATTGTTGCAGATATTCCTTTAGTCTCAATACCACCCCATTCTTCACAGAATAACTTCCAATCATTCTCAGTTATGATGGTTAAGCCCCCTACCTGGAATTTAGAAAGCAAATAATCATAAAACTGAGACAGAAAAACAGATACAGAATAAAACTGCAGCATATACATGTCACTTGACTGACTACCTTGTAAAAAAAAAAATTAACTTACTGATTCTCTTGAGATTATAGCACCACGCCTGTAGATCAGTTCAGGAGGTCTTTCTATCAAAAGTGAATGCTGAATACACAAAAATTGGAAAAACAAAATCCATCATTAAATTGTTATGAATTAAAAATGACATACACATGACAATAACAATATAGAAATTAAGGATAAATTTTCAAAATAAAGATTCTCGTAATAATTACACACAAAGTGAACATAAATTTAACAAAATAATAGTAAATTGTTAAGATAAGATAAAGTACCTTTTCACACATGACTGAATCAATTATCCTATCTAAAGTTTCAGGTTTATCTGAATTCTTCATAGCCAAATTAATGTAATTTCTCCATTTTGAAATCCACAGTGAAGGAACTAAAAAATACTTGCAATGTAGAGACAGTGGAATACATTTACCAACAAATAATTTCTCATGATTTTGACGTTGCATTTGTTTTACTAATCTGCATCATGAACAAAAAAAGATTTAGTTCAAAATTTTCTATGCCATTTCTATATTAATAGAAAATGTACAAAAAGAATCACCTCAAGGAGTCCTCAAAGCAAACATCTTTATAGATTTCATTAATGCATAGGGAACAATCTCTGGAATCTAAAGGAAAAGTAGGACAACCTTGAGGATCATCAGGTTTTACAGAAATAGCATCCTTATATAAGAAAAGCCAGAAACTCTCGGGAACAAGCAACCGCTTGGCACCAACAGCTTGCTCAGGCATAAGTTGCCCATGTGGACAACTAATGGCTGCTGTTGGTCCAGCATCAGCTTTAGATGGACCATCTACTGCTTTTCTTTTACACCATTGCTGCAACCTAAAAAATTATACATAAAAACTTTAGTATCATAACTTTTGAAATATCCTAATAGATAATAGAAGAAAATGCAAAGAAATTAAAAATGAACAGAACAGGAGTGGCACGAAAAAAGATTTGCAATCATACCATGTTTTAGACACATAGAACATTCCATCTTCATAATTTCCATCCAGAATAGATCTTACAGATAATTTGAATGATTCTCTTTGATCACGATACCTGTCAGCTGATACCACATTCCGAGCCCCATCAATCAGACAATCCCAACAGCAGTCCTCATGAGAAAATGTTGGTCCCCCACCATACTGAAATTTACAAGCCAATAAATATAAAAAATTATTTTGCAACAATGTTAAAATATGAGTAGATATATATATTAATAGACCATAAGTCCATAACTTAAAAACAATTATTAAATCTCTCAATAGAAACTTAAAATTCATGTTATTTTTAGTATAATGTAATAACTATTTCACAAAAGTTATCATCTATTAAAAAGTTTCAGACCTACATATGACAACAGTATCCTTGCTAACCTCACCAATAAGAACAAGGTAAAATTGAAATTTCATGATGAAAACAGCCTGCTAATGCTGCTCAGTAACTCACTTATAGGATACTAGTTTTCCTCAACTAATGTTTCCTCAGATAAATCTTTTTATATCTTGTGTCAACTTTAGCCATCGCAATATGTAAAAGACAAACAAAAAAATATCACATTCCAATTTATTCATTTCAAGCAACATTACCATTCTTGTTCATACTGATTTTAAAAGAACTACAGAATCAACAAATGATATAATACACAAGGAGACTAATAAAGAAAGAAATCAAAGTACTTAACATTTGTTAGGTTACCTTAGACAATAATTTCTCCCATGCTTTTGCAGATAATCGCTTCATTGAAGTAACCTTAGACACTGGAACTTTCCCATGTGAACATTGGATAGATGTATTGTCAAGAGCACTGTTAACATTAAGAAATAAGTGACCTATATATTTAGTGAAATAATCCTATTAACAAAAATAGGCAGAAGGAACACTTGATCTAAAGGCATGAAGAAATGACCAATGTTACAAATAATTAAATAAACAGAATAAAAACTTAAAATGTTGAAGGTAAAAAAATGCAATAGAAAGTATGCACTAACTTTGAATTAATGTTGTCAACCCACTGACGAAGCCAGTCACTACATATCCAAAAATAAGGTTGCTCTAGAGGTTGAGTAGGAGCCTCAGCTAAAACAGATTGAACTTCATGTCTCCTCTCATTGATACAATTCAATTCTAACTCTTTCCTAGAGTTATAGTCTTTGCAGGAATCAAGATATGAAGCATTAAAATTTTGAATCTCATCAAAAAGATAATTGATAAAAGTAGTGTCTGGTGCAGTAACTTCATTGCCCTCTACTCCTTTAAAGTTAGGATCATAAACCATGCCCCCCTTTTCACCAACATTTTTGCTATTCTTAAGTTGATACATTAACATGTATGCATCACTAGATGAAAATGTATCCCCAAGTGAAGAATGCGAATGAGGGACATCTAAACCATTAGAATGAAGTGCATCTGTCTTCTTAAGAGATCTAGAAGAAGATGAAGCTGCTGTGCCAAATGGATGACATCCCAAGTGAGTAACCTTCTCATCATCAAATTCCCACCATTGCCCAGTCTTTTCATCCTTGATATGGGCAATGTAATGACCACTATTAACCGCATTTCCTTTGTGAATCAGTACAGCTGACAAGTCATATATCAATTCAGACTGAGATGGCTCAGACAATCTACCCCGCATATCAAGTTCAGCAGGAAATGAAAATGACGAAGTAACTTTCTTTTTAATGGTATTCTGGCAGTAGAAAACACAAAAAAATTAAGTGTTATAAAAAATAAGATTTACTCCAGAGAAGTGAAGGAGATGAAATCATGTTATAAAAAACCAATGATACATTAAGACACCCATAGAAAGTAAAAGCATACCATCATTAACACAGTATCTATCTTCAGAAAACTAATTTTGCATAATCACTACCCAAATAAATAATTCCAAAACATGCTGCACAATTTTGCAAAGTAAATCAAGCATGTTACATTAAGACACCCAAAGAAAGTAAAGGCATGCAATCATTATCAGTCTCTATCTTCAGAAAACTAATTTTGCATGATCACTACTCAAAAAAATAATTCCAAAACATGCTGCACAATTTTGCAAAGTAAATCAAGTATGTTACATTAAGACATCCAAAGAAAGTGAAGGCATGAAATCATTAACACAGTCACTAATTTCATAAAACTAATTTTGCATACACAAAAAAATAATTCCAAAACATGCTGCAGAATTTTACAAAATAAATCAAGAATGTTACATTAAGACACCCAAAGAAAGTAAAGGCATGCAATCATTAACAGTCTCTATCTTCAGAAAACTAATTTTGCATGATCACTACCCAAAAAAATAATTCCAAAACATGCTGCACAATTTTGGAATGTAACTCAAGAATCTCTTCTTTATAACCATTAAAAGTTTGTTGACTTTAATAAAATTTGAAACTTTATCAAGAAAGAATCTTCCTCAGACACCAAGAAAGTCAAGAGGGAGAATTAGAGGCAACAAAACAATGCTCTCACAAACCTGCATTGCTCTCTCTGATAAAGTATTTAGACCAACTTATTTGGTATAAATGGTGCAACAAACATTGGAGAGATTTTTTTGGTGTATTTGATTTGAAAGCTTTGACATAGCTGGGAAATTATATAATATATATAGACAAACACACCCAAATACACCAGTTTTCAGAACTCTGATGCATATGAACGGATGAACTCTAATTTTTTGAAGGCCAGAACTATTTTCATGATTGTATAAGATAATCATTAACAGTGCTAGAAGGATCTTCCATCCATTACAAGGATTTTTAAAGTACACTGCAGTGGATGCTTAAAGAGATAGATAACTTTCAATTTAAGTTTTTTTAATTCTGTAATGGGATATTCATGCTTTAGTAAGTTCCCTATAATTCTCAATACAGTAATATGTACCCAAAACAAAAGAACTATAATTAAACATAAAAAATATGCAAACCATGAAAAAATGCACCAATACCTGTGGAAGGAAGATATAGCGTTTAAGTTGAAAATTAAGAACTTCAGGTAATGTACACAGCTTGACTCTGCGAGTAGCATCAACTCTTGTTTTACATGAGTCACAGAAATATTGATTGTCTCCATGAAGCTTTTCAATTGCTAGGTAATCATCTAGGCTCTCATCTAAACCTTTTAGTCCCTTGATATTCAACTCTAACCCATAGAAATCTTCCATTTTGGAGGAAGCTTCAGATTCTCTTCCACATTGCGAACACCTGCAAAACAAAGATAAAATTAACAAATGTGCAGCAGTCATAAGCACAACTACAACTGATCAGGCAGATACCTAATAAGAATGTACAAGATATAAGAAATTTATTCATTTGATCATAAAATATCAAATCACTTCTGACCTATGAAGCACAAACACTTCAAGAAAGGCCTTGTTGGAAACATAACATTGACAGGATACAACAAGACACTACAAAATAGACATGGATTCTGAACAACCAATACCATTAATATATTATTAATAGCACACACTACTAAACACAAAAATTTAGTAGAAAAAAATAAAAAAAATAAAAAGTGTCATTTGGTAACATCAAATGCATTACATTATTAGGGGAAACAAAATCAAATAAGCATTTTGCAGAAGGAATCAACAAAGAACTTTAATTTACATATTAATAACATTAACATCATTCCCATGATAAAAAAAATTTGGACATTTTTTGCCTGTATTTCTAAAAAGTGGGAAATGGCAGGATTAAAAACATAAGAGAAAATTTCAACATGTTTGACAAATC
Source organism: Macrotyloma uniflorum (assembly GCA_016859785.1). Taxonomy (NCBI): domain Eukaryota; kingdom Viridiplantae; phylum Streptophyta; class Magnoliopsida; order Fabales; family Fabaceae; genus Macrotyloma; species Macrotyloma uniflorum. The sequence goes on along the minus strand of BDMB01000099.1, from coordinate 358,897 downwards.
TATAATATTTCCATAAGACCATCCCAAAATAAAACTAGAAGGAGAAGGAGAAAGGTATTGTATATTGTTCAATAAGTAATCCACAATTCTTACGTTGTCACATGAGACACGCTTCCTCGGAAAAGATCTTGAACTATTCTTTTTGCCTTTGCAATTTTGGAATGACTCAAACAGCTCTCAAGTAATGATAAAAGCAATGTCAGGAACTCATGGCTATCCTGCTGAATTTCATTGTCTAATTCAAGTGTTTGAACAAATGAAGAAGAATCTATGAAAGCCATTTTACTAACATGCAACAGTACAAAAAGCCGAGTCAGTTGATCTAACACTGGTTGTTTTTGTAAAACATCCGGTTCTACAGAAAATATGCCTTCTCGGAAAGATTTATTCATGTATAAACACTGTAGTATACTGTTGGCATAACATGTTGCACCAAGATTTGTGAGACCTGCAGGTGTACTATCAGAAGCACGAAGATCTAAGTTTGGATCAGGACCTAGACTTTGAAGAACGTCGGACATCTTCTGCCATAAACCAGACTTCCGGCTACCATTTGGAGGAGGAATCAATGCACAGAAGCAATTTGGGTTATCTTTAGCATTAACACGACAGCCTGAACAGACTGGCTTACATATCATATAGAGTTGGCTAATATCTTCTTCAGTCACTTCACCCGTATTGTGAATTTTCCTACACAATAAGCATGCAAAGTGTAACAATAAGCTCTAATCTCATTAGATTTCAAAAGCTAAAACACAAAGAATGTCATACGGTAGTACCTCCATATTTCAGAAATGACATCGCCATTATCCCCCTGTTTCTGCTTCTTATTTTTACCTCGTGATGGCTTAGTCATTGTAAAATAAAAAAGCTATACCTGCAAAAAAAAGGCAGCACAAACTAAATTCCTTGAATAAAAAGAAAAATGATATTTTTTAACTCTTATTCACACCAACATTGAACCAAACTATATCCACAAATAGTCAAATCGGTTCCATCTGTGTCAGTTGGCCACTATTAAAAACTCATAATCCAACACCATTTATTAGTACGCGATGAATCATATCAATCATGTCAATATGCTAACATTGTAACTCAAAATTCAAACTAAAGCACAAGAAAATGCTCATAGAATATACTTTCATCGAATTTGTGTTATGTAATTACATGCATGCAAATATTATTTACAATCGAGTAATCCTAACAACAAAACTTACTCGAAACATTGGCTATTTTCATGTACACATGCAAAAACATCATCCTAACTTCACTTCTTCATCGGTTTTCATTGCATGCAAAAACAAATATCAAATTACACGAATATCACAAACAATTTAAAAGAACCCTAGAAATTTATACCATCCAAAATCATCAACCGAACAAAATGTGAAGCACATTCATGATTCAATAAAAAGAAAATTTAACAACAACATTATTCAACAATCACAAAAACATTATTATGAAATTGTTATACTAAAGCAGAAAAGAAAACTCGGTTGTAACATTACTCGGAGAAAAGGAGAAGTTTCTTCAACCGGAAGATCAAGTATCATTGAAAAGAAAATGAGAAAAAAAAGAATTTACAAAATGAATTTATTTTCAAATTCATGTTAAACCATAATTGTTGATAATTGTTTATTAGAATTCTTGTTTTTGTTTGTAGAATGTTTTTACCTTCGAACAGAAGCAGAATGGCCGAGGAATAGTCGAGGAATAGTGGAAGAAGAGGAAGAGTGTGAGGGAGAGAGTGAGAAGAGAGAAAAGAGAGAAAGAGAGAAAAGGACAACTGCTTTGTGTTGGGCCGAGTAAGTGTATGTATGTAACAGTGAATACACAAAATAGAGTGAAAATGTGTATCGGTCAATTTCAAGTGTGAAAATGTATTGGTTCGGTCAATTTTGAGTCTCAACTTTTTCCCTCCTATGCTCTGTCGACCACCCTGCTATGCCTATATCTACCGTAGAGCCAGGCATAGGTTACACATCCCAAGTTCACAGCAGTTAATGCGACTTTTAATTTGCTCGACTTTCGACTTTGGCGTGCAAGGCTTTAAATAACAAAATTTATTAGTTTTACCGTTTAAATTCATTCAAATTACTTTTATCATTATCTTCTTTAACTTGATTCAAATAAACTACATTTCACATTTGTAAGGAGTTTAATAAATTCTTTTATTAATTTTACTGTTTAAACTAATCAAATCATTCATTCTTATCACTATCATTTTTAACTTAATTCCTAATCATGTGAATTTATAAACATACTAAATCCAACTATTTGCCAGTTATTATGAGGATTTGATAAAAAAATTTCTAAGAAGGAATATTCTAAAAATTAATCTATCAAAATAGGTAATTTTTCCAATATTACTTTGATAGAGTCATGCAAATATTTTTTTATATGGATATATTTTCAATATTAATTTAAAAAGGAGTTCTCAAAAGTTTTATATGAAAAAAATTAATCCTACTAAAATTTATAAAAAAAAAAATTGTCTTCTTAACCTACAATATTATTATTATTTTATAAATTATCATTATTATTTTATAATATTATACTTATTTTATAAAATATTTTTATGCAAATCGTATATCTATTTAATATTATTATAACTAACATTATTAATATTATATGAAATAATACTGTTAATATTATTTTTGTAAAAATATATTTTCTTGTTGATATGATATAAAATATTTTTATGGAAAGAAAATATTAATTTAATATTATTAACATAATATTATTAATATTTTATTATAAAATTATAAAAAATATATTTTATTAAAAAATATATCTCTTTCATATTATTAACATTTAATATTATTATTATTTTATTATAATATTATAAAAATATTTTTATAAAAAACATATATATTTTTAATATTATTAATATATAATAATAATAATTATAATATTATTATTTTATAATATCATAACAAAATATTTTTATTATTATATAAAATAATATTATTTTATAAAATATCTTTGTACACATCTCTGACATATAAATAACAAAATATTTTTGTCATTTTGTAAAAATATCTCTGTAAGAGAATATTATTATTATCCAAAATAATATTATTAATATCTTTTTGAAAAAGAATATATATCTCCTTATTATTACTATTCAATATAATATAAATATTTTTATTAGAAGAAAATATCTTTTGTTATCATATCGTGAAAATATTTTTATTAAAAAATATATATTTTTTAATATTATTATTATTATTTTATTATAGTTTCATGAAAATAGTTTTATAAAAAAAATATTTCTTTAACATTGTTATATACAGTAATAATAATAATATTTTATAATAATTTAAAAATAATTTATTTTTTAATATTATTAATATTTAATATTATTTTTATAAGAAAATATATTTCTTTAATATTATTAATATATAATATTATTGTTATTATATAAAATAATATTGTTTATATTTTTTAATATATATACATATATATTCTTAGTACTATTGACATATAATATATAAAATATTTTTATAAAAAAAATATTTCTTTAATATTATTAACATATAATATTATTATTATTTTATTTTATATTATGAAAATATATTTGTTAAGAAGTATATCTATTTCATTTTATTGAAATTAATATTATTATTTTATAAAATATTTTTATTAATATTATTAACCTACAATATTATAAAAAGATATTTTTATTATTTTGTAAATATATTTTTGTAAAAAAACATATTTATTAGTATATATATATAATATTTATATTAATTTACAATTTGATCTCTAAATTGATCTTTAAACACATTTATATAAAAAATATAACACTAAAATAAGTTAACAAATATATAATATTAAAATAAATAATAATTATGTAAAATTTAAAATATTAAAATTTAAATTTAAATAAATTTTTATTACTTAAACAAATATCAAAATAAAATATTGAATTCTCTTTATTTATTTAAAAAATTATAAAAAAAAGTCAATCAATATTAAACTTTGAACATCGATTAAAGGGATATTTATTATTCAAATTAGCATAAAGATAAGTTACTTTACATATTTAGAACAAGTAAGGTTTTAATTGATGTACTTGTATTAAGTGAAAAATATTAATAAAATATATTATATATTTATCACTTAATTATTAATTTTATTTTTATTAAAATAATAATTTTTTAAGTGTTTATCTTTTTGTATGTTAGAACTATTGTAATTAAGTGACGGTTAAGATTATTATAAGTGGATGTTACATTATTATATATAGATTACATGTGAATGTTACATTATTACATATAGATTACATATGAATGTTACATTATTACAGATAGGTGATAGGTGATAGGTGGTACTTGAGTTTTAATGTTATGAGCTTTGTCATTCTATTTTCATTGTATCAGAATATATATATATATATATATATATATATATATATATATAGGATCATGAGAGTGGTATAATAATACCTTTTAAAATATTTCTCTCTTTTCAATTTAAGTTGGTATCAGAACGGGACCTGCTCTATTGGTCTCTTTTTTTCCGGTCAATCTCTGTTTTCGGTCGTCGTCACCACCGTCATCACCTATAACAACTACATCTGAAGCACGTCTCTGAGGGTTTAGGGTTGATATTGTCCCACACGCCGCCACGCGCAACTTCTTTCTCCGCTGCTACTGTGCACGTATATCCCACGTGTCGCCCATCTCTCACCGGAACACCGTCAGTTCTCTTCGTTGGAGCTCAACTGTCCTTGCCGCTGCTATTGTGTCTTCCGATTTCTCGTTACTGTTTTAAGGTCTTTTTACAAAGTTCACTATTCATCTTCCTGTTAATTGTTGTCCCGTGGCTGGTATTCTATAAAATTCCAACAACATGTCTTCTAGACCCTTTGTTTCTTTTTCAGGTCTTTTTACAAAGTTCACTATTCATCTTCCTGTTAATTGTTGTCCCGTGGCTGGTATTCTATAAAATTCCAACAACATGTCTTCTAGACCCTTTGTTTCTTTTTCAGGGACTCCTACCATTACTTCTGAAAAATTAAATGGAAAAAATTATCTCTCTTGATCTTCTTCTATTGAAATGTGGTTTCTTGGTCAAGGTTTCCATGACCGCCTTTAACAAGATGAAAGTATTGTGCCTCCTGATAAAGTTGAACAATGGAGGAGAACTGATTTTCAACTTTGTGCACTACTGTGGCAATCTGTGGAACCCAAATTATTGGGTACTCTTAGATCTTTTAAAACATGTAACTCTTTTTGGAAAAAGGCTCAACATATTTTTGCAAATATATTCAGCGCCTGTACGACTTTGCAAATAAACTTGTCTCTCTTAAACAATCTGATCATGATATGATATCATTCATGAGTGAAGCTCAATCTGCTGTGGAAGAGTTAAAAATATTCCTGCCATGCATCCTGACTTCGAACATGTTAGAGACCAATTATTAACAGGCCCAACCATGGAATGTCTAACCACTCGCCTTTTTCGTGTTCCTACAGTTCAAAATAGGAATGCTCATGAATCTATGGAATCTTCTGTCATGGTTTCCACACGTGGAAGAGGAGGACGCCATGCTAGAGGAAGACATGGTGGTCGAGGTCGCCCTCAGTGCTCATATTGTAAAAAGATGGACCATGTTCAAGAGAATTGTTTTGCTTTGCACAGTTTTCCTTACAAGTCTGCTCATATCTCTAAAAATGATGTTGCTGAACCAAAATTTTCTAATGAAGAATATCAAGAGTATTTGAGGTTGAAATCCAGTAGCTTGGCACAACTATCGACCAATCTTAGTTCGTCAACAACTTGCATCTCCCAATTTGTAGAAGGTCCCAATTCATGGATCATTTAGTCATGTGCTTCTAATCACATTTTTGGTCCTTCTCATTTCCAAAAAGTCATCCTTTCATAACCTTAGCTAATGGTTCTAAAGTTGCATCCCAAGGAGTCAGTCAAGTCTCTCTCTCTTTCCTTAAATTTAAAATTTGTCCTTTTTGTCCCTTCTTATCCCTTCAATCTTATTTCATTAAGTCAATTAACTAAGTCCTTCAATTGTTCAATAACCTTTGATGCCTATTCTTTCGTCATACAGGAATGTGGTACGGAGCATCAAATTGGAGAAGGACATGAATATAGAGGTTTATATTATTTTGGAGCTAGTCCACATGTGTACTGTCTTGCATCCCCATCTCCAAAGTTGTTACATGAGCATTTGGGTCATCCCCACTTATTGAAATTAAAAAAACTTGTCCCTGATATTAGTAGTATTCAAACTTTAGAATGTGAGTCATGCTAACTAGGAAAAACATGTTAGAACTTCTTTTCCAAAAAAATATGAATCGAGATGTAATTCTATTTTCTCTATTATCCATTCAGATATTTAGAGTCTCAATTGTGTCTCATCTTTTGGTTTAAGTATTTTGTCACAATTATTAATGAATATTCTAGGTGTACTTGGGTGTAGTTGATGAAAGATCGTTCTGAATTATTACCCATTTTTACATCTTTTTTGAATGAGATTAAAAATCAATTTGGTAAAGTGATTCAAATTCTCATAAGTAACAATGCCATAGAGTATTTCTCTTCTAATTTCTCTACTCTTTTAAGCTCACATGACATTTTACATCAATCTACTTCCTCCACACTCCTCAGCAAAATGGTATTACTGAAAGGAAAAATAGACATTTGGTTGAAACTGCTCGTACCTTATTGCTTGGTGCTCACTTACCTGTCCATTATTGGGGAGATGCTATTCTAACCGCTTGTTTTCTTATTAATAGAATTCCATCATCCTCTCTTAGCAATAAAATCCCATATTCCATTCATTTCCCAAATGACCCTCTCTTCCATGTTTCTCCTCATGTGTTTTGCTGTGTCTGTTTTATTCATGACATGTCTCCTAGATTTGCCAATGCTGTTAAATGTATAGGCTTCAAAAAGGATATCGTTATTATTCTCCTGAAACCAAGAAATACTACACGTTTGTCAGTGTTACATTCTTTAAACAGATTCCTTACTTTTCTTCATCTATTCCAGATATTGATTCCATCCAGGAGGTATTACCTATACCTATCATCGAGTCCATTATTCCTAGCATGTCTGACAATCCAAATCCCGGTCCAACATCTCCTAAACCATCATCACCTCTAGCACCTAGTCCCATGCTCCAAGATCATCCCTCTTCTTCAAGTTCTTCTCAATTGACAATCCATACCACGACTCTTGATATTGATGATCCAGCCTGGCCCATTGCCATAAGAAAAGGTACTCGTTCTACCCACAATCCTCATCCTATTTATAATTTTCTCAATTATCACAGGATGTCTCCTTCCTATTGTTCTTTTCTATCTCAATATCCTCTATTTCTATTCCAAAAAGTTTGACTGAAGCACTCAATCATCCTGGATGGGGACAAGCTATGATTGATGAAATACAAGCTCTTGATCAGAATACGCATAGGAGTTAGTGCCTCTTCCACCTGGGAAGAAGACAGTTGGATGTCGCTGGGTATATGCCATTAAAATTGGCCCCAATGGTGCAATCGATCGTCTCAAGGCACGTTTAGTTGCCAAAGGGTACACACAGATCTATCGTCTTGACTACAGTGACACTTTTTCACCCATGGCCAAAATGACTACTATCCGTCTTTTCTTTGCCATGGCTGCTATTCGACATTGGTCTCTTCATCAGCTGGATATTAAAAATGCATTTCTTCACGGCAATCTAGAGGAAGAAATCTACATGGAGCAACCTCCTTGTTTTGTTGCTTATGGTGAGTCTGGATTGGTGTGTAAGTTACGTCGTTATCTTTATGGTCTCAAACAATCACCACGTGCTTAGTTTAGGAAGTTTAGCCACATTGTGCAATCATTTTGACTGAAACGTAGTGAAGTTGATCATTCAGTTTTTTATTGTCACACCTCCCCTGAGAAATGTGTTTACTTGATTGTATATAATGATGATATTGTGATTACAAGAAATGATGCTACCAGAATATCTCAACTAAAAGAACATTTGTGTAATCACTTACAAACTAAGGATCTTGGAAGCCTCAAATATTTCTTAGGGATTGAAGTAACTCAATCAAAAGAAGGAGTTGTTATCTCTCAGAGAAAGTATGCTTTAGATATTTTAAAGGAGACAGGCATGATTGACTGTAGACCAGTAGACAGTCCCATGGACCCAAATCAAAAGCTAATGACAGAGCAGGGTGAATTGTTCTCTGATCCCGAGAGGTATAGAAGATTTGTTGGAAAACTTATTTATCTTACTATTACTAGAGCAGATCTGTCTTTTGAAGTGGGTGTTGTAAGTCAGTTTATGCAAGCTCCTTGTACTGACCATTGGAATGCTATTATTCGTATTCTGAGGTACCTAACAAAGGCCCCAAGACAAGGTCTGCTTTATGACGATAAAGGAAATACTAAAATCTTTGGATATTGTGATGTTGATTGGGCAGGATCCCCCTCTAACAGACGTTCTACTACAGGATATTGTGTTCTCTTGGAGGGAATATAATTTCTTGGAAAAGTAAGAAACAAAATGTAGTAGCCCGATCCACGACAGAAGCTTAATATAAGGCAATGACTTCTCTTACCTGTGAACTTATATGGGTAAAAAAATTTCTTCAAGAACTCAACTTCTGTGATATCTAGACAATGAAGATGTATTGTGATAACCAAGCTGCTCTTCACATTACCTCTAATCTAGTGTTTCATGAGAGAACTAAGCACATAGAAATTGATTGTCATTTTATTCGAAAAAAATTGTTATCAAAAGAAATATGTACGGAGTATGTTGCTTCTAATGATCAGCTTACAGATGTGCTAACTAAATCCTTAAGGGGACCCCAAATTGATTTTTGTTGTTCCAAGCTTGGAACATACAATTTGTATGCTCCAACTTGAGGGGGAGTGTTAGAATTATTGTAATTAAGTGACAATTAGGATTCTTACAGGTGGATGTTAAATTATTACATATAGGTGGTAGGTCGTAGTTGACTTTAAATATTATGAGCATTGTCATTCTATATTAGAATATATATATATATATATATATATATATATATGTGTGTGTGTGTGTGTGGGATCATGAGAGTGGCATGATGATCCCCTCTAAAATATTTCTCTATTTTCAATCTTAAGTTTGCAGAAGCAGTTATTAGAAACAAAAGAAAAATATTGAAAAATATCGGAAATATTTGATAACAGAATAAGTTTTTCTATTTTCCTTCAAGATCCAAAGCCAACAGAAAATTTAATCTAATTTTTTTCTATAAAAGAGTTTAGGAATGAAGAAAAACACACAAAAAAATTTTGTGGTGATTTTAGAGAGAGAAATAACGTCAAGAAAGTGAGGAAGAAGATCTTGATCAATTAGAAAGACGATTCCACGACTTATTCTTCACCGCCATTAAATGTAGTTTATCAATATCTTCTGTATAATTCGGCTTTTGTACGGAGAAGGTACGACTTGACCCAAAAAAATAAAAATGAGTCAACTTAACCCTTTTAGGTAATCTTCAAATAAAAATGCCTTTTTTTCCGTACAAAAGCCGTATAATTCTATTGTTTTTTCCTTTATTCAAAATTGGATTTTGGAAATGATAACTCAGTTATTTATTATTTAAGGTTCTATTGGGAAATAAATCTTAAATCTAATTTGAATTCAAACATCCTATATATTTAATTGTTAGGAATGGATTTAAATATATTTATTGAGACAGTCTTGAGATTAATGCAAGATAATTATTAAAATAATTAGAAGAATCAATTATTATAATAATAATTCTTAAAAACCATAGGACAAAGGATTACTTAGGGATAATAGTGAAGAAAGACAAAAGAAAGCGATAAATGAAATTTAATTCTAATACATTTATTTGTATTGTTCTATTTATCTTTTACTATTTCTTTTTATTATCTTTATTAAAAATTCTAAAGAGATTTTATTTTTAATTGTTATTTATTTTCTTTATAAAAATTCTAAAAAGATTTTATTTTTAAAATTGATTATAATTTATTAAATATCACACGTTAATAAAAGTTTTATCATAGATCCAAATTATAAATTTAACACATATAAACATGTTAAATAAGCATATCTTATGTTGTTTTCAAGAAAATTTGATGGATCAGGTAACCCAAACTAGTTTTCCTATAGAATTTCACAATTGAAACAATAATTCAATTCAGTTTAACTCAAACAAATTTCATCTACACCAATTAATTTGCTCAGTACTAAATTTTCACATTCAGTTCAATGATTCAAACAAAATCAAAGTGATAAGTATACTCAACAGATTAGAAACTAATAGACGTGATCAGTTTGTAATACACATGATCAAATCTTCATATTACATTGTCATATTAGTCTTCATTATGATAGATTTTTACATATTTTTATAATCATTTTATTCCATCTTTGTAATTATTTTATTTCTTTAATATTTGCGACTGTTACCTTATTTTTAGCCTTTAATCTCTATTTATGTACAATCCTATACGGATTTTTCATTATGGACTAAGGGGAGCTCTGTTGCGCACATCAACGGATAATGAAGTCACATATCCTTATGTTGCGCGTGTAAACATGTGTACTAATTCAAATCCAACCAACAATAGTAATATATTTTTATTTAGATGGATCGTGGACACTGGTGTCATAGACCACATTTCAAATTCCCTGAGTCACTTTAATGCATACAAGAATATACATACCACCTATTAAAGTGTTCCTTCCCAACCAAATTTCGGTTTCAACCAACATTTTTGGCACAATTCATCTTTCATCTAGTTTTGTTTTGACCGATAGTTTTATTTTCTACCAAGCTTCAAATTCAATTTAATATTAGTAACGAAATTAACTCAAACCCTTCATTGTTGTAAATTGACTTTCCTTGATGATGTTTGTTTAATACAGAATTTCAATGCTTCCAAGTTGATTGGCATTCTCACACAGAAAAAGGCCTATACATTCTCACACAGAAAGAGGCCTTTATTCACAACACCATTTCAGAAAACTTTTTCTGTAGTTTTTCTTCTAGTTTGTCCAATTTATGGCACTATAGATTGGCTCATCCATCTTCTCATAGGGGTCAGACAATTAGTAAAATGTTTCCTTTCATTCATTTGTAATAAAAACCACGTTTGTAATATATTTCATATTGCAAAACAGAAAAAGTTGAATTTTCCTTTGAGTTCTTCCTATACCATTACAACTTTTGAGTTAATTCATGGATGGTTACTCTTATTTTCTTACTATAGTGGATGACTAATCTAGACATACTTGGGTTCATTTGTTAAGAAATAAGACAAAAGTTATACCTTTAATTCAATCTTTTTGTGCGTTGGTGGAAAATCAATTTCAAATCACAATTAAAGTCATTAGAACTGATAATGGTAAGGAGTTCAAACTTGACTAATTTTATGCTACAAAAGGAATAATTCACCAAACAAGTTGTGTAGAAACTCCTCAACAAAACTCCATAGTAGAGACAAAACACCAACATATTCTCAATGTTGCTAGAGCCTTATTGTTTCAAGCTAATCTTCCAAAAATATTTTGGTCTTATGCAGTTTTGCACTCAGTTTATCTTATCAACAGGATCCCTACACTAGTCTTAGATAACAAGTGTCCTTATCAACTCCTACATAAATATCTTCTAAACCTCACTCACCTCAAGATCTTTGGATCACTTTGTTTCTCCTCCACACTTGTTAGTCATAGTACTAAATTTGATCCTAGAGTCACAAGGTGTATTTTCCTAGGATATAAAAATGGCATAAAAAGTTATTGTATTTGATCTCAAGACTAGAGAGTTGTCAATATCTAAGAATGTTATCTTTCATGAAAATATTTTTCTATATAAACTGCAATCATCTATCAAAGATACTATCAATTGTAATATCCCCTCGTCAACCCTTATTCCTGTGAAACCTTTTGATTATGTTTTACCACATATTGAGTTAGAACCTGAAACACCACAAAATAATCCTCCTGACAGCCAAATAATAGATATAGTACCCATACCACATAATCCTATACAAGTACCACAATGTTCAACCAAGAGAATTAGAAAGTTTTCTTCGTATTTACAGGAATATCACTGCAACCTTGTTGCTGCTACTGCTGTGTCACATCACTCTTCAAGCAAAGATAATCTTTATCCTCTTTTTTAAGTGTTTTCCTATGATCATTTGACGCTTCCATATCAATTTTTTGTTATGAATATCACCACTACATTTGAGCCCACCAGATATTCTGAAGCCATCAAACATGAATGTCGGAGGATAACCATGTATCAAGAACTAGAGACACTAGCAAGGAATAATACCTAGGCCTTGTTTGATAAACAGCCTGATAAAAATCTTATTGGATGCAAATGGGTCTACAAAGTTAAGCACAAACAAGATGGTACAATAGAACAATATAAAGTAAGGCTGGTTGTGAAAGGTTACACTCAAATAGAAGGTATTGACTTCATGGATACATTTTTCCTTGTAGCAAAGATGACCACTCTAAGAGTTGTATTGGCATTAGCATCCTCTCAAAATTGGTTCTTACACCAATTGCATGTAGATAATACTTTTTTACATGCTGATCTAGAAGAAGAAATTTATATGACTTTACCACAAGGTTTATCAACTTCTAAACCTAATCAGGTTTGTTTATTAAAGAAATCTCTCCATGGATTGAAACAAGCTAGTCGCCAATTGGTTCAATACTATCTCACGTGCTCTGCATATTCTTGGTTATTCTCAAAGTCAAACTGATCATATCTTATATATCAAGAAGACAGAGAAATCCCTCACAGTTTTACTAATATATGTTGATGATGTGTTATTAACAGGAAATGACATTTCTAAGATAAATAAAGTTAAGCAATCTCTTCATGCACAACTTCGCATTAAGGATCTTGGAGATGCCAAGTTCTTCTTGGGATTAGAAATTGCACGAACATCCGAAGGCATAATGGATGGTTAACCAACGTAAGTATGCCTTGGAACTTTTATCAGACTTTGAACTTCTCAGTTGTAAACCAACAACAACACCTATAGATAGTTCAATTAAGTTGGGAGTTAATATTAGGGAACCACTCTCAAGATATCAGCTCCTATAGAAAATTAATAGGACGACTCATTTATCTTACCACTACAAAACCAGACATAGCTTAAACAGTGAACAAACTTAGTCAATTCTTATCTGCTCCCACAGACCAACATCAAGCAGCTGCTCATAGAGTCCTTTGTTATATCAAAAGTTCACCTAGGTGTGACCTTTTCTATCCATCATCAAACACTCACAAGCTCCCTCACAGCATATAGTGACTCTGATTAGGTCGGTAGCATTAATGCTAGAAAATCTATTATAGGAAACTATTTATACGGTGGTTTCTTTTTCATCTCATGGCAATTCAAGAAGCAAACTATTATAACAAGATTCTTATGTGAGGCTGAATATCGCGCACTCGTAGCAACAGTGTGTGAAACACAATGGGTTTCTTATTTATTACAAGATTTGCAAGTTAGTAAATCCTCTCCTATGTCACTTTTTTGCAACAATCCCTCTGCAATTCATATTGTTCATAATCCCAGCTTCCATGAGCATAGAAAACATATCAAGTTGAACTGTCATATTGTTCGAGAGAAGCTCTACTAAGGCCTTATTCATCTTCTGATTCTCCTTTCAGCACAACAATTGGCTGACATCTATACAAAATCTTTGCCACTTGCACCATTTAAATCCATTGTCTCCAAACTGGGAATGACTAATATACATTCTCCAGTTTGAGGGGGGCTAATACATGTAATCAGTCAGATTTTAATACACGTGATCAAATATTCAGATTACGGTGTCAGATTAGTCTCCATTATGTCAGATTTTTACATATCTTTATAATTATTTTATTCCATCTTTGTAATTATTTTATTTTCTTAATATTTGCAACTGTTATCTTATTTCCAGCCTCCTTTTAATCTCCATATATATACCATCCTTTACAAATTTTCATTAGGAATAAGATTGATTTTCTATTTTCTCAAATTCAAATTTGTTAGAAACTTGTAAATTAAACCATCATTAAACCTAAATCTATTATCAACTCGAATTTATTAAATCTTTACATGTTCAATCATTATAAACTCAATAATGCAATTAATCCAGACCAAACTTCCACAAGATGGCAGAACCAGAAACTATGTCATTTTTAAAAATCTAAACTTTCCTCCTACAATTTCAAACAATCCTAAATTTAGGACTAACTTTACTTACCTCTTTGGTTATCCAAATGTCCTTCTCCTACTTCATAATGTTGAGTCAAGCTCCTAGTGCTCGAACTAGCTCTATATGTACCTGATCAGTAAAACAAATATATCTCTAAGAACCTAAACAACTATGAAAACAAATTGAATAAGAGAGAGGCACATGTAATAAAATCCTCAATTTCCATTTAACCACCCAAAACCTAATCCTTAAAATCAAATAGACCACTGAAAACTTACCAAAATGAAAATCTAATCGGGCGAAAATGCTCATCTCTTCGCAAGCTTCCTATATCCACCCTCAGATCTTTAAAAGGATGAAGAATGAGTTAAATCTATGAGAGAGAAGATAGGTTTTAGAGAGAAGATAAAGGTTTTAGAGAAAAAAAAGTTTTATAGAGAGATAATAATTTTGAATAATGAACTAGATCCTCACATATGGTTGGTTAATGAGGGACTTATGTATCTATTTGAAATTGGGTATATCTTATAATATTTACATAACTTCCCCGAATTTCAAGTAATAATAAAATAGGTATTAACATAAACATTATAATGTCTTAGATCAACCTATTTTTTAGGTTCTATTGGTAAAATTTGATCTTTAATTATCAAAATTCATTTTATATTTGAAATTAGTTTAATATTTTTAATTTTCAGTAAGATTAATTATTATTATTATTATTATTTTACTTGAATTAGATTTTAGATAAAAAAAAAATCATATTTTTAATATAATTAATACATTAATAATGTTAAAAAAATTTTAAAAAAACATATTTGAATTTTACAAAACTAAACTAAGACAGAAAAAAAATTATACAAAGATTTTAATTTAAAAGACATTTTATAAGAAAAAAATATTTTACATAAATAAAATTATAAAAAAACATGTAATATCACCAATTTTTTAGCGTTTCAAAAATTAAGTAAAAAATATTTATATTTTATAAAAATTGAACTAACACAAATTTTATAGGAATTATTTTAATAAATATAACATTTTATAAGAATAAAAATATATTTTACTTTTACATTAATTTAGTTTTTCTAAAAGTAAAGTCTTAATTTCTTAAATTCGTATAACACAAATTTTAAAACTTTTAAATTAATGCCAATATTCAAGAAATAAACATAAATAATATAATTCAATACCACAACTTTAATTTGAAGAGAAATGTTGATATAAATATTTTTTTTTTCAATTAAAAAAATGACAAAAATCATTTTAATTTAGTGTATTGGATACCATTCTTATAATTTAAATTTTAAATTATTAATTTTATTATTATCTAATAAAGTAAAATAATTTTCATTTATTTATGTGAAATTAGGCATGTCAATCAAAGAATATTATAAGTTTTTTTTTTAACCTTTCAATTGATTTTGGTGGAGTAAAACACTATAAAAAACAATCATCATTTATTATTTTTTGTACGTATTTTTTTATACGTACAAATATTTAATTATGAACATATTGTTAATTTTTTTATATAATTTTTGAGAAATATAAAAATCAAATGCACTAAATTATGTGATATTTTTTTCTTAAAGTCTTAAAAATATAAGTATCTTGAATTTATTAAAGTAAGTGACTTAATTCTTCATCTTTCGTATCTTTGGTCTTTTTTAGTTGTTTTTACTTGTTCTTATTTTGTTCATTTCATTTAATTTACTCATATGTTCTTGAATCAATTATATTTTTAAATAAAGAAGATATTCATATTTTTTTATTGTGATCTTAGAAGTACGAAGTAGATTACAAATATAATCATACTCGAAAACATAATTTGTATCTTTGAACATCTCCCTCTTTTCTAACCTTGAAGCTCTTGAACCACCTCCATCAATTATCCTACCAATTCCTCCACTGTTCAAATTTACATCTTTAGTGTCACATTCCTCTTCAATTCTCTTCCTCATCTTTATCTACATTTCACATGTCCTATGAGATACTTCTTTCAAATTAAAATTGAAAGAATAAAAATATATTTAAATTTAATTTAATTGTAAATTCCTATATATAAAAATAATACACATAATAAAGAAATGGATAATAATTTTTTATAATTATATTAAATATATATTTAATAATTATATTAATTATTTAAATTTTTTTCCAATAAGTCTTATTTTCCTTAAAAAAATTTTATAAAATTAAAATTTTTAAAATTTTATAATCAATCATTTCTTTAGAAAAATAATATTTTAAAAATAAGATAAATAAATATTCATACAAAAAATGTTTACTTTATATAAAGAAAGATTTTTTATAAGAGATACTTTCTTTAAACAAATAATTGATTTTTCTCTAATTGAATAAAAAAATTTATAATTATAAAAAAAATTAAATATATTAAATTTGATTTATTTTAATTTTATATTTTATTTGAATAAGAAGTTTAAAATTAATTTTTCTTTTTAAATTGAGTATTTTAATTACTATCAAATATAAAATTTAGAGTTATTAATTTAATTTGACCTAACATTATACAATAGTCATCTTAACTTAAATTTATTTGACTTAGCTTATCCACATACACTTAATCTAATTTGAACCTTGATCAAGTCCACCCTAACTCAAGTTGTTACGTTAGACAATCTAATTTAAGCCCAATTAATTTGAATTAGATTAGGATCGATATAGTCAGATCAAAGATTATTAACTCGAGTTAAGTAAGGTCAAGTTTATCCAAACTAGATATATTTATATAAACCAACTTAAATCGAGTCGGATTATGTACCAACTTAAATCGAGTCGGATTATGTTAAGTAGTTAGTTAGGCTAAGTTAGGTCGTGATGGACCGAATTAGGTTGAGTTAGTCCAACTTAAATTAGGTCAAATTAATATCAATTTATTCAAATCAAACTAATTTTGTAAATTATATGTCAACTATAATTAAATTAGAAATATTTAAAAAAAAATAGATAAAAAAAAAATATGATGACTATAATCAAATTAAAAATATCTTAAAAAAAAAGACAGAAAAAAAAAAATGAAGATGACCTATGAGAAAGAATAAAATAAAAAAAATTCAAATTCTTAACCAAATTTAAAATATTCTAATTTTAAATAATCAAATTATTATCATAATTTTTTAAACTTCAATTTTTTTTTCTTTTTTTTCTTTTCTTTTTTTCTATTTCCTATCAAATAACATAATGAAGGATAAAATGTGACAAATTCCTTAAAAAAATACATTAATCTCTATAAAAATTAATAGAATTTTGATTTGTTTTTCTTCAAACTGCAAAATGAGATAAATAATTTCGATTTAAGTATATTCAAGACAACATAACCGTCTTAAGTTTTAATTTATTAGAGTTTATTATTTTCTAATGAATTATTAATTTCATTTTATTTATAATCTAATAAGTCTACTAAATTATATTATTTTATATTTACTTCATTTAAATACGAGTAATTAATATAATGTTATAATATAATATTTAACTTATGAATTAATTAAAAATTATATGATCGTGCGATTTTTGTTGATTGTGAAATTGGATATACTCTAGTTTAAAACGTCTAAGTATTGTCTTTTATACAACTTACATTTTTTTTGTAAGGGTTACTGTTTTATATTTTTTTTTCTTGGATAAATTTGCAAGATACAAAATTAAGCTTCAACTTCTAATAAATTAAGTTTCATCAAAATCTTCAAGAATTTAGACAATGTAAAAGGGTTTGCTTCAACATAAAATCTTAACAATGTCTTAAGTGGACTTCAGCAAATCAGTCATATCGCAGTGTAACAAGGTGAAGTAACCACACGGGAGTCTATCTAGATTCTCGAGGACTCTATTCTAACTAAAAGTACATAAATATGTCACATCTTTGTATTGCTCAATTGGAGTGAATGTGATTATCAAATAACATTTAAAATATTTTATAAACATACCAATATAGTTTGAGTTGGAATTATGATGAACTGAATAACTCTTGTTATATATATCATAATCCCAAAATTGCCTTAATTGACAAGCAAGAAATGTAACTTATGTATTATAATTTATAAATCGCAAGTTTCAAAGTAATATATCAAAACTCCTGTTACAACATCAATAAGGAAACCAACTGCAAAGTTGTTTACCTTAATAGTTGATCCTTGACCTGAAACAAAGGGCAAGAGATGTCATTCAAAAACAGTCTGTCTTTTAACTAGCTTTCTTCCCCTGTAATAGCCCGGTTAGCTACTTCCTCAATCTCAGGGCTAGTTTTTACAGGATTATCACTTCCAATTAAGCTGTCAGCTGCAGAAGCACCAGCTTTTTTAACTTCCTCGCCATCATCTGTTTTTGGAGAACCAGTGTTTGGGAGACCCAAACCAGATATATGCTCATCCGATTGCTTTGGTTTGTTCAAGGCGTGACAATGTGGGCAGTAATAAGTAATGAAAGGGAAATCCTCCTTCCGAGAAAGACCTGAAAGGAAATCAGCAGATAAAAACACACTTCATAAACCGTATTCAAAAATGAAAATTAGCTATTACTTAGTATGTCTGCATGTGTATGAAAAAAACCTAGAACATCAAATGCAGTCAACTGACAACTTACCATTATGCATATGGCAATTACCACATATGAGTGCATAAGACTGCGTCGGATCCTCACCAACAAGCAATGCTGCAATTCGAGCAATCCATCCTCCATCATTCATTGTTGAACTTTGAGGATGATGTTCAACAACTACAAGCTGATTATGCTCAGGATTTTGAGTGTAATCAATTTTCTCAGAACTAACTACTTGTTGATCAGTATAATTTGATGTATTTGTCCCTGGATTAGTGGATTTAGAGTTCACTTGTTTGCGATTGCGATTTCGAAGTCCACCTGACTGCACAACTTCAACATCCTTGGTCTTCCCTGTTGGAGCACCAGAAGATTCATCCCCCACATACACGTTCAAACCAGAATCTGCACCCAACTTGGATGCTAAAACAGTAGCAGCGGCTGCTTTAGCTGCTGGATCCGTGTCATATCTCTGTGGACCACAAGAGCTAAGTATAATACACAATAGTATTAAAGTATTTTCAAACAAATACATCAAGTTGACTTTTAATAATACACTTGAAAGCATAAGAATATACTAAAGAAACTAGGATCCTAGTCATGGAATTGGTCATATCATATGTGATTCATTACTTCCCCAAGGAAAAAGTTCTTAATGTTAACAAATAAGATAATGGACACATTAAAAGTGACAGCTTAATCTGTAAAAGTTTCTGTTTTATAATTTTTCATCAGTAGATCTTTCAAGATAAAATATTTTACTTCCAACAAAACTTGAAATTTTTAGCACAAGTTATTAAAAATGGACTGACCAAACTCAACCACAAAGAAAAAATAATAAACCAAGGAGTTTAATAGTTTAACACAAGGAAAAGACGTATTGGATTGGAATAGCTCGTATAGTAGCCAAAATTTATCACAAACAAAAAAAAGATGATACAAACATGCACATTTAAAAAGGTGGTCTGTCTTATTGAAACTCCAACCTTGTTCAAATCACTGATTATTTCTAACCCCAAAAATGCACTGGATTAAGAATGTCAATCACTTTCAGTGAACTCTAGTATGAGTTTGATAACATAATAATGCATTTTGTCAAGACCTTCAGCCATTTTGGAGTGTCAGATAGTATATGTCTTGATTGCAGATCATGGAATATGGCCTGATAGTATAAAGAGGCTTAGCTCTTATACAATCATTTTACCCAGTTGCATAAGCAACAAGATAGCATGATATTAACGTATTAGAAGTTTGTTGTCAAACAAAATATAACCTGACAATACTTACACATACAAAATTACCCTTCTTCACACCAAGGGACTACATGATTCAATTACTTTAATCCTAACTAAGGGTTAGATACATTAGTCATGGTCATGATATTATTAACACCAAAAAGATACTTGTTAACTAACTGTATAATGAAAATAAACTAAAGGAATGAAGAAACTTCTTCGAACGCTATTGTAGAATAAAGATATGCGAAAGTGAAAAAAAAAAAAAAAAAATTGGGCTGTTGAGAAAATACATAAACCAAAAAGTCAGATTCAACAGCAAATCAGAAAGAATGAAAAATGGGAAACTATTGAAAGAGGATTATGTAAAATACTTACTAATTATGTGTAAATTTTAGAAATAACTGTCTTTCTACTTTTGCAATTTGGAGATTTATCTTATCTTCATAAGAATTATTTTAGGATTTTTTTTTGTCTGATTAGGGTATTTAGGCGCTATATTTCTTAAATGCTCATCTGATACTAATTGTGTAGTAGTAATGGCATCGGCAAGTTGGTTTCAGAAGCAGCGGGCTCACAGTAAGGAAGGAGGCCAATTATTTTTATTATTAGGTGATATCAAGTGCAGTGGCAATGACTATAACTTGTAACAGATTCAAACTGTTTGACTGGATTTGACTACACTATTAGGTGTGAAATGTAAACACGAAGTAAAAATATTATTTACTTACACACTAAAGATCTACTTTATACGTACCAAACAAAGCATGAAAATAATACCCCAGGTCCCCAGTATATGTCTGCTTCGAGTGACAAGGAAATAAGGTAATATTGAAACCTATGTAACAATACTTGCTTTAAACAATTACCTGAATTAGTTGTTGAGTAATGTAATAATTTGTCTTCTCTTTGAGCTCATCAATTTTTGCTTTCCTTTCACTTCTAAGCCTTTCAAGAATTTTCTGGTCCTTGCGATCACCTATAAAATCAAACTTTAATATTTAAATTTTAACTAATATTATCTGCGATCACCTCGCATATCAAAACTCTAAAAACTAGCTTCAAGTCTAAAAACTAGCTTCAAGTCCAAAAGCTGCCCCATTAAATTGGAACCTAATGTTACAAATAGAATCTCAGGGGTTATCAGTGGTAGCTTTTACAACTTATGATGACTACGGTACCAAATTGATAATACAAGCTGGTTCATGTTCATCTTTTTCTGCACAGACTTTCATTTCCTATATTTGTAGAAAGATTGCACGTGATTTGAGGACCTTCTACTTCTAATTTATGTAAAGATATGTTAAAATCAAGCATTCTTATCAGCATTTGCTGCAAAACTACACTGGAGCAATTAGTTCATATAAAAGCATTCATTCATCAGAGTACTTAAATAAACACTTTTCACTCACACTAAGAAGATGTTAAAAAAAGTGATGGAGTCAAAACTCTTTCCAACTATAAACCATATATCGAGGACTATAGCAATTGATGAGTTAAATTTTTTTTAAAAAAATGAGAACACCAGATATAAGGTTCTACTGCAGTCAGCTGCACATTCAGTAGAACAGATAAAATATATGGTGCTACAATTTACACAACAAAAAAAACTACATGCAAGATAATAAGAGATATGTATGAAAATTATAAATACTTTGGACACTTACACATCCTTGTGAAGCTGACAAATGTTGAATATGTAGCAGTTGACAAGGCAGGTAAAAGAAACATTGGCAAAACTCGGATTGCCCTCATTTTCCAATTCATATCCATTGATCTTGTTGTCACAATAGCATAACATACAGCAATGACCTGAAAGTTGAAAACCATTTTAAGCAAATTTCATTTAATTTTACACCCTCAAAAAGATAAGAATAATGTCAGTTGATAAATTTAAAATTTGAGGCAATTCCCCATTGTCATTCTATATAGATAGAAACATTATCACTCAGATTTATTTCAGGTTCATTTCCTTTCAAAGAATCTATGGCGTAATCCAAACTACATCTACATTTACATTTCAAAACTGGTTCTACTTTCTCATCCAAACAAAATCAGTTCTTCTAAACTAACTTCTAAAACACATGATAAGCACCCAAGAACCTGGGGAACCCACACTCAAAAGCTACTCTATCTATATTCTCATACTACTCAATGTGGGACTTAGGCACCTTATAATATCCAAGTCCCTAACCAACGAGCCCTGATCCCAATTGATAAAGACCCAAATATTTGGAGAACCCACCATCAAAGTTAGCTATTAAGGGGGAGAACCAAGTACTTAAACACTACACCGAAAATCTCATCTTCCTTGATGTAGGACTTAGGCATCCCATAATACCCAAGTCTCTACCAACACCATTCCCAAATACAAATCAATTTTTTTTTACCCTGATCTGTTTGCAATCTAAAACCAAATTTAAATCAAAGCCAGATTTAAAAAAAAAAAAAAAAAAAAAAAAAAAAACTAAAACACAAACAACCTTTGAAATCATCAAGCGACTAAATCCATGACAAAAATCTTTCAATTTTTTTTTAAATGTGCTTTTCTTCATAGGACGAAAATGAGCCTATGCTTAATTCATTCACATATCCAAGATTTTTTAAGTTTTAAATTACAGCAACAATATCACGGTTTTAAATTCTCCACTCTTTAAAATGCGCAATTGCAGCCACTATTTTCCACAACGTCAAGGCCTTTTTTGAAGTCTCCAGAACATCAAGTTTTGGAAGTCTCCTAAACCACATCAGAACCGCAATAGCAGACAAAATTTTTCGCAACGTCAACGCAACCACAATTGCAGCCGCGAATTCTCGCAATGTCAAAGATTTTGGAGACTCCACAACATCAAGGTTCTGACAGCAATTTTTCGCAACATGAAGGTTTTGTTTACGAAGTCTCCACAACATCAATGTCCGAAGCCTCCGAAACCACAAGGCAACGGCAATTGCGGCCACAATCTCTCGCAATGTGAAGGTCATCAGAGACTCCACAACCGCAATTCAAAACCTCATATCTGTCTATCAATTATTTCTACTCTCCCAGAAGTGGCAAAGCAAGTTCAGACCGAAAAGGAAAACTCGCCTCCAATTCCGTCAGAGGAACAGAACAAAATATCGCCAAACGAAAATTACCTCGAACAGCACGGAGAATAAAATAAGCTGGCGAGAGGTTCGTCTCCAAGTGCGAGATCTGTTGCTCATTCTCGCAACGACAGCATTTTCTTCTTTGGTGATATACTGAAGCCTCTTCTCAAAATCGTCACGGTTCGACCTGAACATCGCGTTCCATATTCGAGAAATAAACCCCTTCTTCTTCTGTTTCTTCGTCTTCTCATCATGGTTCTCGATATTCTCGCTCACCACACTGCTTTCTTTCTTCTCACCTTTCTCATCCCCCATCACTCTCACCGCCTAACAGAAGAAAAGGAAGAGAGAGAAGGAGAAGAAGAAAGGTGATCGATCTGAGAGGGTTCTAGAATGTTCGGTGGTTCAGATCTTGCACACGTAAGAGGGTGGGGGTGAGGGTGGAGTTACGAAGTGGGAAGTGGAAGAAGGAAAAGCTGCAGAGGGTTATTCAAATTTTTTGGGGCTTTGGTTTTCTGATAACGTTGCTTGCGCACGCGGTGCCACGCGCGTTGGAATTCACGCTCTGCGCATGGTTTCGTGTGCCACTGCATCACCCTAATCTCTTTTTAAACAAATAATAAAAAAACACGATGTAAAGTGAAGTAGTTGGGACTTCACTCCATTATTACTACTACCAGTCAACCGTTAATTACTGTATTAGAGACTCTTGGTTAAAAAATATAGATTTAATTGTAATTTTTATTTTTATATTTTTTTTTCTCATTTTTCTTGTAATTTTAGTCTTTTAATTTTAATTTGGAAAATTAATTAAAATAACCTTTGCAACTTAAAAAAAAAAAAATCTAGAACTGTATTAGAAAAGTGTCAAAAGTTAATAATAAAATAAAACTCTATATTTGAAATGTGCTTTGTTTAAATGCTTAAAACCACTAACGTTACATGATAAAAGTGTTCCATAGTTATTACACTTTATTACTTAAATAATTATAATTTTAAAAAAATATTAATATTTATTATTTATTAATTATTAAAATATTTACTAATTAAATACTTAGTAAAATTAATAGAATTTATTACTTAATATTTATTCATTAAAAACTTGAAATACATTAAAATCATTAAATTATTTATATTTTAAATAATTATAATATAATCTGATTATTAAATATGTGTTTAGATTAAAGAATAAATTTAAAAAAAAAAAGTAAAAAATAAATAAATATAAAAAAGAAAATAAAAATAATTTTATTTATTATTAATAATTTATTTATTATTATTTGTATATATTTTATAATTTTAATATTATTTTTAATTATTTATAATTTATTAAAATAAAATAAAAATATATATTATTTTAATTATTTATTATTTTATTAAAATAAAAATAAAAATAATATTATTTTTTATTTTTTATTATTCTAATTATAATATTAATAATCGATTAGTTTTTAAATATATAATCAAATTTAGAATATAATTAATTATGTATTATATTATAAATTGAAAATTTAAGTGATATACGATTTTTATTTTTATTTTCGTAAATTTTTACATTTTAGAGCGAAAACAGAGTTGAAATTTATGTTTTTTACTATTTGTATGAAATTATTATATTTATTCATTTGTAAATAGTAAATAGTAAATGTTTAGAAATAAATACATACTTAAAAAAATAAAAAATTGAGAATAATTTATTATATTGGGAAGTGTTCCTTTTTATTGTAATGAATGTCTCCCAGCGGTGCAGTGATGTGAGGTATTAAAATAGAGAGTGGGAAGTGTCTACATCAAATCTGGTTTTATTAAATAGTTTTTATGTAGCACGTAAACTTTCCGAAAATTTTATTAAAATAATATTATTATAATATAATATTACGAAATTGAATATGAAAAATTTACAATGATATTGTTTATTATAACTCTTAGAATTTGTAACTCTTAGAATTCGCTTTCCAGAAATTCGAATTCTGACTTTGAAATCAAATCAATATAATTAATTTGAATAGAAGATTTCGGTTTCTAATTTGACGAATTTTCACTATATTTTTTTAAAAATAAAAAATATATTTAAATTTAAAATTAAATATTTTATTAAAAATAAAAATTTAATATTATAATAAAATAATATATATATAATTAAGTATTTTATTTAAATATATATATATTTATATATTCTTTTAAACAAGAATTATTATATTAAATAATAAATCTTTATTATATTATATATTTTTATATTTATTAATATAATATTAAACATAGTCAATATTATGAAAAAATTGTTAAACTCAATCATAAACACTAAAGATTGAAAAATACAAACATTGACATTGATATTAAAAAAAAAAAAAAATTAATCTCCATAATAGTGCCTAGTTCCACAACGAGGACGACGTCTGTTACGTGTTGGATTTCGTCGTTGTAGTTATTGTTCTTGAATTTCAGAAAGAATCTGTGGAGAATTTTGTTCTTCATGAATTCCTGGATTTTGAAATGCAATTGAGGAACTACCCGCTTGGTTAGCATAATCTGATTGGTAAAGAGAATTCATGTAAGCATGTGCCGAAGTTGGAGTTGAAAAATCTACTCCAAATAAGTTTGAAAAGATATCCTCTGAAGTTGCAGCAAAAGAATTTTCTCTATCAATTGTGTTTGGTTATGGCGTCACATATTGCGGAGGTAAGGAAACTTGTTGTTGAGGATCGTCATATGATGGTGTGGAAGTTGTATTGGTTTCAAAAATGGTTGTAGTTGTTGGACTCTTGGATCTTCGAGTAATTGTGTTACAGATAGAAAAATGATAGAATTGACAATGTACCATTGCATATATTCTCTTGTATGAAATAATGGGTCTTGCATTGGATGACCCACTGATGTCAACTCATGTCTATTGTTCCATATGTTGATCCAGTAAGCATGTTTTGTAACCCAATTTTCGTCGTGTCTTCCTCTCATGTCAATCTTGTGTAGGTCGTCCAAATTATTTGGTGGAGAAGGGACTTCTTGTAACAAACCAAATTGTAACTTTACTCTATCGGATTGGTGCTATTCAACAATAGCAAAACAAATTATGGTTGTACATGTAGTCCACAATTGGGCATCATTGTATGCTTGGACTGGGATTGATCTTTGCAAGTCCTTATATGAGGTCCATAAAAACTTCCACCAAAAAATTATTTTTGTTATTAAAAATAAAATAAAATAAAAATTGAATTAATAATTTTGTGAAGAAGACGTACCTGGTCAGCTTGAATGTGATCAAACATAGTTCTATACCCCACAACATTATTGTGAGGTACATTTCTAAAGTTTAGCACTCTACCTCCGCTCCACTTCCACCCCAATGGGTATGTTGGTGGCAGACTAGAAATTGGAGCAATATATGGCATGCGATGTCATGCCCAAGATTGTAAAAGTGATGCACAACCACCCATTATTTTGGTCCTTACATCTGTTGCTCTACACATTTTCTTGTACAACACAGCTAAACAAGCAGACCCCCAGCTATAGTGTCTGGATTGTCTAAGATTAGTTAATAAAGTTAAATACATAAGATGAACTTTGTTTCCTGTTTTGTCAGGCATCAAAATACCTCCAATTAGACCTAATATATATGCCCTACAGTGGGCATGAAGTTGTTCTTCTGATGGTTCTTCTGGGAGCTATAAAATATTTTCCCTAAGCCATTTTAGTTTGATCATAGAGCCAATTAGTGACTCTCCTTTGACTAGTACAATGCCCAAATATGTTTCACACATTTCTTCCCAATCTAACATTGTTGGGCCAATGACTGGTAATCCATTAATTCTTAATCCAAGTTGAAGTGCAATATCCTCTAGCGTTATGGTGCACTCTCCTATTGAAAAATGGAATGTGTGAGTTTCAGGTCTCCACCTTTCTACCAAAGCTGTTACCAAAGCATGATCAACTTTTAGATGTCTTAATTTTGCTACTGGAGCAAAGCCTAATTGTTCTAGCAATGGAACAATTAGAGGGTGAGATTCTGGCATTGAGTGATAATATGATGATATAATATTTTTAGTCTCCTACAATTATTAACGAATTAGGCACAACATGTATTTATATACAAATAAAGTATAAATAAATAAGGATGATATGTTAAACTTACCATCCTACCAATGAAGTTAGATCTGTGTTCATTTTGCTTTGATAATAACATTTTGGCTGACTGATATTGCAACTATGTGATAGATGATATTTGAAAGTTTTGTAAGATGTAAATTAAACAAAGTCATATCATCTGTACTTATAGGGAACCTTAACATTGGATTCCTTCTTTAATCTACATGTTTCATAGAAGGTATCTTTCTTGGTTGGGAGAAGAGAAAGTATGATAGTGGTGAAGTGTGCCTGACAAGTCACACTTACTTGTTTTACGTGCTCCTTAGAAGGTATCTTTCTTAGTTGGGAGAAGAGAAAGTATGATAGTGGTGAAGTGTGCCTGACAAGTCACGCTCACTCGTAAAACGTGCTCCTCAGAAGGTATCTTTCTTCATTGGGAGAAGAGAAAGTATGGTAGTGGTGAAGTGTGCCTGACAAATCACACTCACTCGTAAAACGTGCTCCTCAGAAGGTATCTTTCTTGGTTGGGAGAAGAGAAAGTATGGTAGTGGTGAAGTGTGCCTGAAGAGTCACACTCACTCGTATTTTTTTTATAGCATATGGCATGACTGAACCTAGATTTTTTTACTATTACAACATAGTAAGAGATAATAATCTAGAAGCAGCACAATGGTTGGACGAGATTTCGAGGGACAAATGGGCACTTGCATGGGACAATGGACGACGGTGGGGACACATGACAACAAACCTAGCGGAGTCAATTAATTCCATCTTAAAGAAAACAAGAAACCTCCCAATTTGTTCTATGGTTATGGCAACATACACCCGTTGCAACAAATTCTTCACAGAAAGAGGCAAGGAGATAGATGCCATGATTACAGCTGGTCATATATACTCAGAAATCGCTTCAAAAATATTGCAAGATGCACACTCAAAGGCAAATACCCATAGAGTCATCAACTTTGACAGATCAAGCACAAGATTTATAGTGGAGGAGATGTTACATCCGCGAGAAGTCCGACCAGCAGGGAAATTTACAGTTAGGTTGGATGAAATGTGGTATGACTGTGGAAAGTTTCAAAAAGTTCACATGTCATGCTCACATGTGCTTGTTGCGTGCAAACATGCACACCACGACTTTAACATGTACATTGCTCCAGTGTATACATTACAACAAGTTTCTAAGGTTTATGATGGACAATTTGGAGAACTCAGACAAGAGGATTATTGGCCAACTTACACAGGCCCAACTTTGTGTCCAAACCCGGAATTGAAAAGAACTTCAAAGGGTCGACCCAAGTCAAACCGAATAAGAACAAAGATGGATATTATAAAACAACATGGTCGTGTAAAAAATTGCTCCTATTATCACACCCCTAGTCATACCAAGAGAACATGTCCCAACATTGCTCATGCATCTACTTCACGTCGTTAATTTATGTTGTTTAGAGATTTTCTTTCATGTATGATGTTCCAAACAATGTTATTAATTCATTTTCATTTAAGTCATTTCAATTTTTATGTATGTCTTTTATAATTAATCATTTTCAATTACAAAATATGTTCTACCATTTATTTCTATTTCAATATTTTTTTTTTTAATATCATGTTCTATAATTTTTATTTTGTTACTAATAACTTATTTTTAATTTTACTTTTAATATTTTATACATTAAATTTATCAATTTTTTTTAAAAATATAATTTAAATAATTCATATAATTAAAAAAATATATAAATTTTAAGTTTTTTTATTGAAAATATATATATATAATATTTATTTAATATTTTTAATAATTATTTAAATATATTTAGATAATTTAATATATATTTAAATAATATATTATTTTTATTATTTTATATATAAATATTATTTATATTTTAAAATTAAAATTTTATTTTTAATATTTATTTTTTATTTTTTATATAAAAAATAAGTATATTACATTTAAATGTATTTTTTATATTAAAAAAAATATAGTCAAAATTCGGGAAACTGTCAACTGAAATCTTCAATTGAAATGAATTGTACTAATTTCATTTTGAAGGCAGGATTCGAATTCCTGGAAGACGAATTCTGAGAGCTTCTTCAATTCAGATAATTATATTAATTTAATTTCAAAGTCAGGATTCGAATTCCTACGAAGCCAATTTTAAGAACTACAGTAAACAATATCACTTTAGTAAATAAAAGCTTTTCAGATTCAATTTCGTAATATTATATTATAATAATATTATTTTTGTAAAATTTTCTAAACTCTCCAACTTCTAAATTTTTTATTTTTTATTTTAAAATTAAATTAATCCGATAATCATGCAGGTTTTGACTTTCGATAGACATTATACAATTCATTTTTATTTATAAAAATAAACTATCTCATTATATTTGCAGGGAAAGCACATATTCTATGTCCCTCCATATCTAATAAAAAATTAGTTAATATAAGTAAAAAATAATTATTAAATATTATTAAAATATTAAAAATAAAACTATAAAAATAAGTATAAAATATTAAAAATAAATAGTAAAAAACTATATAACAAAATTGATAAAAACTAATATTTTATTATTAATAATAATTGTAAATAAAATATACTAAAAAGGTTAGAGTGAATTAGTTTTTTTTGTAGTAGACTACCTTACTAATTTTTAATAACTAGTGAATTAGAATAAATAAAACAAAATCTTAATAAAACTAACTAATTTATTAAAAATTATGATACTTAGGCATTTAGTAATATTTAGTAATAGATAAAAATTTATTTAATCATATCTAATATTTTCACCTTCAAATTGAATCATTTCATATATTCAATTTATATTTATTATAATTTTTATTTTTTATTTAAATAAAGTCTTCTAATTTGAGTAACTTAAACCATGATATTAATTACTTGTTTTTTTGTTTTTTTGAATTATAGTGTTGCAACTCAATAGTAATTTAGATAATAATTTATATTTATTAATGATATATATATATATATATATATATATATATCAAACATATAATATTATTATTTAATCTTGTGAACATGTTATATGAATGATTATTGGTAATAAGGTATTAAAATATTTGTTAAAAAAAATACTTATATTAGTTCTTGTCCTTATACGAATAATAATTTTCATTTCCACTTTACGTATAAAATAAATAAATTAATAAAAAAATAATTACAACTAAATTAAAATTCACTCTTAATCATTCAAAAATTGTGTAAAAAGATCATTTAAATATAACATTAAATCATTATAATATAAATCATAACCAAACAAATTAAAAACATAATAATTTAACATCTAACGCAATCATTTAACAGATATTCAATTCAATGTTCTATTTACTTAAAACAATCATTATAAACTTGATTTAAACTAATTAACTTACAATTATATAATACAAATTTTAAAAAATACAAACAGATAAAAAATTTTACACTATATATGTTAAGTCTAGTTATTGTTTTGATATAATAATACTAAGTTAGAATATTTCTAATTGAATAAATAGAATAGTGCAATGTACATTGCCTTATTTGTTTATATTTAAAACATAAAAAAAAAAAAAATCTTTTTTCGGCGGAATAAAACATTTAATACAAACAATTAATAATATAGAAATACAGGGGATGTTTCAAATTAGAACAATTCTTCAAATGAGAAATATTTAAAAATTAAAATTGTTTTTTTTTTTCTTATATTAAGAGTTGTTCTTGTTCAAAACCTTTTTTATATGGGTTTGCCTTGATACATTTCTCCAAAATGATTTGTTAAAGAAAAAAATAATTTTTTCATGAATAAAATTAAATTATACATAATTTAATTTATAAAAACTTTTTATGTATAAAGATATTCATCCAAGTAGATTCATAAGAAGAAATAGATATTAATGGATATTTTAACTCTATTTATTACTAATACTTTTTTACGAATAGAGTATAATTAAAAATAAATTGCAGTATTTATCTTATAGAAACTTAAGTATTCTGAGTTTCTTAAGTTCTATATCAAGCAATATAAAAATGTTTGATCAAATATTAAATTTGCATTTGAATCCACTAATATGCAATGATCAAAAGTTTATATGCGTAGAAATGTGATCATTTTTAAAAGCGAAAACATGAAAATTAAGAATAAATAATGTGTTATATACTATAAGAATTATATATATATATGTAATTTTTTATTAATAAATATTTTTATTTATTCTTCATTATTGTAATAATAAATAATTAAAAAATAATATTAAAATAATAACTAAATTTATTTTATTTTTCATTTATTTTATTTTTTAATATAAATAATTTCATTTTTTTTTATTTCGTCAAATCATTCTTCCAATACAAATAAAGTATAAGTGTTTTGTTTTCTTCCTCAGTAGTTAGTTTTTGAAGATAAATTTTCAAGTGTCACTTAACAATTAGTATTAAAAATTGATTCTTGATGTCTAAAAAATAACTACTTATGAAGAGTCTTAATCAATAGAAAATTTCGAAGAGTTAAATAAAATATAGTAAAATAAAAGTCAATAAAATTTAAACTTTGGGAGTTTCCATAATTCTCAAATTCCTACCAATATCACTTATCATATTAAAAAAAAAATAGTGATTGTACTAGTAAATTTGTCTTATGCAACCTAATGAAACAAACTAAATGTATTAATATTGTTGACAGGAACCAGCACCATAAGGAAATGTTTAATTTTTGTTCTGATTGTGTTTAAAGCAATCAGTCACATGTGATTAGTCTCTCAATCTATATGTTATCACCATACACACTGATTTATAACAAAATCAAATAAGTGATATTTTTGTTGGTGTATATAATTATAGGAATAAATCAAATAAGTGATATATTTAACAAAAAAAAAAAGTGATATTTAACGAAATTATAAGAATTATATGATTTATTGCAAATGATGTTAAGTATAATGATGGTGAGATAATTGAACTTATTAATAAGATTATAATTTTTTTTTCTTGTAATATTTTAAAGATTTCATCTTTTATAAAAAAAGTTTCAGGTGAAAATATATAAAAGTGCCATAGAGATAAGATTCAACCATACAAATCTTATTCAAAATATATTTTTGTTGGAATACAACAATACCTAAAATACAATTAGACAAGTTCAATATTCAAAAAATATTTTAATGAAGCAAAACTTTTTATTTGAAATTAATTTTGAATATGAAAATTTAATCATTAAATATCTTCATAATTATCACCAATAGTAATAATGTTATCGATATATACCACAAAATAAAAAAAGAAATAAAATAAAAATCAACTAATTGGCTATACATAAAATAAAAATTGTAAAAAATGTAAAATTATAAAAATTATGTATTATGAACCTATACAAATTTATTTATAATAATAAGTAAAGATAAAAAAATAAAATAATATATATATATATATATTAAATTTACATTATTTTCTTATTTATAATCAATTTAATCAAATCATATTTTTAACGACTGTAATTAAAAATTTAACTTAAATTATTCCATAAAAACTTATTTTTTAACAAAATAATTATCAATAAAATATTATGAATAAAATCATATCTTAATCTCGCGTAGGATTAAAAAAATATGAATATATATACACAATCACATATACAAAAAGAGAATAAGATGAAATAAAATTTCAAAAAAAAAAATATATATATATATATATATTATATAAAAATTAAATATATATTATTTTCTTATTCACAATCGATCTAATTAAATTATATTTTTAATATTTATCCACATTTAGCTTAAAATATTTGAAAATTTGGTTTTTAACAAAACAATGACAAGTAAAATAATTATGAACATCAATAGAATGATATTAATTAGTGAAAAGGAATTAAAAGTCATTTTCAATAAGTTAGTTATTTTAAATAAAAATGGGAAATAAAATAAATTAATCTAGACTATTTTTAAAACTTAAAATGGAAAGCATTTTAAAAAAGGAAAAATTGGATTTCAAAACTTGTAATAAAATCTGATAGATAATTTGCAGAGAAGCCCCCTATCTAAACCTTAGTTGTTTTACGCCATTGTGACATTGAAAGATTTGTCTATTGGTTTTGACGCTGTGAAGCCTAAACACTTATCGAATTGAGTTGATCTCTACATGAAAGATTAAAAGAATGATAATTTAATGATTTTGAGTGTCAACATTATTGTTGTTATGCATTCATATGCATGTGTTCAATTTTTGCAAATGAACATCCACTTTGTTGTTCGACAAGTGATGGATGTTAATAGAAATAGTTTGAGTGAGACTAAAAGATTTAATAAATAATTCCACACTGGGTTATGCATTCATGTGTTGTAGTAGTAACCACCCTATACTATTCATAGCTATCACATAATTTATTCAGATATTGCCAATTTAGTCTAGAAGTTTTTCCAATCAGGATAGAGTCATCTGCAAGAGTTGTCATATTCTATTTGGAAAAACTTTAAAAGCAAATTCGAACAATTTAATGTCCAAATAAATTCTGTGATAAGTTTAAACACAATTAATTTCTTTTAATGTGACTAGTTTGATGTTATAAAAGAATTTAGAATAATTCTAACTGAGACCCTTCCACTTTAATAATGGAACAAGTTAAACAAGAAAAACAAGCACCTAACGATTTTTCACGTCACTTCATACAAACACTCAAATAACAAAATTTAACTATACATAACAAGACAACTCAACCGTTCACCCCAAAATTCAAAGAAGGGAATTATGTTAAATAGAAGACAAGAGATAAAAGGTTAAGAGGAAAGCTTTATTGGTCATAAAAGACATATAGATAAGAAGCATAAGATAGGATATCTAATGGTGGTACTTTTGTCCTTTTAAAATTGTCCAAGACCTACAAATCAGATATTGAAGTGTGTTAGGGACTTATAACTAATAGTCTCATGAATATGATTAATTCATTTAGATAATTATGAAGACCATATTTTATTCTGGCAGTCATTAAATGGGAAAAGGAAATAACATTCAATTTATTTTGGGATTTTACCATCCATACAAGTGAATAGAAAAGTTGTATAAATTTGACATGTATAGGTGAATTTTTCCATAGTTATTTTTAGAAAAATAAAATAAAAAAAATGAAATAAAATTATCTTATGTTAATTTATAAATACTCTCTTATATTAGTTTCTTCAAAATCAGTTTTTTTAACTAATTTATAAATTATTTTTAACTTATTTACAAACTAGTTTTAACTTATGAAAAAAAAATCATTTCATTGTTTTGTTCTTGTTTTCTTCTACTATAAGTGTTTATAGTTTACTCAAACAAACTTAGGACTCTTTTGAATGTTTCTTTTATACAAAAGCCCAAAGGGGGTACTGGCAGAAAGAAAAATCCTCAAAATATCAGCCTTCAAGGAAAAAGCTATAACATAGTTGCTCTTAGATTTCCTGGGAAACCGAAAGCTAGCTTCTCTATAAGTGATTTTTTCTTGTTCCAAGTATTTCTTTAACTAAAAAAGCAAGCAAGCAATGCATGTTACTAGTAGAAGTGTTACTACTGATTCCTAGTGCTACATTTTTAGTCAATAATTAAGAGATTAAATTATTGCTACCTGTAAAGCTGTTCCATGAGTACAACTAATGCTATTTGGTGATTTAAGACCAGCGAAGATAACTTAATTGATAAGTTAGCCCGCTCCCTCATTTTTCTTCCATGACCATAGGGGCCACCAATGCAAAAAGATAACCGTGAAGCACCCTGTAAGAAAGCAGAAATCAATGAAATTTATTTTTATTTAACAATCAATTTTACTCAAAAGTACCTTCATATTAAAAAGAACAAATGAGCTATAACATGAATGGACACAAGGGAATGCACATTGATGCCACGCACATATATATAAATATAAAACAACTTTGGCTTGAAAACAGAAATTCAAACAACGCAGTAAACTGGACAAATTTATCTTTGCACACACAGACTGTCAACATTCTATAAAGCGCAAAGAAAAGTCTGAGGTGATAAAGATACATTCCTTAGAAAAATATAAACACTAAATTGTGATGGTATATTTTGAGAAACAACTAATACTAAATAAGATTAAATACAAGCTTGCGTTTGCATTACAGGACTAGAAATCACACTTCAGGAGTTCAAAACTGAGAACTTATTTTGGTCTGCGTGAGAGGTAGATGTTATTTTTACATGTAACAGACAAAAGTCAAAGCTATGGTGACCGGCAAGTTTAAAAAAAAAAAAAATTAGAAGTAGATTTGAAAATTCTGGTGGCTATTAAAATGTTTTAGTGATAAGTCAATCCACTATAAACTAAGGTCATGAAAGATAGAAATACACTAAAATGGTTGATATAAGCACTGCCAAGAGTAAGAAATATGAATGGTATTATTTTACTATCACACAGTGAACAGAGTTGAGGTATTCGATCTCGATATAGACAGGATATCAAGGGTCTGTTGCATGATTCATAACTTATGATGGTTTATTGCATCATAGTGCCAACAAGTATATACAATGAAACCTATACTTTAACAATTTCAATGTACAGAAGAGATCAATTACAAGATGTTCTTACAGTATTTCCCGCATCACCCACCAACTCTGCCATTTGCTCAGATCCTATGTCTACCCCACGTTCATCCAACATCACAACCTATAAGTGCACGTACATGACAGATAAAACCAAATTAGGAGGGAAGAAAAAGCTAATTCTTTTTGATAAAACAAAAGATCTAAAATTTTGTAAGTGGCACACTTTAGCACAATTGGTTTAAATGAAATCTGAAGACACGATCACTTACTTTTCATAAGCTCTCTCAGAAAGCCTAGTAAAAATAAACTATTCTTTCTTCAAAATAAGTTAAACCAGACATGCACTATATCATGAAAAATGAGTTGCACATAAAGTGGGTTTGACTTTCAAGCAAGAATTTAAAGTAGACACTGCTACATTGTTCGCAAAAAATTGGAACCATATCAATCTTGGCAATTAAAATGCATGACATAGATCTTATGGATAGAGTGATGTGTGGATTGCGTTCAAAGTGGATGTAATAGTCTGTGTGGTAGAAAATATTCCTGGAAAGTAAAGGAACCCGTTTTTAGTTCCAACACCGCACAGGTAAGTGTATTAAGACCATTAGCAACCAAAACATGATACACAATTTGGCACTAACGTCTATTTAGGCTTAATTACACCATTGCTCCATCAGCACTAGACACAAAGAGCTAAGGGAGCAAATGAACACAACAAATCCCGATACACTGCTTTGGCAAGGATACAACAAGGCTTCAAATAGAGATCTGTTTGCCTTCATAAAAGTGGGGTAAGAAGGAGAAAAATTCAAACAATTCAGAGAAAATACAGAACACATAGAAACATCACTACAATTTAGTTTAAATATGTTTTTAGTTCCTAAAATTATGATAGTTTATAGTTTTAAAGACTAAAAAGATATTTAATCCTTATAAGCTATATAACTGTTTAAACATGCACCAAGCAATATTTGTTGTAAACACCCAATGCAAATCCTTTATTGCACTAATTTTCTCATCTCCTTCACAAAACAGAACACACTTAAAAGTACAAATAAGGACAACAAAAGTATTCACTACTGTAATTCAAATTCATGCATGTTGGAGACTATACCCAATCATCAGACCTTATAAGGTTATTCACTGCCTCGTCTTCAGCATCAACCTGAGCCCGTTGGTCGCTGTAAGGCAAACAAATGATCCAACCTTTCTATTAGATAACAAAAGCACAGAAAAAATTCTTCGGTTCAACTATTTGTACCAAAACTGGCAGCTACCATCTGCATACGTACACTCACACATTCACAATACTAATTTGAAACTCACATTCATCACTAAAGCACGACAAATGAAACTGTGCTAAAAAAAAGTAACTCGGTGAATTGAACTCACCGTGCATTTCGAGGATTTGGCCGTATTTGAACATCCTCAACACTGCAATAGTATCTGAGCTTATCAATATACTCATCAACCATGAGTTGAAGTCCAGGTGATCGCTTCTTCCCCACTGATAATATCCGTATAGGAAGTGCTCTCTACACAAACTCAATTTATAAATTCAAAATAAAATATACACACAATTTTTGTTTTTTCTTACAATGGTAGAACTAAGAGACACTCTGGTACTACTAGACAAAACACCAATAACAAACTGAAGTTGTCGACATAGCTTCACCTAGAGAATTACTATACAAGTCTAAATCACAAATGATTTTATCTAGTTCCCACAACACAACTAGTCCCTAGCCCAAGGAAATGTCCCCAAGGAAGATTGTCCACCAAGCAGGATTTTAGGGACATTAGGGGAAATTAAACCTACGGTGATGGGAAAGAATGAGAGCTAAATTTGAACCTTTCACTATTTGTGGCAACACACATTAGAGATACAAAGATACAACCTCCACGAGCCCTTTCTGGCACTGTTTTCACAAACTAATAAAGCATCAATTTAGTTACTCAAGTATCACTCTATCTCCTAAATAGTCCTTAACTAATAAAAGTATATAAGTAGTCCATAAAGTATTGGATATCCATCAAATTAGGCCCTAAGTTAACATATTTTACTAACATTGAGGGATTAATTTGAAGAATATTTAATACTTGGAGACACATAATTTCTAACACTTTAGGAAAATACTTGTATAATTTTATTAGTTAGAAGCTTTTAAGGACTAGTTAGGAGAGACAATAATGTTCAAGAACTAAATTGATAGTTTATGCCTTCAAAGACTAATATACAAAAGGAAAAAACTTAAGTGGCAAGACCATAGATACTATTATTATTATTCTCTAATCAAAATTTTAGTTTCACTTCACTAATATATATTCATATTTAACGAATTTCCTTAGTAAGTATATAAACAATGTAAAACTCTAAATGTAATGAGAACATAACAAACATGACCTATATCACTGTATATAAGCTTTGTTCTAAAATAAACCAACGTAAACCCTAACCGTTATGCTTTTTTTTTTTTTCAGCAGAACAAAATTGTTTGGTAATTACTATTAATGGAAGGTCGTATCGAAAGTGAAGGAGTTAGATTTACGGTAATTGAAGCGCAAATTGTGAGGGAGAGATAGTTCATACCACTGATCGGCCTTCATACTTGCATTTTCTAGCTGAAAATTTTGCGAGTAAGTTAAAACTGTGGGAAAAAATGCGTTACAGAAAAGCGTACGAGTAAGTAAAAACCTTGAGGAGGATTGGAAGTTGTTGAATTGAAACTGACACAGAGGTGCAGTGTCGTGCCCATAAGGAAGAGAAACAAAAATGGCTGAAACTGGAATGAAAATGGACGAGACTTGAGAAGTTTAGAGAGATAGAGGGTGCAAAGAATTAATGTTTAAATTATTTAAATTTGTATAAAAACTAATTCTTTTAAATTGAACGTTTTTTTTTTTTTAAAATAAACTAATCACTTGTTATGATTTTAACTTTATTTACAAAAATTAAAACATAAAAAAGGTACAATTTTCTATTTTTTTAATAATTTAGAATTACTTCTCCTAAAATAACAAAGCAGATATAGTGAAAGAGAGAGATTTTTTTTAAATACAAAAGTTTATATAAAAATTACTTAATAATAAATTAATTTTTAATAATATTTTTTAAAACCCAAACAAATAGATACATAAATATACCGGTTTGTTTTAAATTATATTTTAATTAAAATTTGAAACAAGTAAATGTTTTTAATATATCGATTATTCATAATAAATAATTAATACTATCTTTAATTTTATTTATTGGCTATTTTTAATTTAAAAATCATGATAAAAAATAATTTGAAAGATATAAATGGTAAAGGAAGTTAATTATATTTAAATAAAGATAAATAACGAGATAGTGGAAATAAATTGACTATTTATTAAATAAATGAAATTTAAGATTAAAGTTAATACATACAAATATTTAAAAGAAAGAAAAATTAATATATATATATATATATATATATATATATATATAAAAGATTAGGATAATAATTGTAATTTAATAAGACCTGAATAATTTTTAAAAACATTCTCTTTGATGAATAATTTATTTATAATATTAAATTAAATTATAAACAACTTTCAAATCATGTGAAAAATAGATGGTAATTTTATTCTTTTATTGAAGATGTTGGGCCACATTTTTTTTAGTGGACAATCAGCCCAAGTTAAAATCTATAAAGAAAATAAATAAAGATAGTAAAACATGAAGATAAAAAATATAAGAAATTAGATATATATATATATATATAATTCTAACATTCTTGAATAAGAAAATATATTTTTTAATTTAAGTTTAATTTATTCATAAAAAAATTTGATTGGATATAATATAAAAATTATTTGATTATTCTAAATAACTTATTGTTATGAATATCTTTCAATTAAAATTGTTAAAAAAAGTATCATAATAATTTAATATGAACTAAAAATAAAACTTAAGAAAGTCATTATAAAAATAAAACTTAAAATTGTTAAAAATTTTGTCTATAAGGATTAAACAATAATCTGTCATATTTTTAGGGATTAAAAATATATTTAAATATTTAATTTATTCTTCGTATGCGTTATAAAAAATAATTGAAAAAATAACATATGTTAAATATAATTTTCCTTTTTTTCTTGTCCTAACCTTTTTCTTTAATATTTCTTACGTTTTTTCATTTTTACATCATTTTTTTTAATTTAAAACTTAGTTTAATTATTTAAAGTGTATCATTTAATCAAAATACATATATAATATATAAACTATTCAAAAAAAGTTATATAAAATATATTAATAAAGGAAGACTAATATTTTTTTTTCAAATTATAAAATAGTTTTATGTTTTTATCTATTCATCAATCCAATACAACTCATTATTAATTAAATTGATTCAATTCATTTTTTTTAAAAAAAAAATATAAATTTAACCTAAACTATTTTAAAGGGATTTGAAATCAACTCTTGAGCATTGATGTATGTAAGATATGTGTAAGATGATTTAGTATTTTTTTTGTTATAATTTTATTATTTTTTTTTATTTCTTTCATATATTCTTTTCATTAAATTAGTATCTATTCCAAAAAAGTTTTTGAAAAGATGATTCTATTCAAATTTAAACTTCGATTTAAATTAATATGTTGAAATGCTATTTTTCGTTTCAAATCTCATATTACTTACAATTTCAATCTTTTTTCAAACTTTCTAAAATTTACACTTTTCCCTGTTGAATCCAAACTATTTATAGTTTATTTTTTAAAGTTAATCATACGTATTTTTTTGTAATTTTAAATATTTCATATTTTAAAATTTATTTTGTCTAAAAAAATACACCCCATGCAAAATAGAAGAGATATTTATTCAATAGTATCATATTCATATCAGAACTCCAAGATAAGGCGAGGAAGAGTTACCTACGTGGCATCACACAGCCCAATAATCCTCCTCCACGTGGGACCCATCTCGATTTTCATCACACGTGGCAAATGCAACGCTTCCATTTCAACGTTATTTCGGTGACTGTCACGTTCCGCTAAGTGGATCGCCATGGCTGCGGCTTCAGCTTCTGCTACGTCCCTCTGCCTTCCTTCTTCGTTCAAACTCAATGCTCCAACGCCCAACTCCGTTACGCTGCGTTTTCCTCACCTCAATCGCCGTTACAATGGCTTCAGAATCGCTGCTTCGGTTTCCGTTTCCAATCCGAATGTCCGAACCGGCCCCGACGATCTCGTTGCCTCCATTCTCTCGAAGGTAGAGTCATTATTTTTGTTCGGATTTAATGATATGTAACTCGGTTGGTTACGGGTGAAAGGAACAAGTTAGGTGATTCCTTGGTTCTGAAAGTGCGATTGTGCGAATTGATTTTGGCGTCGTCAATTTGTGAATAGTTTATCCAGGACCAGTTTATTTTGCTCGGATTAAAACAATTTGTGAATTGATTTTTAGCTTAACTATGTTTATAGTGAAAATTGGAATAATTCCTTGTTTAATTGCTCATATTGAAGAAAAAAAATAAGCATTTAATCTCTCAAATTTCAAAACACGTGTGATTCCAGTCCAGGAATTAAAAAATGCATATTTTAAAATTTGAGAATCAAATGATTTTTTTACTTTTTTACAAATTGAGACGGATGTAAAAATATTATAAAACCTGAATTTTTTATATTATGGCAATTTTGGAATTTGGATTAACTTAACTGAGTATGTGGGGTTAACATCTATGGTTGGCTTGAATACATCTGCTAGTTAGACCTAACAATAGTCATTAGAAAAGATTTTGATATCATCTTAAAAAAAGTTCAGTCTGAGTTTGGACAAATCTCTCCGAGAAACTTCTATAAGAAAAAAATAAGAAAGAAAATTAAATTAGTTTTTCTTTAGGCTAAAATTAGTTTATTTATTATTTTTTCTTATTTTTCTGTTCTAGAAATTTTTATCAAGGAATTTGTCTAAATAGCCCCTTACTCAACTTTAAAAGCTACTTCATGATGAGATGAGATTTTATTCCAATTTTGATAGGAGAAACACTAGTTATTGAAAAACTGCACCTAAGTTTTAGGCTATATATATTTAGGCTCATGCTTTTTGTTTATTTTGCTCATTTTTTAGCAATGGGATAGTTATTAATTACAGATTACAATACTCATTTTCATTTCACTTCATTTATATTTTTGAATTTGTTTCCAGCACTAAAAATAGAGTTCTGAGATTTTGATTAGGTGGTGCAAACAGATGGAGGAGTTTTACTGAAGAACGAAGAACATAAAGAGGTGGCTGAAGTGGCTCAGGAACTGCAGAAGTACTGCGTGAGCGAGCCAGTGAAATGCCCTTTAATATTTGGAGGTGAATCCTCATTGTGCTTCTCAACTTAAGTTTCTGTTAAAAGCCACTAACTGCCTTTTTATTTGTTTTGCTAAATCTTATTAACCTTTGCAAAGAAACTTTAGGGGGTGCCTTTGGTTTTTTGTTTTCCAAATACTTCCAGGCGATGTTTTCACTTATAAGTATAAAATACCATATTGTTTTCACTTTGTTTCAAATTCATTCGTTCACAAGAATTTGCAAAGAAAATGATATGAAGAACAAAATGAAATGAAGTGAATATAATAAGACATTTTTAGTGGACTCATGAACTTGAAATGAAACTAGAAAACAAGACAAACAGACCCTCAGGCTATGTTTATTTCATTCCGTTTCATTTATTATATAAATAGCCAAAGATAGCCTTGATTGTTCTGTATTTTATCTTTGTCCACATTGTAGTGTAGATGCGTTAGATATTATTTACCAAAAAGAGTCCACTATCAACTTCTAAGTTCTAATCATTGTATATGAACATTTTTCTCCACAATTTTTAAATCAGTTATATATATGATAAACATTCAATTCTTTCTTTACTAATTCTTTCTTCTTTTTGCTATTCAGAGTGGGATGTGGTGTACTGTTCACGGCCAACTTCACCTGGAGGTGGCTATAGGAGTACAATTGGGCGCCTTTTCTTCAATACAAAGCAAATGATTCAGGTTGTTGAAGCTCCTGATATTGTGAGAAACAAGGTCACGCTTTCTGTTTTAGGCTTTCTGGATGCAGAGGTGTCTCTGAAGGGTATGTCATTTAACTATTTAGAGGATGAGTGACACTTTCATTTGCTGATACCATAACCAGAAAAGCTATGGATAGCAAAACTGAAACTTCTAATGTAAATTCCAAACTGTAAAGCAAGGAATTAAATAGTGAGTGGATGATTTTAAGTTGTTTCTATCAATCGTAAAAAGAAACTAAAAGAATGGCATGGGAGTAAATCTCCACGTTGGTACTTGAAATTGTTTAGAACTTTTATCTGAAATAAAACTAAGAATAGGAACGTTCCATGAAACTTCAAATTATGAAACCTTCATTTTAGTCCCCTTCCGTTACATTTTTTTCACTGATATTAAGGACTAAAGTGAATGATGTTTCGCAACATTTTACAACTTTGGAAACTAAACTGAATGAGGACTATTCCTGACACTGATAAAGTTTTGCCTTGGTGACTGATTGGTGATGGATTAGAATCTGGAAATAGCTTCTTTGCATATGCATATAAATAAAACTGTGTACAATAATCCCTTGTACCTTCGTATAGCGACGAGTCTTCTGGCACTAAGTTATGTTAGTTTTAGAAACTAGAGTGAAAGTTTTGTAAAATTGGGAATTAAAGTTTACATTACTTTCAATTCTAAGGATAAAAATGCAGGTTTATTGAATGACTTAGATTAATGTACTTGTTTGCTTTTTTATATCTCTAGTATGTGATCCAAATCCAAGTATTCATTTATTGTTAAACTTCTGCGCTGATTTGATGCATGCTAATATGTGAGGCAGGAAAACTCAAGGCGCTGGATAGTGATTGGATTCAAGTTATATTTGAAGCACCTGAAATAAAGGTAGGATCATGGAAGGTCCAGTATGGTGGCCAGAGTGAAGTTAAACTCAAAATCACTTACGTGGATGACAAAATCAGGTTAGGATTGGGTTCAAGAGGTTCCCTGTTTGTTTTCCAAAGAATATGAAATCGAAATGCAATAAGAAAAAATTCCATTCAGGGAAAGTTCTGACGGGTTTGTAACTTGACACTGCACAATTTCATGTATGATAATGAGTGTATATGAGTAGGAGAGTTTGAAAAAACCACATTCTCTTTGGCTGCTGAGTAGTCTCAAAATGTACTAGTGTGTTATAAGGTGCAATGTAGTGTAATTAACTTGTTACTGAGACAGTGGCTCAATCTTTCCATCTCCTTATTCCTGAAGGTTAACATTTTTTGGTTGCTATAATTGATCTATCATTTTCATTTATGACAATGGCAAAAAAGAATTGTTTAGGGTGTGGCTTTGCACCTAAAATTTGGGCAAAGGAAGAAGGATTTGGGATGGAACCCAACCTCTTTCTTTGTTGGGGCTGGGTAATTAACCTCTGACGCAACTTAAGTGCCAAGGACATTATAATTAAGTTTATTTATAGTTTTAGGCTCTATCACGGAGAGCAAGCTTATGTGTAACGGTAAAGTTACATTTTGGTGAGTTTTTTCTCCTTCCTACTAATTAAGACTGCCTTAAACTTTAAAATATGGTTGATAAAAAAAATTAAATTAAAATGAAGGAAGAATGTGAGGATAGAGTTGCATATAGGTTTGCTTACTTAAACTTCTCCATAAACCTTTTTAAAATAAAAAGTTAAATTATTTTTTTTCATAAGTTAATATTATTAATTTACATAAATTAATAAGTAAAAGTTTTTCTAAATAATTTTTAAAATTTATTATTTTTAATTTATGTATAAAACACTTTTAGTTCATGAAAAACTATAACTTTTTTATTTTTTTTTATTTTAAAAATATTTCTGAAAAAAAATTATCCAAATATATGATATGATTTTAAATGGGTTGAAGTGGTACAAGTAAAAGAAAGTAATTATTTATGTTCTCGAAGTGGGAAATAGAAATGATTAAATTGAAAATGAAAAAAAAAAATATTGATAGAATTAATTGTAACCCTAAACCCTAAATGGATATTAAAGATTAGTTAATTAATAATGAACATTAAAAATTATATAATAAAAAATAATTGAAAAATTAGAGAATATTATTATAATTATTTAGAGAATTTAATATGTAAAGAGTTTTTTTTTTTTTTTTTTTAAATCTAGTAAAGTATGTGAATTGTGAATGAAAATATTTTTTTTTTTTAAATTTTATGAAATTCTGATTTATAAGACCTCAATTTTAATCTTATTATAATAACTTTTAACACTCAATTTTATAATTTATTACTCACATTTTTTTTAAGGTATC
Source organism: Macrotyloma uniflorum (assembly GCA_016859785.1). NCBI lineage: Eukaryota > Viridiplantae > Streptophyta > Magnoliopsida > Fabales > Fabaceae > Macrotyloma > Macrotyloma uniflorum. The sequence goes on along the minus strand of BDMB01000099.1, from coordinate 313,900 downwards.
GTTGATATTTTCTTCCAAATTAAATATAAAAATAGACATCAATCTACTTATAATCCTCTTTCGTATTTTTGTTTAGCAAAATTCAGATTATGAGGTGATAGAATATATAAAATACTTTTATATAAAAATTACATTCTAAAATACTTTTTCAGAATATATAAAAATGTTTTAAAATATTTTTTGAACTGTAATTGAACTGTAAGTGATATAAATGTTTTCAGATTTTTATGGTGTGATGGTGTGTGAGTCTCTTTCTAATGATAGATGGTCCTAACTACATCCACATCCCTTTGATGGAGAAAACAACTTCCATCCAAAAATTCAATTTCCATACCAAGCCTTTTCAAACATGTTGGACATACATATTAATGCATTTCATTTTTAAAATTTCCCATCATTCTTCCTCTTCACCTAATTAATAAATACTTCATTTCCTCAATCTCCCTCTACAAATTCCCTTATCATTTCATTCTACCAATCTTTTCCTACTTCAAATATCAACTATATGCCAATGTTTATAGTAAAACTTAGCATTTTTCGTTGTCCCATGAAATCATTTTTTGAAAAAAGTGTTATTCTATGATTTTCTTGTACAACTTATTAGAGTTAAATATTATGACTGAGAAGGTGAAAATAGAAGTAAGAAATAGTAATAATCAGATTGAAGTAATAATCATATAAAAGAAGGAATCTGTCATAGTAAATTTTGATATAAAAAATATTAAAATTACGTATATTCATAAGTTAGAGAATCGAATTCATCTATTTGAAAATACAATTATCCAATTTAGGTTTATGCTCTTTTTTTTTTAGTTAAATAAAACCTTAAATATAATATATTCATTTATTAAAAATAATTTAATTGATTAATATATATATATATATATATATATATATATAAAATAAACATGTGTAAAATTGAGGATAGTACGAAAATTGCATATTATAAAATCTGAAGATTGAAATTATAGAAAAACAAAAACAGGGAACAAAAATGGTGGATATGAAATTAAAGAGAGACTAAGATTACAATTTAGCTTAAAATCAATATTGTAGATAATATATTTTATGAGTATAATATATTTTCCAACCCATGATTGAGTGATAGAAAGTCATACATACATTAATTTAAAGGACATAATTCAAAAAATCACACTAAGCTGAAAAATTAGTAGCATTAGCCTAATCTATTATTCCACAAATCTATTAAATGTAAAGCAATTTTTCTTTTGAATCTTAAATAGTTTGTAGAACTAGTGCTGACATATAAATGTTAAATCATATGGGGTTGTACTTTGAAAAATAAAAATGCTATCTTGATAGGTCATACATTGATTGAATTCATAAACCCCATGTTTTTTAGGGTTTCTGGTGGAAAAACCTTGTCAAGTTGGTCACCTAGAAGATTGCATCAATGAAGGTGACAAGGTGGTGGAAGAGGAAACATGGTACTTTACTTCTTATAGTGATTCTTTATCTAATAGAAGAAAACCAATGTAGACAAAGAAATTTCATCATCAAAATAAGAGTAGATAGCAATGGTGGTGAGTTATTGGTCCCATCATGTGCCACTAAGAACACTTCAAACACTATTCTCAAATTTTCAACAAATTAATATGAAATATACTTGTTTTAAGACATGGATATTAGTCTACCATGTAGTGTTGTTGTGTAATTTTTTCTTTGTTATACCTATCATGATTAATTAGAATCTCTTTAATTACTCATTGAATCATATATTGAGAGGTTTAGTCAAAATTTTTATATAAATTGCCCTAAAATGCCTGTTGAAATAATAGTTGTCGTGATGTATGACTTTATTTGGATGAAGAATTTTGAGATTTTGGAACTTTTGATTTTTTTTATTAATAAAAATTAATTTAAATTTGTAACTTGCTTAGAATAGTTCAATGCTTATCATATAATTTTTTTAGCTGTATATTTAAAAAATTCAAATTTCGATTTAAACTTATCTTAAAATAAATATTAGTTAATTTTTAAATATTTAACAATTAAATACTATTAACGTCATTCTATTAACGACAATATTTAATAATTTAAATACTATTTAATTAAAAATATAATTACTAATAATTTTTATAACAACATGCAGAGAAGAGAAGAAAAGAAAGAGAAAGGCGTGTTAGGTGGAGGTTTAAGCAAAATAATAGATAATATCTCCTTCTATATAAATATTTTAAAATATAAATATTAATTACATAAAATAATTTTATAAAAATTATGCATCTTATTATATATTAAGTGGATAATATAGTTGTGTATAGAAAAAGTCAATAATGTAGTTTTAAAGAATCTTAAAAAAAATATAAATAAATGTTAAGAACACCTTTTTTTTCAATACATGGTCTTTCACTGATTGAATTTGATGAGTCACACATTTTATTTAATGAATCTATCTTGATTTGATAGTTTTCATTAAAATTTAACCACTATATGAGAGAATGAGAAAATGTGTTAAAAATAGCGTTTTAACCAATGGAATTTTACATTGATTAAGACATTTGAATTCACATATCTTATTTTATTTTAAGTTAAATACATGCTTTAAGGGAAACTTTTCTTGAATGGGAAAAATGTCAAGGTTAACATTTGGACATGTTTATGGATTAATTAGTCTTTCTATATCATTAACATACTAATTAGGTCATTATATATATTAATATTAGTTAATAAAAATTAGAAAATTAGATTTTATAATAGCTTCTTTAAGAACATCTATAACTAATACTAACGTGATGTTGTAAGATATAATTTGAATTAATTTTACTGACACAATAAATTTAAATGGTAAAAGATAAAAATATTTAATAAAATTTAAAAAAAAAATATAAATAAAAAAATTAAACTCTTTAATCTTTATTATTTTAAATTAATTATCTATCTAGAACTTTTTTTTTTTCTAAATTATCTATCTTCTCTCTAATTTTTTTTTCCTCTTCTTTCTTTATTTTCAAGATCCAAATATACTAAATCGAAACTTGTGAAGAGTAGATTGGATTCAATCTAGTGATTTAGATAAGTTTTTCTTATCTAAATCTCCTTCTTTCAAATTGTCACTGTGTATGCATGTGGGTCAAACCCCTTTGTATTTTTCTTATTATTTATTAATATCATTCTATGTTACCTTAGGTTTTTAGTGATGTAAGGTACCAATTAAGGGTAGAACTAATTAAACCAGAATAGTCATTCTAAAGAACTCAAATTTGCATAAAATTTGTTGAGTGCAGGCCTTGCACGTTCAACAGAATTGGTCCCAAGGGATAAGGAGCTCTCGGGTTGAGATTCGCTGAGCGAAAGTCTTCGCGTTGAGCGGATCATCCGTTGAGCAGATTTTCCATCCGTTGAGTAAATCAATCTTAGTAATGAGACTGTCATCTGGACCAGTCCATTGAGCGGATTGGGTGCTTGCTAAACGAACTAACCTTATTCCAGAATAGTGAATTTATTATGTTTTGGATGCATGAGATAGAAATGGGTTGTGAAATGGATTTATGATACTATGTTGGCATGAGCCTTAGTACTCCTATTGATGGGAGTTTGATTATATGTTTTGGTGATGTAGTGTGTGTGGATTTAGGGATATGTTATAGGGTATCCAGACCTTAATGACTTTCTAAGTCACATAGGTTAAAATTGTCATGTGGTGAAGGTCGATGAAGGTCTTATTAGTTGTCTTTATGATAGTTGGTTAAGCTACCTTGATATGAGATGGTGTGGTGAGTTTTGTGGATGATCCTAAGTGAAAAAAAATACTCAATGGTCTGTTGGTTAAACCCGTGGTCCTAGAGCACACATCAAGTGTTAGTCCTAGATATCTGAAATTCATACAATCTTCTAAAAGACGTCAATTTTGATTGTGAATGTAATTAAAATGTATAAAGTCTTTGGAGGTCCTTACACTTCTATGAAACTTTATGCTTATTATTGAATAGTTATGAATTCCTTATGATCTTATTTTATTTGCACTAGCTTACCTTTCTTGTCTATTTGTGTGTGAACTGCTATGATCGTGTTTTATAAAGGAGCATATAGTAGGTCTTCTAGGAAGTTATCTATGAAGCAGAGTAGGAATTAGGAGTACCTTCCCTTTTAAGTGTAATGGATGCAATTATTGAATACCAAGTAATAGAAGTGGACTTTAAGTTTAACTCATTCTCATAAAACCGGTTCAATGAGGTGAGGTTTTACACCCACTTCCCTCACGTCGAGACGTCCCAACTTGAATGTGTGCCAATATATGGGTGGTCTAACAATAGCCCTATAGCGGGTGGTCCAATAGGCCTTAACAAACTTATTAGGATAAGTTCTGATACCATATCAGATTTCATCATAAAACTAGTGAAGTTGCCTAACTGATATATAAGTCGCACTCTTCAAACTAAGGTAGGCGATGTGAGCTTTCTCCCAACATCACTCCTTTACAAATACTTGTCGAATCAGGCAACCCTATTCTAGTAAGCATTTTAAATTGAGGTTGTCGATGTAAAACTTCCTTAACATCACCTCTCCACAAATGTCTGACGAACTTACTAGAATAGAAAACAAATATGAGATATAGGTTGTGATATCATAACAGAAGTGGACTTTAAGCCTAATTCATCCTCATGAAACTAGCTTAATGAGGTAAGATTTGCACCCATTTTATATATATTAATTTGATCTTATCTCGAGTTTATATATTAATTTAGTTTTATCTTTAGTCGATATGATATTTTTAATACTTAGTTTCTTTTAAATATATTTTAAAAAAACTTTTATTCTTATATTATTTATATATATATATATATATATATATTGGTATTACTCATCAAACATAAAACTTAAAAAAAAATTATCATAAAAATGTAATTATTCATATTTTTAAATTTTATTTTTTAACGTATTTAACATTTTTAAAATTATCTTTCTCCATACAAATATTTTAGATTTTTTTAATCTTATATGAATATGTAATACAAACAAAATATAAAAAATAGATTGAATTGGCTTTAATGTTTATTTTAAAAACTCTTTATGAACTTAATAAAAACAATCATACTTAGAGTGTGACTTTAGAGTGTGACTTAGGGCAAAGATAATGAAAAACTATTGATGGTAATTTTTATTAAATAAAGTTTCATGAATACACTAATAACAATTCAATATTAGAATATAAAATTAAAGTTTTAAAGATAGAAAATATATTTTTATATTGATTCATTTATAATAAAGATTATTTTAAGTTTTTAATTAATGAAGTTTTGTTATCAGTTGATAAATACAAATACAGTTTACAAAACAAAATTTTCTTTTACTAGTTTTTCAAATTAATCACAAAACTATTATTTGATAAATTTTTTTCAACCTTTTATAATGCGGATATTCTTTTTGATTATGACTCTTATCTTAAAAAAATATTAAAGATAATATTTATAAACTGATTTTTCTCTAAATTTAGTTTTAACATCTTAAAAAAAAAGATATAAAGATTTTTTTTTTCACTAAAATTTGATAACTATACGAGAATACAACAATATATAGAGATGAAGATACATAGATGAAAAAATAACATAATAAAACAAAATTTTCACAAAATGAAAGTTATGTTAAGAATATATCAATAATTCTTTTTTTTTTCTTCTCTTCTATTTATATTGATTTTAAGAAAAATATTCATTGTCTTAGTATATAACTTCTTCTTTTCATTGATTATTTTTTTTTTAACGTATTTGAGAAACTTTAATGGTTGTACTTTAAATATTTTATTTGTAGCATATGACAAACATTAAATATGTTTTATCTATTTATTTTATTTTCTAATAGCACTTTATTATAATTGGATATCATTTTTTATCTTTTGTCATTTTATTAATGTAATAGAAAACATATAACATTATTACAACAAACTTTTTAGAAATTACCTAATTCATCGTTCTTTATAATGTGTGATAAATAAATAAAGTATAAATTTATGTTCTTAACATTAATTATTTTAGAAAAAAATTATATAATGTAACAGATATTGAATTTGATAAAATTTAGGACATATTATATATAAAATTTATTAAGATAAAAAGATAAATGGTATAATATATATTAAATAAATAATGCAGAAACAAATATATTATAAATTTGGATTTTATTTAAGATGATTATCTAAAATTTGTTTATATTTAATTAATATAATTAAGATAATTATCTAAATTTGTTATGATTAATTAAAATCTTAAAATTAAAATAATTCAGAATTAGATATAATAAAACAAATCTTGCCCAGTATTCTTTTATTCTAATTTTATAGTTTAGTAATCAAAATGTTTTTAACTTATTTTCCTACTAAACACATATTTGAATAGATTTTGATATTTGTAAAAAAAATTAGAAAATATATTTTTAATTAATTTCTTATATTTTTCTCTTTTCTACTTTCATGTACATATACTTTAACCTCACTTAATTTGTTTTCACTTCTTACAACATGTATAAAGAAAAACAATAAATCATTGATTTGAACCCAAAAGCTTCCAAGAAATAATAAATAATTTAGTAAGATAAAAATTCATTTATATATTATTTTACTTTTTTATTTTTATTTAATATGAAACTTTATGTCAAATTTTAATATATCATCGAAAAATATAATAAAATTATATTTCAACATCTTTTTCATATTACTGAAATTTTTTATATGATTTTTTAAATTATTAGAAGAGATTATAATTTTCTTGTTAGATTGTTATTGACAAGTGGAGTCAATAAAAATTAAGGAACATGGTGTCTATCAAACTATAGTCAATAACTTTGAAAATTGACTATACATTTTTTTATATATTTAAGTCTTTATTTTTTATAGTAAATTCTTATCTATAATTTTAAATATCCATTTTATCTTTTAATAAATTTTATTTTATTTTCAATTTGGACTCTGGGACAAATCATATATGATTTTTAATTTAACTAATCATACGGATAATACATAGTAAAATTGAATTTTCTTATAGAAAACTGAAAATAACAACTATATACGTATTAAAATTGATTGAAATTAGTTAAAAAGAAAATCATGAATGAAGGTGTGTTCAAATTTAATTTTTTAGTCTAAAAAGGTGAAAAAAAAGACTAAATATTCAAAATTATTATTAAAACTATCGTTTTTCCTAATTATTTCAACAATTGAATGAACTAACATTCGCGTCATCTTCTTTGAAGTTTTAAGTTAGAATCAAACAATGAAAAACTAATATTCTTTTTCCTTTTCTAATATTTTCTTTAAATGAAGTATAATCAGTTTGAGCTACAATCAAAAAGAAAAATAGAAATTAATATTCTCTTTCCTTTTATAATATTTTCTTTTCCATTCAGACCTGGTTTTAAAATACCTTTTCCTTAGTCTTTTCTAAATAATTTATATAAATTTTATTATTAATTTATGTATAAGTTAATTTAATTTAAAAAAAAGTTTATTTATTTTATTTTTCTTAATTATAAAAAAGTGTGTTAAAAAACAAGACACTTAAAAAACAATACAAGTCTATATATTTATTTATAATATACATGGAGAAAAGTAAGAGAATTAGATGGTATACATTACAAAATATAATAATGTTGGAGGCGAAGGTGAGTGAGACATGACAAGTTGAAGTTGCGCGACAGCGATGGGCGGAGAAAGAGCTTAAGACAGAAACACCCACACACCATGTTGTGTTATGTTCTGTCTGAGTGTACTTGATAAATTAATTAAAATTAAAATTAAAATTAAACCATCCAAATGGTGGATTAATTTGTTAATTAATTATTACCATTATTTAACAGCACCGGAATCAACGCTCTCCACTTGGCTTTACAAATCTGAATGAACCCATAACCAATCACACTCTGTCTCTGTCTCCCTCCTTGTTTCGTTTCGTTTCTCTTCTTCGCTCTCTCATTTTCATTTTTCTTCTTTTTTTTTCATTTATTTTATTATCATCCTTCTTCATCTCTCTGCTTCGCGCTTCCTTTTTTTCTCCCATTGGTTTCCTCTTAGATCCCTCTCTGGATCACAGGTATTCATTTGTTCGTTCACATTTTCTCTCTTCCTTCCAATGTTATTTGAATCAGTCAATTTAAGATCTGAAATCTTGAATCCTCTCTCTCTCACACACACACACATTGAACAGAGAGAACTTTTCGTTTTGGTTTTTTGTTTCATTCTTTTGGTGTTTGACTAGAATTATTTTTGTTAGGGTTCTTACTTCGTAACGCGACACTGTTGTGTTCTGTTCGTGGATCTTGTCGTTTTGTGTTTAGTTTTTGGTAATATTTGTTTATTTTTAATGAAGTGTTTGTGTCTTAATTAGGTAGGGGATAAGATCTGGATTGTGTATTATTTTTGGTTAATTGTAAAAGGTGCATGAAAAGAAATTATAAATGTTAATTGGTTATGGACTTTTGTATTTTTGGTAATTGAATTGTTCTTTTTGCGTTTTTGGTAATTGGCAGTGAGAGTGCGTTGTGGAGTTAGAATAGATGAAGGAATGTTGATGGATGGTGGATGTATGGGGAAGCTGGTGAGGTACCTTGAACTTAGATGAAGAAAGAACGTGCATGGCCGCAATTCATAAGGAATCTTTTGATCATGGTTGGATCAAGGAGCCGGCCACAGTTGAGGAGGCCTACTTGGATTATTGTTCTCGTTTCCATAGTGTGTGTGTTTCTCATTGCTGCCTACGTGTATCCGCCACGGAGCCCCTCCTCTTGCTCCCTCTTCTCCAGAGGTTGTGGTGGCAGTGCTTTCGATCTGCCGCCTGCAGCTCGGTCACGCGAATTGACTGATGCGGAGGTTGAGTCTCGGGTTGTTATTAGCGAGATTCTCAACTATTATCCTGTGATAACCAAGAAACCTAAAGTAGCTTTTTTGTTTTTGACTCCGGGTTCGTTGCCTTTCGAGAAGCTCTGGCACATGTTCTTTCAGGTTTGGAATTCCTCCTCCTAAGACCATGAACTTTGCTGTTGCGCCTTCTTTTTATGTATGGTATTGATGCTATGTTTATTAAGTTTTTCAATTTTTCTTGTTTTGTTTGTAGTTTTATCCTACAACTTGTATGTTTGGGTTCTTCACAGCAGTCTTCTGCAGATATAGCCAGAGTAGTATTTTAGTAGGCATTAGTTTGACAATGGGACCATAAGTGATCTGCAGAACAGAAGAATACATTATAGGTCCTGTTCTGTCTTTCTATTGCTATATTCAATTTCAATATATAAATACAAATGAGATGAGCACCTTCCACAGGTAAGAGGAGATGTATTGGTGGGAAAGACTGGTTTGCTTGGTGCAAAATAGACAATTCATGATCCCTATTCTGCGGACTGGTTGATGTTGAGCAGATAATCCGCTGGCAATTTGTGTTCAAGTTGTGGAGATGAATGGTGGATATAATCTGCATGTATATTATCCACGGGTGGAAATGCATTGGGATTACAATGCAAAAATATGAAGGAATGAACAACTTGAATTGTAGGAGATAACTATCAAACCCTTTGTCTGATAAGCACTGGCAAAGTCAGCTACATTGTATTGCAAAGGAATAAGAATTTGTGCCTATTTATGAAACTCAAATCTATGTGGATGCAATGTTAAGGGTTTCTCACTTTTCATTTTAGTCATGAATCATAGTGCTTTGTGAAATTTTCAGTTCTTTCATGTTAGATATCTTTGAATTTCACTCTAGTTGTTTCTGAAATTTTCAGTTCTTGCATGTTAGATATCTTGTATTTAGTTGGTTTCATAGAATAGCTTTAAGATTATAGCTTCTTTGGTGTGTGGACTATTTCATTGAGTAAGCTTGATGAAGTTCACACTCTCATGGAACTAGACCGGAAAGTAGGTATTGACAAAAAAAATGTTATTAAATCTCCTACGAAACTGGATCACTTGATTCATTGGGTATATTTCTCCTGTTGTAGAACATCGTAATCTGGTATTGGTTTTTAACAGTACCCTTACCTTTTCCTCAAGGTGAATGCTTAGGAACTAGCGAACTCTTGAGATCCGTACGATCCTGTAGCTCAAGCCAATTGATCCCCACTGCATTTTTTCCAGTAGGAGTAGGTTCTCTAGGAATGTCCGAAACTGGAACAGCCATAGAACCCCCTCCTTAATGGTATAAAGACCAAACTATTGGGTAATTACCCTGGACTACTAAAATATCTTCCAATGGATTCCCATTGCATCAATAGTAACAATTATATTTCTCAGCAACTTGAAGGGAACTTTACAAAACAGGATTTCTGGTCTTGCGAGGGACATGGTAATGCCATTTTTTGGACTTATGACATGATTCCCCATTCAACATTTCAGGCCCTTGTGCAGCATAATTTTAGGCCTAATTTTCAGAAATTTTTATTGGCCCTTATGGTCCAATCCATGTTTGAAGCAGGGAAGGGGAAGGAATGGGAACGTATTTGGAGAAGTCTGTTAGAGGAAATGGGAGGAGTCTAATAAAGTTGACACATGGCAGCAGAATATGATGAAGGGAGCTGCATGAGAAGGGGTATTTGTTAGATGTAGCATATTTAACACATGTACCACATACTTAAATTAGTTTTAAGCACATCTACATATTATCAGGATCTCTTTAATTTATACCACTTTCTTTGAGACACTTTTTGTTTCCGTTTTCTAATTGGCTATCTATTGAACCATTCCTTTAGGACACCACTTTGCCTCCACCAATTGCTCATGCACCTGAAGCAATCCCTCCATACCTACTCGAGATTCAGCTTTTCATACCCACTTCTGATACGCCAACTAATCGCCTACTCAATCAACCTCTTTTGACTGGCCTCTTGACTAAGAAACTTCTTAATGCCTTTAACAAAGGTGTTAGGTCCTCTCGTAACCCTAATTCCATCTATGCTTGCACTTCTCTTAATGTATCCCTTTCACATTATGCCTTTATCATTGTTGGATTCTATGTCTATTCCTAAAACTGCAAGTAAATGACACTTGGCATCTCATTTCTTTACCTCTAAGAAGACCATTGTTGGTTTTAGATGGGTTTATAAAATCAAGATTGAACTTAATGGTTGTATAAATCTGTTAAAGGGTTGACTAGTGGCTAAACGCTACACTTGTGGAGTAGAGGCAAAATACCATGTAGTAGCCATGTCAGCCTAGATTGGGCAGGATCTCCATGTGATTGAACATTCATGACGAGCTATTGTGTTTTTCTTGGGGGAATCTTAATCTTATGAAGTGTGGTAGTTGAATACCATGTAGTAGCCACAACATTTGAATTGACATTGCTTCAACCATTGCTTAAAGTTAGATTATTGCAAGATAAAATTGATTTGTGATAACCGGGCCACTCTTCACATTGCTTCCAATTGGATCAATCCAGTTTTTCATTGTAGACCGAACACAGATTAATTGTCACTTCATTTGGGCAAGAAAAGGTCTTCGTAGGAAAAATTAAAAACTGACTTTTCAGAGCCAATGATCAGCTCTCTAAAGTCAAATCCCAGAGGGCTCTTGATTGAATATATATTTTGCATTTGATTTGTATGCTCTAGAACTTAAGTCGTTAAGCCAAAGAAGTTCTTTCCTTCTAGTATAGGCTTTATGCCGCATTCTCAAGGATCACACTTAAGCTTACTTCGTACTGAGAATGCCCTACTAACAGTCCCATCCCAAAAGAACTCGCGATGATCTCTTAGTAATTGGTTAGAATTGGGTCCAGCTAGTCTTTTCATATTCTGCCTGCAAAAAACGGTTTAGTAAGCTCAGATTCTTTAGAAAGAAGAAGATCATATAAAGCATTTCTCTTTAGAGGCGAGCATAGAACAGAGCTAGACTTCACAAGGGCATTCCATCAATCAAATCCCTACTTCTTTTGGTCTCCTCTCACATAGAGAGGGAAAGAGGTTCTGATTCTATTTCTTCCCAAGGGAAATCCAGCCTTTGGAACTAGTTCAAATCGAACTCAATGGTTACACAAAGTGTTCATCAGAAAGCTCTCAAGAGAGAGTAAAGGAAGTTACGGAGGAAGGTTTTTTTGTAGCCTTTGACTTAACTTTTAGAGCAAAAGAAGCCGTGACTTCCGAGCTGAATAGTGCTGAGCTTGTGACCCTTTAGATCTAAGGTAAGGTAGGAATCGAGTTAAGGAGCTTTTCTGCTATGAAAGCAAGGTAATTTCTTTCTTTTTCAAGAGCTGTTATGCTTATAGTTTCCCACTTTGCAAGCACATTCGGGGTTGTTAGTGTAGCACATGCCTAAATTAGTTTTAGCAAACATCCATATTAAAATATGATTAACATTTATATAATATCACAGTAGCCACGTTCATGGTCTGCATTAGACATACACTTACCAAACCTAATAGTATTGAATCTATGAAGGAAATTTTGGGAGCTTAGGCCTTATGTCAGAGTAGTAGCTTCTAGTATCTGAGGGTCGATTTTAATTTCCATCTACTTTTTCTATTTATACCTATCGCTTTCACAATAGAAATTTGAGCATTGTTCTATACATGCTCACAGTATACCTGAATCTATGACATACTTTTCTCTCTTAAGTAAAATATCAATGTCAATGCTTGTCATTCTGGAATCTGGATATAAGTATCAGTTGAATTCCTTTTCCTTTCAATGTGGTAGAGATATTCTGCTTCCATTATATTTGAATTGTACTCATTAACAAATGCAGGGCCATGAGGGAAAATTCTCTGTTTATGTACATGCATCAAAGGAGAAGCCAGTACACGTCAGCCACTATTTTATTGGTCGAGACATTCACAGTGAACCGGTATGGTGTATACCACATGATCTGAATATATAATTTTCAAGTATGGCAGTTTCAAGTTCCAATTCCAAGTTAAGGATGATTAAAAATGTGGGCACTATATACAATTTGATGTATACTTTAATAAAAAAAGTTAACAATTGATCTGAACCTGAGGATATTATCACACAAATCTCTCACTCTTTATTCTTTATGGCAACTTGTTTTCAATTTCTTGCAGGTAGGCTGGGGAAAAATTTCTATGGTTGAGGCAGAAAGGAGACTTTTGGCAAATGCACTTTTAGACCCTGATAACCAACATTTTGTCTTGTTGTCTGAAAGGTCTTTTGTTGTCTAGTTCTTTTTTTCTTCAAGCCATAATTTGTGGGATTTAATCTAATCAACTGCACATTATTTGTGTTTCAGTTGTATACCTGTACGTCGCTTTGATTTTGTGTACAACTACTTATTATTAACAAATGTCAGCTTTATTGACAGGTAAGAATATGTATACGAACTTTCTACAAATTAGTTAATGAAATTCTAACTTTTTCTTTTCCGTAAAGATTCTACACTACAGAATTGATGCTAATTTGGACTAATATGTCTCTATTTTCCTCTTCACCTTTTGGATAAAGCTATGTGGATCCTGGTCCTCATGGAAATGGCAGGTATATAGAATATATGTTGCCTGAAGTAGAAAAGAAGGATTTCCGAAAGGGTTCACAGGTATAATTTTTATGTATGTTGATATATAGCTGTACTAAAAAATCTGAGCATCCATTCTACTATGGTGTTTCATTGATGTCATCTTCCCTTTTGCTATTCCTTTTTGATAGGGGCTTGGATATTATGTGGTGTCTAAGTCTTACATCGAGTATTATGAGATGCTTGGGGGAGTATTTAAGTGTTTGGTTCTCCTCCTTTAACAACTAGCTTTTTAGGGTGAGTTGCTTATCAGTTAGTATCAGAGTTGGTTGTTGGTGTCTTGGAAAGGACTACCTACTAGGGTTTCTGACAGTGAAGTGCATGTTTGGTTTTACGTTGGATCAAAGCTGAAACTACTTTGAATAGTTTCCATTTTATACATCTGATGCTCCAAAAGCCAAACCAAACATGCACAAAGAGTTTTGAATAATGAGGAAATTGATTGAAGTGTAGTAGTATGAGCTGTCGAGGCATCGATTATCAAGGGTGGTGTTTCAATAGGAAATTGGATATTGTAGGGCGCCTAATACCCATATTGAGTAGTATGTATGGGATACTCATTGGAGTACTTAATTGTTTGGTTCTTTCTCCTTAATAGTTAGGTTTTAAGGGGTGGGTTCCTTAAGTGCTATCCTTTACTTCCCTAAGCATTGTATGGCTAATCTGGTTGGAAAGAAGCCTTGTTGCCTACTTTCATCACATGTTTCTCCCCTTGGTGTTCATTATACACCCTTTTTTGGATCCATATCTGAAGATTGTAGCAAAAATGGGAATGTCGGTAGATTTCATTTATAATTTCCTCTTTATAATAAGAGCGATGTCTATTGAGGAATTCATTTACATCCTATTTTGCTGTCCTTTCCTTTATCAGGCAATCCTTCATTACATGCACTATGAAAACAAGAAATCAGTAGCTTATTTCTTTCACTATTTCATTAATTCTAAAATATATTAAGAGTTGTTGTTACTGTCATTTTCCAGTCATTTTAAGTTGTCAAACTTCATACTTAGTTTGTGAGACTTATACCTGGCTGAAGTTTGCCTTCAGACTGCACTTTCTTTTGCCATACATGTGTTCTCCAAAATGCATATCCATTCATAATAGTCAATATTTGCATGAAAATATGGTTTTATATTACAAATTTAGAATTGTAGAAACTATTTAGAACTTTTGTGCCATGCGGCTGATTTGGATCTTGTGGTTTCTCATGCAGTGGTTCTCAATGAAACGGCAGCATGCTATAATAATTATGGCAGACAGTCTCTATTTTACAAAATTCAAGCACCATTGCAGGGTACTATGTTGTTAAGAACCTCTTGTGTTTATATGTTTGCTAACTGGATGGATTGTTTGATCCATTCGGTATTATTCCTATGATCCTATAGCCTTTGTTAAGAATGTTACTGTAGGTAAAATATATTTATGATTTCGGAACATTACCCCACTGTTATTTTCAATTCTTTTTGTCCACTGTCTTTGAGAAATAATTTTTATTTTAACTTAGAAAGAAATTCCCTCGATTAGCATTTTACTGCATTAAGTTTGCTGGATGATTTTAAAGAATAAATTTCATAAAGATTTCCTGGACATAGTTTTCTCAGTAGCCTGTTAATGTCTAATATTTCGCTATAAACTATATTGGTTCTTCGTTCTGGCCTTTCTCGTTTGCTGTTAAGAAATGCCATATGTTAAAAGTAAGGTGCTAGTGATAATTTTTTATTCAGATATGTTGTCAGTAGAGTGCTTGCTGCAGCATGTATAATGGTTTTCTAAAACTAAATGCTTCTCTTGATAGATTGATTGATAATCGGGCAGTTAATTTTATTTAATTCATGTTGAGCAAAGTCACTATTTTAATTTGTAGCCACACTGACAAAATACTGTTCATGTTTTAAACTTGCCAGCCAAATATGGAGGGAAACCGCAACTGCTACGCTGATGAGCATTACCTGCCTACCTTTTTTAATGTCAGTGCACCAATCTGTTCTCTTTTATATTGCAATGATAGGCATCTCTCTTTTCTGTCGGCTAACTCGTTAAGTGTGTATTTATTTAGATGCTTGATCCTGGTGGAATCGCAAATTGGTCAGTAACATATGTTGATTGGTCTGAAGGAAAATGGCATCCGAGGTCATTCAGAGCTCGGGATATTACTTATCAAGTCATGAGAAACATAGCAGTATGTGACTAATTTTACTCATTCCCTTCAGATGTGTTTGCTTTGTTCATAATCTTCAAAGATATTGTTACTTTCTATTTTCTAATGTTTCCCATGCGCGGCATGGTGTTAATGAACTGAACAAAACTTAGGTGCAGTTATGGAGAATAGAGAAGGAAAATGAAACTGAAAATTTAATTTAGTGAATTCCTTGTTCCAGAATTTTGTGTTAAATAGTAGGCTGTATTTAATTATATGATTGAGTCTGCATAGGAGACTTGTGGATGAAGAATGACTGGGCTGATGTTTTCATCATAGGGTGTACTCTGGACAGAGAGGATTTGGCGTGAATTGGACGTTTAAGTCGTTACTTGTAATTTTATTGATCTTAATGAACTTCCTTTTCATTTCCCTCACGATCCTTTTCATTACTTTTTATTTGCACACCTAGTTACTTCTCATGGTTCTAAATCAGCATTTATCTTGAATTCTACTTAATGACATGATTTCATTCACTGCAGTACATTGACGAAAGTCCACATTTTACAAGTGATGCGAAGGTATAAATCTCATTCATCTTAGGTTCATAGCTCGTTCATGTAGTGTCACATTTCTTCTGCTTCTTTAGAAGGAATGGATTATTATTTAATCTTCAATTTCATGCGTCTTGCAGAGAACAGTGGTGATTACACCCTGCGTGTTGAACGGCTCAAAACGATCATGTTATCTATTTGCCCGGAAGTTTTTCCCAGAAACTCAGGAAAGATTGATCCAACTCTACTCTAATTCTACAATATTCTAAAGTATTTATATTTATCATCATTCTTTGGTGAATCAACACCATATGATCCCCAGCCTCACCGTCTTGCACATATCGAATTACTTTGAGAAATGCCCTAAGACAACTGGAAAATTTTCTTAGGAAGACAAAGAAGTTACTTCAGTTAAAATTTGCTTGTCTCTGGGGCTTGACGGAACTGAGGAGCTTGTCTGGTTGGATAATTTGCTGTTCCTATTGTATTTTTTCTAAGTATTGCAAACATCATAGATTTCCCTTAAGGATAAAAGTTTTGGTATATCCTTGATAGAGACTAGAGAGGGAGGGGGTAAGGCTTGGTTTTGATTTGGACTCTGGAAGCTAACTGTCACCTATGACTGTTATTGCATCGAAATTTTTTTCTACAGTCATGCATTAAATGTTACTTGATCGGTCTAGCAGTTATGCGCAGAATTTTGGGAAGAATTCTGTATTTTATTTTAGAAATTGTCAAATGTATGCTCTCGTGTTACAATTCTTTTCTTAAAATTTAGTATGAACTTTATTTAATACATGTGCAGACGAGTCCGGTGTGAAATCAAATGGAAATGAATTTTTTACGTCGAAGTTTTATCGGTAAAACTCTATCTACTATTTAATAAATTTGATGAGAATAAAAATGAAAAAAATAAAAATAAAAAGTGAAATTATTTAAATTAAAAAAAAAAATTTATTAATTATTTTAATTTTTTTTATTTATTATTATAATAAAAAGTGAAAATTTTAATATTAATAAAAAATTACAACATAGACTTTTATGAATTTTTTTTTATGATAATATGTTTTAAATAAAAAAAATTATAAAATATATAAGTAATAAAATAGAGGTAACAACCTAGGGAAAATTATATAGGAATGTCTACACTTAACTCATAATTTGTGTGAAATAGAAGTAATAATGTAAGGTGAATTACATAGGGATGACTTTTTGCATAACTCATAATTTGTGAGTCAAACAATCAACACATATTCAGAGATATATAAAATATTTAATTTATCTATTTCAATTATTATTGACTATATTTTTATTTATTAATTTTGTCAATATTTATTAATAATTTTTTTTAATATTTATATTTTTATATTAAAATTTATTAATTAATATTAATAATAATTATTTTAATAATATTTTATATTTAATTTTTATATTAAAATTTATTATTTAATATTAATAATAATTATAATAATATTTAATATTAATTTTTAAATACTATTCTAATAAATATATATAATATAATAATTTTTTTTAATAAAAATATTTAAATATATATATTATTTTATTATAATATTAAATTTATTTTAATAAAATATTTAATTTTAAATTTAAATATACTTTTTATATTATAAAAAAAAAACTTATTTAAAATTAGGTTTATGGGTAACTGAAATCTATATAAAGTAAGTAAAATAATTTCGATTCAACGTTAAAATTTATGTTTCCAATAAATCAAATTCTGATAATAATAATAAAGTGTATTAGTTTGGTAAATAAAATATTAATTGTTACAGTTGAATAATATTATATTAATACTAACTTATATAATATTTTTTTTATAATTATTTCCTTTTTCATCATTTACTGTCATTAGTTCTCATAAAAACACAGCTGTTATTTACTAAACTTTGATTGTTTTCGATGATGAACAGTTCCCAAAGACTGAATAGCAAAGATTTGAAAAGAAATTAGCGGTTTCTTTTTAAAAACATTTAAAGTTAATTTAAAGGAAAAAAAAGTTATAAGATGAAAGAAAAACTTCAAAGAAAAAAAAAATAAAAATAAAAAAGAAAAAAAAATAAAAAAAATCATATTAAGTATTCTTTTATATATAATAATGATAAATATTAAAAATAATAAATATTACAATTATTATATATTATTTATTTTTTAAAATTAATTAACTCATTTAATAAAAAATATCGATTATAAATAAAAAATAAAATTATTATTAATAATATTTTATTATTTTATTATTATAGTAATAATATTAAAATTAATAAAAACATTAATAAATAATTTAAATTAATTTTTTATTATTTTAATCAAAATAATTTTATCTTTTATTTTTTCTTTAATTAAATAATTTCATTTTTTATTTTAATTTTCTTTTTCAATTTTTTTCAAATTCACTCCTATCAAGCAAGTAATGATTATAAATTTAAACATAATTATAAATAGAATTTTTGACTGAAATAATAAAATTTATTTTTAAAATTATTAAGAAAATTAATTAATATATATATATATATAATATTTTAAAACATAACATATTGTACAAAAATTGTATTTGTAAATATAAAATTGAACTTTATGAAAAATATCAATTTAACTGAAATAATTTTTGTATATATTTTTAATTTTATCTACATTTTTTTATTTATTTGTATAAAATAAAAATAACTAATTAATTACTTAACATAATATCCACTTCTCTTACAAAAATATTTATGACAGTAGATATCAAAATCAAATACACATCATTTTTAAAATAAAATGTACATATTCTCACATGAAAATTTTAAATAATTTTATTTTAAAAAATATTTTTTTTATCTAACTTAAATTAAATAGCTTAATAAAAATAATATTAATAGAAATATTATTGTTAATATTATTCTTTATTATAATAATAATAAAAATTTAGGAAGTAATTTGAAAAGAGAAAAAATCCTTATAAGAAAGAAGTGTGTGAGAGAAGATTGTGGTAGCTAGGCTCTTATAAAATGTCCTTTTACAGACAGATAACGATTGCCTAAGACAGATAGATATCTTAGGAAACTAACCCTTTCTTTCCTTCTTTCTTTCTCTCTTCTCTTTCTCTCTTCTCTTTCTCTCTCCTTCTCTCTCAACTTCTCTCAACTTCACAATGCCACCAGCCAAGCGCAAGCCCGTGCGAACTGCGCCGGTTACTCTCACTCGTGCATCTACGCCGATGAGGGTCACTCGTGCGGCGGCCAAGCGCTCAGCCTCTACTAGTTCCGACCCTCTGCCGGAAGAGAAGAAGGCCAAGAAGGCCAAGCGTAGAAGTGCTGGTAAGCAGAAAAAAAGCGCCACAATAAGTGCTTCGGTTAAAGCAGAAGAAGAGGAAGAAAGAGAAGAAGATGAAGAAGGTGTTCCCAACAAGATTATCGTTGTTGAACACTGGTTCGTCCCTTCCTCCCTCTTTTCTCTTTTGTTGTTGAAAGGAAAATTTATTATTTTTGGGTTAAATAAATGTTTCTTTTGTTTTTATTTTGTTGTGTGTGCTTTTATTTATTTTTAATATTTGAAATAACTTGATCAAAATTTTATTTGTTTGAAAAAAAAAATCCTGTAAGTTTTACAAAAAGGACTTAATCAGTAGTGTTTTGGGGTTAAATGAAAGAAAGAAGAGGAAAAGAAAAGTTGCTGGGAGGTGGCTTTTTCCATTACTTTAAGTCATGGATATATTTGTTAAACTTTGTTAAATGTTTGGAGAAAAAATGTTGTTGTTATAATAGTTTTATTGGGTCTGAAAATGTTGTAATGATGTGTAGATGTAGTTTGTTTTATTTTTTCTTCAATTTCTTCAATTTGTTGTTTTGTTGTTGTTATTTGGTTCATTTGCTGAGGTTAGAGATCGTGCCCTTTGAGTGTGTGGGTGATGTTGTTATTGATACTTATGTGTTGTTTGTGGTTGTTTGTTTTCTTTAGTAAGCAATGCAACCAATTCAAGGTGAGGGCCAATTTGGTGAAAGAACGTTTAGAGAAAGCGGATTGTGGAGTGAGTGTGATACTGAACCCTGAAAAGGTATAGACTATGATAACAGTTGGATATGCTATTGTTTTACCAAGTTTGGAAGTCTCTTAGGGATCATTGATTTATTTTTTTTAGTTTAAAATATATGTGTTTTGTTCAATAGTCATTCTTTCTATCCACTTATCAAGTGTAACTTTGTTTAAAGTTAGGTTTTACAATCGTGGTTGTGTTTTGTTGTTATCCTTGATCTTGGCAAAAATTGTACACAACTGCAGCTGCAATTGAGATAGTGAAAACCCTAGTAATTGTGATATTTTGAACGAAATTGTGGTCATGAACTATTTTTGAAAATCTTATTTTTAAATAAAATGGACCATTGTCCTGTATACATATTATATATATATGCTGTTTAGGGTCATTTTAATACCTGAGTTAGAGAATGCATACTGTTTTGTGTACATACAGTTCTGGGTCATTTTAAGACTTCTGAGTTTTCATAGCTGAAAATGATTGTTGAGTTTCATATGATATTTTGAGTAATCTTCCTTTTTCTAAGTTTGTTGTTATGGACTATTTGATTTAATTATGACTTCTCTCTGTTTTTATTCAATGAAAAGCCAAGAAGAGGTTGCTTTGAAATACGGGAAGAAGGGGGCAATAAGTTCATCAGTCTCTTGGTAATGAGCTATATTTGGAAATGATTTTGAAAAGAAATAGAACTCCAATTATTTTGTCATCTGAAGAAGTTGTTTACAAAATATATCTTGTTTCAGGACATGAAGCGACCATTTAAACCAATGAGGGATCTTGACATGGACAAGGTTATTTCGGATATCATTGATGAGATATCAGGGACTTAGTTGACCTTAATTGTTTCGTGTGTTCTATGTTTTGGCTTGACTTAAGTGAAGTTAGATAAATTGTTCTAATGGTAGAAATCCTAAAATGGGAACCTGTTCATAATTTGTTAACCAGTTGTATGTGGTTGTTAGTTTAAGGTTGACACAATTTGAGAGGCGAGGCATTTTTTTGGATATGTTAACTGTCTCGAATGAGTACCAATAGGTTTGGTTTTGTATTTGAACTAGATTCAGGTTTCATTTGTGTTTTGAGATTGAATTTACTAGATATCATATCAAAACTATTTGAATGTTTTCAATTGTATTTTGTGTTGTTTTAGATGCTCGTGCTTGTACTTCCAAAACATAAAAATGTTGGAAGTTTATGCCAGAATTATTTTTCTTTCGGGTGGGTTTATTCAAGAATTTCACGGTTGGGAATTTTATTTAAGAGGCTTAGTATGGGTAATTGGAGATAGTTAAAGAGAGATTTTAAATGACTTAGTTGCTTATGACATTAGTGAGATTAGTTAGCCTAATTCATGAATACCTCTCTTGAATTCTTAACTCTTTAAATTTAGGCTGTCCAGTCATTTAAAGTTTGATGGTCTAGTCACGAGGAAATTCCTTTTCTTTCTCAAACCTTAATCTAAACCTCTACTTTGCCCGTGAAAATCTGAGCACTACGCTCTAATATATTAGAGTGATATGATTAGATACCTAACTTTGAAAGAGAAAAGAGAATAATAAAATTTAAAGAGCCTTAAAGAGATTTAAAGAAAGAGAAAAGTTTACTAGAAAGATGGATGAGGGTTTGTAGTTATAGAAAATTTTTATTTTTATTTAAAAGCTTAAAATGTTTTACAATTTAGAACATACATTGAACACTCATCTTTCTTTCAAATGGGTTTCTATATATATATATATATATATATTTTGTAAAATAGGTAAATATAATACCTAGTTCACTCAATGAAATCGGTTCAGAATATGAGATTTACATATATTTTATTGAGTAAGTTAAAAATATTTATTTATTTTCTATATTGGAGTTCTAGTTAATAAGGATGTGAGGTTTAGTTGCACTAATTTTCAATATCAGAGTGTATATTGATTGATGTAATGAGGATGTTTAAATTATATTGATTGTGTTTACTTTTTTATAAGATATTTAAATGATAAAATATTTAAATTATATTACATGATGTGTAATTTTTAATACGAGTGTCTAAATTATATTGATTGATATTTACTTCTTAATAATATTATATTGTGTTAAATTAAGATAATAATTAAAAAGATAAGAGATAAATGATAAACTTTAAAGAAATAATAAATTTAAAAAGATAATATTATTAATAAGTTCAGTTTGATTTTTGAAAATCTAATTCTATTTAAATAAATAAATATTAGGTCTTTTTTATTTTTAATTTTATATTTTTAATTTGTGATTTTTTGAGAAAAATATTAGAGTGAGGTAATACGTGAAAAATTTAGAGAGTAATTTTAATTCAGGATTTACATCTTAAGGTAAGAGTGGGAGTGAAGATGTTTCATATATAAGTGTTTAAGAGAATTATAAGTAGAGATTCTAAATCTTATTAAGTTTTCATTACTATAATGAAATACAGGATACTTATTTTAAATTATTTATAAATCTTCAACATGATTTTGTTAATATATTATTTAAAAATAAAATATAATATATTTATTTTAAGATAATCATAAAATTTTAATAGATTTTATTAAGATAATAATTTTAAGAAATAATAATTTTGATGAGTTAAGATTTAATTATAATTTATCATATATTTTTATTAT
This sequence comes from Macrotyloma uniflorum, assembly GCA_016859785.1. NCBI lineage: Eukaryota > Viridiplantae > Streptophyta > Magnoliopsida > Fabales > Fabaceae > Macrotyloma > Macrotyloma uniflorum. The sequence continues at coordinate 291,080 of BDMB01000099.1, read as the reverse complement.
TTTTAGAATTTTTAAATCCTATTTATATAAATTATAGTTTTTTAAGATTGGATTTAAAATTTTTATTGATATATTTATGAAAATTATATTAAATTGGGTTATAAATTATTTCGTTTTAGGATTACGATCTTATTTTTGAATGTTTTTATTAAAAATTTTGAAAAATAAAATTTATAAAAATTGTAGTCTAAATATTAATTAACTCATAACATTAGTTTGATACAAAAATAATTTGTATAACTCAAAATATGATTTTTTTAGTGATTAAAAATTATGTTAAGATAATTGTGTTATTTTTAAAACAAAATAAAAATTAAGAAATATAACATTAAATATCAATTTTACAATTAAAAAATATTATAAAAGAATAAAAGAAAGTGAGAAAGATATTATGAAATATTATAAAAGAATAAAAGAAAGTGAGAAAGATATTATGTAAACTTAAGAAATTTGATAATAATTTTAATGCGTAAATCTTATATTTATATATGTATGAAAGAAAGAGATATATATTTAATATGTATATGATAAATTATGATATGAATGAGATATTGTAATAATTTGTATTGTGTTTTGAGATATTTGTAATATGAATTTGATGTGTTTGTGTGTTTTGAGAATCCAAAACTTTATTGAGAATTCAAAACTTTAGTTTAATAAAGTGAAATCCAACTTATACTTGTCATTTATGAAGTTTAGGCAGATATTTACTAATGTGAAATCCAAAGCTTGACTATTTGAGAAGTTTAAACAAAAATTTAATAGTATGAAAATTCAAGTAATGCTTGACCATGATCTCCTTAATAAAAGAAAAATAAAGGATTTGCTCAAACTTAATCTAGAGTCAACATTAGACAAAATGTGAGAAAAAGAAGCAATATTCTTAACAAAAAAACAAAAAATTATGGTAAAATTGGCATCAATAACTTTTACTAAAGAATTTGAAAAATGATTATAAAAAGTAAGATAAATTACAAAATAGAGATACTTAAGAAAGATTAGTAAAAAATACTTCTCAATGAAAATCTTATCTCCGCAACGAAGATATATTTGATTGAGAAAAACAATAAAAAGTGTTGGCACAACAAGACAACAATAATAAAGATTTTGAACTGATAAAGGAAAAATAGTGGGAAGATAAATCTTATCTACCAACAACAATAAAAGAATTCAAAAATAGTAAAGATTCTCAAGTTTGTTTGTCAACTGACGGTCCTTTTGCGTTATTTCAATAGTATAATTTACTTTTAAGTATATATAAATGAGTCTCTTTAAAGGAAAGGGATAAGAGTTTTCAATATGTAAGTTCTTACTTGTAAAATATATTTAGCTTTGAAATAAGAATCAAAGTTTTCTATATCTACAAGATCTTGTCCATCTTCATTTTAAACTTTTCTCTTTCTTTAAAGTTCTTTAAATTTTATTATTCTCTTTTTCCTTTCAATATTATGCATATGATCTTATCACTCTAATGTTAGAGTCAAGTGCCTTTGTTTCTACCAATAGAAAGAGATTCATTCACTCCAAGAATAACTAATCAATTCTCAAAATTTATTTTTTCATAATCTAATAATCTAAAATAATCATTTATCCTAAATATTAATATTACATGATAATGATCAAGAATAAGTCTCAACTTTTAGTCTTAGAATAGATAAATATCTTATATATATATATTATTTATAATTTTTATATATAAATTATTTGTTCAAGTACTAATCTACTAAGTCAATTAATGATAAATAAATTTAAGATTGATCAATTTAATGAAGAATCTAATATGTTTAACTTAAACATAATTTAGGAGACAATTTCTTCCTTTTTGTTTAAGCTAAAGAATCTAAGGAATTGGGGTTTATGTTTCTTAATTGTTCAAATTTTAGAGTACATATTAAAATTTGTTAATTTAAGTCTTTTTACTCTAGTTTTTTCTCTCAAATGTATGATTGCAATAACAACTTGATAAGGAAATAACAAATTAAAAATTGGATCGAAATGAATAATTTGTACTAGTTTAAATAAGATAAAAAATTCAACAAATACAAACTAAGTATCATATTCAACTTTCAAATCTTTCTAAAATTTTTAATTGATTAATAATATTTGCTTAGGTATTGCATGAACAATAAAAAATATAAAAAAATATTCAAAAAGCATATAATATGAATTTATGTTACATATTTTGTATATTAATTAATTATATACATATTTAACATTTAATATAAATGGTTAATGAATTTTGATTTTGTAATTATTATTTAATAAAAGATTAATAGACATATTGACTTTCACTTATTTTACATGAATACCTGCTTTTTTCGAAATACTCACACAATACCCATTAATTGTTGAGTAAAAAATCATTTCTCTTAGGCTTAATTTCGTTGGGCACTTTTCATGTGTTAAACAGTGTGCATTGTGTTATTGCGTTAATTATAAATAATGCGTTAAACGATTTAGGATGTCGGGTAGATGTCCTAAAAAAATCGGTTGTCCATATATAATTACTCATTGACCTTTTTACTAGGTTGGTATCACAAAATTCATAAATGATATGTTACATGTTAAATATAATAAAAGAAAAAACTATAAAAGTCATAAGAAGACTATACTAATACTCATGAAAAAAAGTCATAAAAGCCTATGTTCAAAAGTAATATGAATTTATTCTTAAAAAGTACATTTTAAATATAATTTGGCATATGATAAAGTAAAGTATTATCTATTTTCTAAATTCTAAATTAATTATTTTGTCCACATATTAGTTCACTTCGTAAAAAATATGAAAGACTTTAAAATCTATTCACAAGTATTTAGAAAGATAAACAATCCATCATCACTATTTAATGACAAATCATTGTTACAATCAGTTTCGCATGAAAGGTATTAATGATACCAATAAAGGATATAAAATGCCTAATGTAATCACCCTTACTTCTACAAAATATCCCATTATTAGAAGTTAACTTAGGAATTTTAAAATTTTCATTACTATTATTGTAGCAACAATTAAGATGAGCTATAAGCTTTGATACGACATACCATATTTCAACTTATAATCAATTAGCATCAAATAAAGTGACCTAATAGATATATAAGTTGTATTTTAAAAATTGAGGTAGATGATGTAAAATTTTTCTAACATCCTTAGATGCCTACCAAACCAGACACGCCTATATTAGTATAGACAACGACTAGGATAAACTATAAACTCTCATACCATATCAAATTTCAATTTAAAAATAATTGACATTAAGTGAAATAATCCAATAGATATATAAATTGTAGAAACAAGATGTAAGACTTTTCTAACAAATATCTAATCACTACCAAAATAGTAGCAGAGTGACAATATAAAAATAAGTGTAACATAGTCTATAACATACCAAGATACTTTATATATATAATTATACTAAACATAAAAGTCTTCTCACATACTAAGGATAAGGTACTATTTCTATTACATTTTCCCAAAATAATTAAGTCAAAAGAACTAGGTATCTATTGCTCGATTCCAATACACCAAAAGGGAAAGAAATGTGCACCTAGTTCCTACTTTACCTCACTGATGGTTCCCTTGAAAACCTGCTATGCTCCCGTGCAAAGACACGATCATAGCAGTTTAAAAACACAATACATACAAGAAAGAGTAAGCTAGTGATAAATAGACAAATCATAAAGAATTAATAAATTATTTATTAATAAACATACAATTTCATACAAGTGTAAGGGCCTACCGAAGGCTTTACACATTTCAAACACATTCACAATCAAGACTGGCGCCTTCCAGAAGACTGTATGGATTTCGGATATTTAGGGCTAGCACCTGATGTGTACTCCAGGACCACGGGCCTAACCGGCCGACCACTGAGTCTTTTTCACCTTAGGATCATCCACAAAACATCTCCACACCCATCACACATTAGGGTAGCCTCACCAACTATCATGAAGACAATTGGCAAGACCTCCATCGACCTTCACCACATGACAATCTTAGTCTATGTGACTTAGAGAGTCATTAAAGTCTGGATACCCTATAACATATCCCTAAATCCATACACACTACATTACCAACATCATGCTCATAATATAAAATCAAGCTCCCCTCAATAGGAGCACCAAGGCCTCATGCCAACATAAATATCATTATTTATTTTCACATCTCATCTCTATCTCATGCCTCAAAACACAACAAATTCACTATATCATCAGCTTGACACGAATCAATCTCAAAATAAGAAAATCAGGTTCACATCATCAACAAATTCAGGTATAGCTGGCCACAACAACAACCATTCAAATGCCCTTATTTTCAATTCTCACTATTTACTCAATAGATTGTCTGAAGCCAACTTTACCCAATTTGCTGCAGAATTCATCCTGATTTTCCCAACAACATAACAAATTTTATTCCAAACTCACAAGCACATAGTATAACACAAATCACATAATTGAACACAACACCACACTTGACAATTTCATAAATCATAGAACAACCCTCAAATCTGGGCAAAGTACACATTCATTCATCAAATTAGAATTTCAGAATCTGATCCAAGGGAAAACATTCTAAAACAGCCACAAAATTCAGTTTCATTTCTAATTCCAGTAACACTATAAGATTAACTAAAGAGGCTAGCTTCCCTTACCTATTTTTTTTTCTAAAACACCTCTTTCTCAACTGCAAGGGCAGAGTTCCTAGTGCTCTAACTAGCTTTCCAAGTACCTGTTTCATAATCCAAATACACCACTAAGAACCTAAGGTAACACAGAATCATATTGATGAGAAAAGATTCACATGCAAGGGGAGCGAGACCCACATGCACAACAAAACAGTTTGGGCGAAACAGAGGAATAGAGCAAGGAAAACTTACCCAAATCAAGATTTCAATCGGTTGGATGTGCTCTACTTTTCACAAACTTCGATTAGGTACCCTCGGATCTTGAAAAGGATGAGGGAGAAGGAAGATAAGTTAGAGGGAAGAAGAGAGATTGGAGAGAAAAGGGTTTTAGAGAGAAGGTGGGTTTGAGTTAACAAGGTTGAAAATGTTTTCTTTCTCTATTTAAAATTCTTTTAAAACTTCAGGAAACACCTTTACCCTTTCACCACTTAAACTTACAGTCTCACTTAGGCTAATTATTTCTGGGTCCTTACATAGTCTCTTCACTAACACCAATTATTACATACAAAAACAATTACCTCACTTCTACTTCTAACATTCTCTCACATGTAGGTATCTTCTTTTGCAAAACATATGATGTAAAACTAACTAGTTCTAGGAATACTAGTATTTGAAAAACCAAAAGAAGAATAAAGAACCTAAAGGGAAGAGTTCCAAATGGAATGTTATTCAAAAGAAAAAATAATTACAATGAATACAAAATGACATTACCAAAAACTACTTCAAGCAACAACAATAGTTGCATTTATATCCAACTAACCCAACTATTTTCTAATAAGTTACTAAAACTGTAATTTGACTACTAACCAATTCCCCCCCTCCCCTCCCCTCCCCTCCCCGTGCCATAATGGCATCCCCTCCCCTCCCCTCCCCTCCACGTGCCATAATGGCATCCTCTAAAAAAGGATCAGTTGACAAAAAAAATTTCATAACATTGCCTTCCCCTTTATGGCATCCTTGTCCTTAAGGATGAAAAACTAAAAGTTTCTTCTTCAAATCATAATAATACTCCTAGGTGGCATCTTCTAGTAGGTGATGCTTCCATTTTACCAACACCTTTGTCACTAACAATCCTCTCCGTCTAACCGTCATCCTATCTAGAATTGATTATGGTTCCTTTTTTGCAAATGCATCATTTTGTTGGTAGGACAAATCAATGGTGGTAGTCAAATTTCCACCTGTTTCTTAAGTTGGGAAATGTGGAGTACACTGTGAACCTTGTTATGGGCTGGGAGATCCAACTTATAAGCTACAAAATCAATGCAATCTAACCTTAAAAGTGCCAAAATACTTGGGACTGAGCTTGGAATCTCCTACATCCCCCTCAGACCTGTCTATAAGAATGCAATTTTACGTAAACAAATCACCAATCTGGAATTGCCTATCACTCCTATGTGTGACAACCATCTGCTTCATCCTTTCTTATGCTCTTTTCAGATGGAACTTGATGAATATTAGCATCTCTTATCTTTTAGCTAGACTTTATCTACCAATTCCACTTTAGAATCCCCTAGAAAGTAAGGAAGATGGATTAGAATTAGTTGCCCATACATGATCTCATACAAAGTGGCCTTAGTTGCAGTGTGGTAAGAAGTATTATACTACTACTCTACTAAGGTAGCCACCTTGTCCACAAGTGTGGGATATTAGTACACATACATTTCAGATACGTTTCAAGACACCTATTTACCACCTCTGTTAGCTATCGGTCTGAGGATGATAGTTGGATGAAAGATGCACTTGAACTCCCTACAAAGACATGAAATCTTGCCAAAATTGACTAATAAAGATGGAGTCCCTCATCATTCGTGATGGAACTATGGAACCCATGCAGTTTAAACACATTGTCCATGTAAGCTTGAGCAACATCACTAGTAGAATAAGGATGAGATAAAGTCATAATGTGTGCAACTTTACTTAACCTATCAACCACTACAAATATTACTTGTCAAAGGAATTAGGCGGACCTTCAATAAAATCCATAATTACCTATTGCCATATTAACTCCGAGACATGGAGGGGTTGAAGCAACCCAGGTGAGGCTGTAGTGTCATACTTACATTGTTGGCATATAAAACAACTCTAGATTAACTTCTTGATATCAATAATTAACCACTTCCAATATACAACAACTTTGACTCTTTTCATGGTATCGCTAATCCTAGAATTTCCTCCACTAGTTGATGCATGTAACCACTGCATTATATCATTTCTTAACTCCAAATCATTCCAAATCACTAACTTTCCTTTCCTTAATTCATCATGCTATCACTTATAGTGTTTGTGGGGAGCCAAAACATCCTACACTCCTTGATCAACTTCTATAGGTTCATATCCTTTTCCCATGACCTATGAATCTTATCCACCCAATCCAATTGCAACTAGTGGGTTACCATGCTATTACATTGAGAATCCTCTCTCTTAGAAAGCACATATGCTACTACATTCTCCTATCCTTAGTTCCATAAGTTTAACCAACCACTTCTGTTGGAGATTAGTGGACAGTCTCTAGTCAAGTAAAATATTTAGGTTGTAACGATAAATTTTAACAATGAAGTGTCTATTCAAGAGGTAATGTTCCCATTTCTAAACCGCAAATACTACGACCAATAATTATTTCCCAGATGTCGATAGTGATCGTTGTTACAAGTTAAGAGTTATATTGATATAGGATATATGGTGCTAGTCTTGCATGAGCATTGCCCTTATCCACAACCCAAATAATCAACTTCCACCATAAATTTTTTTGAAAAATTTGGGACAGCTAATACAAGTGTGCAATTAAGTAGCTCTTTCAATTTTTGTAAAGCTAGTTTAGTCTCATGCGACCAACTAAACCCATCCTTCCTTAACATGTTGGTCAAGGGCTTTGCCACAATTTCATACTGCTTTACAAACCTCCTATAATACGCCGCAAGGTCCAAAATTCCTCTTAATTGCTTTATAACATAAGGAAGAGGCCAATTGCGTATGGCTTCTATTTTACTGGGATTTGTGGATACACCCACACTAGAGATAAAATGACTCATATTCCACTTGATGGAGAATAAAATAACATTTACTCCTAAACAAGTAATTGTTTCTAAGAGTTAGTAACACTTACTTAAGATGATTCAAGTGCTTTTCAATGGTTTTACTATAGACCAGTATATCATCAAAGAATACCAGTAAAAACTACCTTAGAAACTTTTGAAACACAACATTCAATTACCCTTGAAAGGTGGTTGGGCATTAGTGAGGCCAAAAGGCATCACTATGTATTCGTAGTGGCCTCCATGAATCCGAAAAGTTGTCTTATGCACATCATAGGCATCAATCCTAACTTGGTTATATCCAACTCTAAGGTCAATCTTGGAAAAAATGGAAGATCCTTGGAGCTCATCCAATAAATCATCCACCAAAGGAATGAGAAACTCATTTTTCATAGTGTTCTTATTTAACTCCCTATAATCCACACACATCCTCCAAGAACCATCTTTTTTCCCAACCAAAACCACGAAGCTGGCAAATGCGCGTTGTTGTTTTAAATGACTCCCGATTTCAAGTATTCTTGTATCAACTTATCAATGGTGTCTTTTTGGCATACCTACATGACCTCTTGTTAACTGGGTTGACTCCTTGAATCAAAGGTATTTTATGATCATATCCTGCCCTGAATGGAGGTAATTTAGTTGGTTCCAAGAAGATCTCTTTAAACTACTATAGAAGTTGGTCAATTGCTAGCAGCATAGCATATTATTCCGCATATGTGGTGAGTGTCTACAAAAGGCTTTCCTTTTCTCCACATAGTTACAACACCGAAATGTGCACCCCATTAACTAGAGCTTTACCAAGTTGTTGGTTCTAGGCCAACTTTACACCACTAGTCAATGTGCCTCTCAACACATGCCATTTTCCCATTAATTCTAAATTCCATCTTGAGCTTGTCAAAATTCCACATAATGTCGCCCAAAGTTATCAACCATTCAATCCCTAACACAAAATTACAACAGACTAGAGGAATTAAGAATTTGTTTGATGTAAATGTGGCTTGTTAGATTATCCATTTAAATCCTTTAACAATAGAAAAAAAATTGTTCATCTTGATCCATCCACGACTACAACTAGAATTGGAGATTGTTTCTCAATACTGCATCCCAATTTCTAAGCCATATCTTTATCTAAAAAGTTATGTGTAGATCCACTATCAATGAGAATGTGTAAGGGTTTCTTTTGTTGATACCCCATAACTCTCATGGTTCTAAAATTAGCTACCCGAGGCAGAGCATTAATATAAATTTCTGGCAACTCTTGTTCATGCTGATTGCCACAGCATTAATAGAATCCACCACCAGATCTTCCTCCTTCTCCTCCTCTACCTTCAATACATGCAACTAGATCTTTTTATGTGTTAGACTATGTTCTTGTGAATATGACGCATCACAAAAATAGCATAGTCCATTCGCTCTCCTCTCACTCATATAAGTAGATGTCAAGCTTTTACTGGTTCTGACTTTGGTGTCACTACCTGTACCAAAGTCAACATTAAATTCTCCTATAGATGATGTAAGGTTACCCATGTTGCCTGGGTTGGGTCCTACGATTCCTTTCTGATGTTTATTGATTCCTGCCATTGGAACTAACAGAGAATTGACAGCTTCATACATTCTTGCCAATGTGAAAACTCTTCTAACCATAGTTGGTTGAAACATATGTACCAACATTTGAATTTTTTTCTTTAATCTTCACAAGAAACAACTTAACATATATTCCTCACTCAAATTTAAACGTGTAACAATGGAGTGTAACAATGGAGTCAAAATCTTCATGATACTCTCTCAGTGATCTTCGTTGTCTTAGTTTCATTAACTCTGCCATAGGATCATCTCCCAACTCCTTAAACCTATCAATCAACATCTTCTTATATTCTTCCCACAAAAGGAGAATAAGATGTAGATCTAGCCTCCGCTGTATGCCATTGCAACGCCCGCCCCTCCAAATGGATAATGGCTAATTTAACCTGCACATCACTGGATGTATTGTTAATTAAGAAATAATTTTCACACTAATATATCCATTTATTAACATGCTCACAAAAAAAAGAAGGGAAAATTGATTCTGCAAAATCTTGTTCCACAATAATAGGATGAAGGAGGACAAGTGCCTCTTGAACCAATTGCCCCGTGTGATCCTCCTACATCATTATGACTTTGCTTCAATATTTCATGAACTTGATCTTTAAGAGACTCGCCAATTGTCTTTTGCATCAACGCTACAAGCTCCATCAATCTAAATTCTAACCTCGAACACATTCGCTCTTCTAATTCCGTAATCTAAAAGTAACTAATTTTAAGAATACTAGTATTAGAAAAACCAAAAGAAGAATAGTGAAGAGTTCCGAATGAAATGCTATTAAGAAGAAAAAAGAATTACAATAAATATAGAATGAGATTACCAAAAACTACTTCATACACCAATAATAATTACATTTATATCCAACTAACCTAACTATTTTTTAACAATTTACTAATACTGTAATTTGACTACATCAAAAAAATCATTGACAAACTAATTTCATAACAACACACCAAAGTGTAAATGATCGTGAAAGAGGGATATATGAGTTCTGTATAAGGTGATTCTAAGTAACACACTTGTCATTGCCGAACTATCCCAGAAGCATCTTTCTATAACATAATTTCTGTACTTTTTTTAATAATATTTTAACATATGGAAGTTTGATGATCATTGAAATACTAATTTTATTGAGATTTCATTATTCCCCGTACCTTATATGATAATCTTTATATAAAAAAATTATACAAAAAATGTTGACTGTGGAACATTATTTAAATCCAAATAACAAGATGAATTTTGCTATTGAACAAATAACTACCAATTATCAAGTTTTAACTTCAATGATTTTGAATTACTCTAAATCATTACATACCAAACATGTCAACTTCACATATCACAAACGATGCAATTAATCTGTATAACCTCTATGGAGTGGTTTCTTTTGCAAAGACAACAACGGAGAGAATTGTTCCCCTTTCCATTGCGGCAGAATAAATAGACAGCATAGCCTTGTGGTGTCCCCATCAGGCATACCAACAAAGCATGGTACCACAAGCAACTTCATCTGGCTCACAATCCACATTAAGCATCTCCTAGAAGATCTCTTCATCCAGTTTCAGTTTTCCAACTTGCCCATATAAGCGCAATACTACTGGGTAGACAATTACACTTGGTTTGTAGCTCAGCTGTTGAGGCACCAAACTATCAATACACAATCAATCTCTATACTTTGGAGGAAAACTGAATATATAAAATGAAATGATCATGCAATATATACCCACAAGGTTCACAAATATTTCTTAAGAAATCAGACCTTATTTTGAAGATTTTTTAAAGAAAATATTTAATAACACTCTTTATCCATTACTATGTCGTCATTTCTCATATTTAGTCCCCTCATTTTTTTCTGTCAGATTTGGTGTTCTCACCATTATAATCTTGTACTTTTTTTTTGTCTATCTCTTAACTTACATCCAATATTTAATGGAAAACTTCATGTGACAGTCGAGTAAAGAAGTGGATGTGTTGTATAATGTCCTATCAGCATTTCCTTTAAATATGGAAGTCAAGTTAACATATGGATTAAAATTGCACTGTTAAAACAATGGTTTCAAATTTTAAAAATCAATAGGGGGATCAAGTTCGACCAAACAAAACATCAGTAGCACCATACAGACCATTTGAAATCTACTTCCAAAGAAAGTTGAAAACAATCAATATTTGATAGATTAAAATATACAATTGCATGTTCCTGAGAAGTTTTAAGTTACATCAAGGTATGCAATCCTCAAAATTGAAACAATTATATACCTGTGCTAAAGTTGGAACACTCCAACCTCATGAATGAACTTTCAAATTTTCGACATGTTCAGGCAATCTCTCCAACATCCATCTCAGAATCTTCCCTAAATAAAGGATCCTCGTAATTCAAGGTACCAGTTTGTTCAATCTGCACATGTAACTCCCCCATTTCATAATCACACTGTTCCAAAACCAAACCATCATGATCTTCCATATCAGAACCCTCACTGCAAACCTCAAACTTCTTCTTCCTCCCTCTATAACCCACAAGCCCCAGAACCTTCTCCTTCCACAGCACCAAGGGGCATTTCTCAATGAGATCAGAACCCTCATAAGCCTCAGTCAAGAACACACTAAACCTCTTTCCCCTCTCTGACACATAGAAGATCCCACAATGCTTGAGCAGAAGCCTCATCAGTTTCTGAGGCATCACAAGCTCCCAACGAAAGTGAGTAAGGTGATCAGTGACCAACCTCTTCTCAATAGTGAAACTAAGCAGTTCATGCATAACAGCAACAGCCCTTTTATCAAACTCCAAAGAACCAGCCTTAAGTCCACGCGCATCCGCATAGGGAGACAAATAAGACATCTCCTGAAAATGCTGAATCTTTTCAGCATAGTACCGATATACCCTCTTATAATTTGAAGGAAACTTCAAAAGGAATGGAAGTGAAAGCACACCAGGGGATTCACTGCTTCCACTTCCACTTTCAGTTACTCCTCTCACCACTTTCTTCTCCAACTCAGTAATTGCCCATTTAGGATTCCAAGACACAAGCTCCAAAAACTCAATCCCATCAAGTGTTTTAACTACCTTAAAATGCTGTGGATACTTGTGTACCCAATGGACTCTAAAATCCAAGGATAACCCAAAATCTCTTCTGAAGTGAGCAATCTTCTCCAAGGGAAGGCGTTTCTCCACTGACATCATGAGAAACCTCGTAACATATTCCGCAGCCTTGTCAGAGTGGTCCTCAATGACCCTCTGTTGTTGTTCCATCAAGTCCTCAGCTTTGGGCGTCATGCCGCACCATAGGACCCCCTTTTGGTCTTTATAGAGTTCGAAGAGGTTGGGGATTTTGTGTAGGAAATCGGAGACTCGGTGGGGCTTGGGGAGGTTGATCTGCCGGCGGTGTTGCTCGAGGGAGCGAACGGGAATCACCATTTCGGGCTCTTGCTTCAGAAGCTCCATTAAGTAGATGATTTTGGAGACTATCTTCCATTTCTCAGTTGCGACTTCGAGGTCGTGAACCCTCTTCTTCTTGCTCCTGTCTTGGACCCTCTTGCTGGTCGTCATCCATCGGATCAGAATCTCACTATGGTAACAATAACGACCCCTTGTTCTTCCTAACCACCAATTACCCATCGCCATCACCATCACAAAAAAGAACGAAAGAGGAAGTGCTTCGGTTAAAGCAGAAGAAGAGGGAAAAATGGGAAGAAGATGAAGAAGGTGCTCCCAGCAATACTATCGCCGTTGGTTCATACCTTTCTCCCTCATTCCTCTTTCGGGGAAGGGTAAAATAAAAATGTGTTTTTTTTTTATAAATGTTTCTTTTTATTTTTTCTTGCCTGTGTGTGCTTTTATTTATTTTTAATATTTGAAATAACTTAATCAAAATTTTATTTGTTTGAAAAATATATGGAAGTTTTACAAAAAGAAAAATTAATCAGTATATTTTTTTTTGGGTTAAATGAAAAAACGAAAAGGAAATTAAAAGTTAGAAGGAGGTGAATTTATTCATTAGTTAATAGATTGGGTAAGAATTCAAAATAATTTTAAGATTAAAAATTATTTATAATTTTTATTTATATTCACAATTTTTAACTAAAAAAATATAATTAATAATAAAAATAATTATATCAAGAAAATAAAATAAAAATATATCTATTCATAACACAAGTTGTAAACAACTCATTAATTTCTATAATAAAAATTTTAAAATTATTTATTAAATAATAATAAATATCAAAATATATTTTTAAAATTATTTTATTAACTCAAATTTTTATATTGGAGTTTAGAAATTTATTAGTATGTTTTGTTTTTAATTATGATAAACTCTTCTTTTGGATTAATCTACTTTAAATTTTATTTTTTAAATATTTGCAAATTCTTCTTTAAGATTATCTCTTTTTATTTTTATACATGAATAAAACAAATATTATTAAAAATTTTGAATTTTTTAATAAAAAATTTATAGTCATACTATATTATATGAAATTTATATTTATGTAATTTTTTTTACTCTCCAACATCTTTTATAAAAATTGAAGTGTATTGTTTTTCAGACCGAGGGCAGTATAATTTCTTAAATGATTTTTCAATGATGACAAACCTTTTAAAATTTAAAATATTATGCTTCTTAATTAAATCTAAAGAGAAATATTTTTTTTTTTTCATTTTGATTTTGAATAAATCTTTTCCATTTTTATGTTTGATCTTTTGTATCTGTTTTAAGTAATTAATTAATATTTAACAAATTTCGATTAATATCTAGTATGTAAAATATGTTATTAATTACTTTTGTACCTGAATAATTTTTAATTAATTAATATTTAATAAATTTCTATTAATATCTAATATATAAAATATATTATTGATTATTTTTTACCTGAATAACTTTCAATTACAATAGTACTATTCCTTTTACAATTATATATTTTTTCATTGTTAATTTTAACTTTTGGAATAATAGTTCTATCCAATTTTTTAAATAACTTTATCATAGGTCATATAATTTTTATTCACTTTCAATCAACTAATTTTCACTATTGTTGTTTTGTATATGTTAGTCCAAATAATTGATCATCCTCTTTTTTTTTATCAATCACTTGAGCCTTACTATATCTGTTTATAAAATATCTTAAATAATTCATTAATTTCTATAATAAAAATTATAATTATAAAATTTCTAAAAATCATATACTAAATAATATCAAATACTAAAATATATTTTTAATATATATATATATATATAAATAAAAGTTTGTTAAATGTTTGGTAAAAGAATTTTGTTGTTATAATAGTTTTATTTGATTTAAGAATGTTGTATTTATGTGTAATTTATTATACTTTTCTTCAATTTCAATTTATATTTCTATTGTTGAATATTTATGAGTTGTGAGTAGTTTTCTTTCTTTCTTTTGTGTGTGTTATTACTTTGTTTATTATGTCATTTTAAGACTTTTGAGTTTCATATGATATTTTGCTTGAGTAATCTTCCTTTTCTAAGTTCTTTATATGATATTTAAGACTTCTTAAATCATTTGAACACCCAAAATTATTCGACTAATCTTCTTTTTTGTCATAGACTATTTATCTAATTATGACTTTTCTCTCTTTTTATTTAATGAAAAGCCAAGTAGGGGTTGCTTTGAAATATGGCATGATGGGAGCAAGAAGTTTATCGATCTCTTGGTGATGAGCTATGTACTTACATGGACCAAATAGTATCTCAAGACAACTTTCAATTTTTTTAGGGCCTTTTATTCCACTTGAATTGTCTAAATTGCCTGGAAGGTGTACTTATAATTATGCTTTGATACTCAAGTCAACCGATAGTATAAACAAGGTTTAGTATGTGATTAGAGATAGATCATCATATCTTTTTGTATTTTTTATTTATAATTTATAATTTATTTTAATAACATGATTACTTTAGTGGATCTAAACTGTCAGGTTCTCTAGGTGATAGTGTTATCTCTAGTGGATTTTGCGAAGATCGTGTTGCTTGATGGGTTAATAGTAGTAATATATTTGGACACATTATTGTTAGGCTAATAATAAAGTTGAGTACGTATTGAGTGTTGACAAGGGTACGTCAGTCCTGATGGGACCGAGTATTTATCGAGTGTTTGTCAAGGGCATGTCGATCTTGATGCTCGCGTTAGTCTCAATTCATAACCTATCTAGTACTTAAGTCCCTCTAGTCGTGATGCCGAAAGATTGAGACGACTATCTATTGAGGAAAGTAACCAACATGTGTTTAAGTGATAGCTATGTATTGTTCGGTTGACATGGTGATGGTGTTGGTCATATTCAACTTTTCCTTTAGTACATAATGCCCCCCTAGTTGAGAGGTCTATAAAAGGGCAATCTGACTAGTGCTGAAACATTTTTGGTCATAATGTAATCAACCAAATTGGAATGTATTTGTTAAGTGTAGGACATTCCTTGGAAAAGGTAGAAAAAGCATTTTAGTGGGAAAATATTTTCCCACGCAAACATGATTATGTCGGAAAGGTAAATTGTGGAGTGGAAGAGTCTCTATGTGCAAGCCACATCTCGAAGCAATCGTCATGATTGTTGAAGTCGTTTCGATTTCCACTGTCTTAATGCTATAAGTATGAGACGTGCTCTTGCAGATTGTCTCGCTCACTTATTACTCTTCTCCTTCAGAGTTTCTTTTGCTTCTAAAGAGTTTTTGGTATGTTTTCTTCTATGTTTGTGGGGTCCAAGAGGTCGAAGGACTAATGGTCAAGTGGGGCGAGTGATCGCGGTATGTACAGGAACAAGTCAGGGGATGGGAGGTCCGCGAGACAAAATTTAGAGGATTGCTTGTTGTCTCTAGATGAGCAAGAAAAGGTAGAGTGGTCTCGATATGACAATCTTCTTAGAGTCGGTTCCTTTGATGATTTCACCTTGGGCATACTTCAGACTTTGGACGTGATCTCTTACCAACTGCATCTAATAGCTAAGCCATTTTACAAGCGTTCCAAGTACTATGTGGAGCACTTCAATCATCCCTACTCCGAGGTTATTTCTGCATCATTTTTGTACTCAAGGGAGGGACCTAATCAGCTGGATGTCTCTAATCAGCCAACCAACCTATACCTTATTTTTTCCCTTCACCTTAAGTTATAAAAATTTCAAGAATGGCTTCTTCAAGGTGGTGATTGAGAAGGCTAGGAAGCCTTTATTTTTTTAAGGTGATCGGCCTAAGTTTCCTTTATACTGGACAAAGGACCCGTTGCGATATAAATTCTAGCCGAAGACCCTTTTGTCGCCTTATGAGCAGCGACTGTTAGATATTTTAGATAGATTATCACATCGCCTGCTCTCTAGACCATTTCTCGACAACTTCCTCAACCCTACTTGTTCGGTAGACGTAGTTGGTATTGATTATTTTAATGTTATGTTTAGTCTAACTTTTTAACATTGTTGGGTGTCGTGTGTTTTGTAGGGATACTAGCAGCAGAGTTAAACATGTCAACGAACCTCTTCAAAGAGATGTGCAAAAGAATGATTACCGATATCGAGAATGCTAAAGCTGAGGCCTCTAATGTTGTTGTTAACAATTCAGTTATTGAGCCAAAGCCAGTCTCTCGTCCTCCCGAACCGAAGCGCCGAAAGCAAAAAAGAAAGGAGTTCAAGAGACATCAAGACGAGACCGGTCCATCGAAAAGGGGCCAGTTTGACGAGACAATATGAGGATGAGATGAGACCAGTGCAAGCCTCCTTGGTCAATCTCGTTTCTTTGGGCGGAGATGAAGATGGGACGAGACGTGAATTTTGACTTAGTAGATATTGATGGGAATATTTGCAAGAGGTTGGAGCAAAGGAGGTTCAATCGTCTTGGATAGAGTTGCAAGTGCGGACAATGCTCCTCGGCATATGATCTCAGAGTGGAACAAAGAGAGAAGAATCTCAACTAAGCTTACTGGACTTTAAGACAAGTTATCGAGGGCCGAGAATGCGCTGATAGAGGTTGTAGAAACCAACTCCTTACTATTAGCTAGGATTAAGGAATTGGAGGCGTGGCGTGCGAAAGCCGAGACCGAGATGCACACAATGAGGAGTCATCATGAATAAACTGAGAAGAGGTTAAAGGATGACGTGTAAGGCTTAGATCAAAATTTATCTAAAGCTCTTGCAACCCAAGTCGATATCCTGAAGGAAAACAAGGAGTTACAACATACCCTTGGACAAGAACATGAAGTTGGTTTCTAAAAAGATATTCGACAAACTATCTTTCTAAGTGAGCATGGCGAGCCTATCATGACCGAGAAGTTTGATGTTAGTTTTGATATCCATGAGGGGCAATAGATGATGATCGATGACATCTTGGAAAAAGCAGAGAATGAAATGGCAACGACTTCTCTTGAAGATATTAATGTAGAAGATTAGGATCTTCTTGTACACACTTCTATTATTGCTTCTTTGTAATTATTTTGAATGAAATACAATTAGCATTTTTCATCTCGTCGTGTGTTTTATGAAAAACTAAGTGTTTATGTTTAAAGAAACTTGGTTGTTGGGTTGAAAATACTCATGGTTAACTAAAATGAATGAAGGATTCTTTTCTAGTAATGGCAATCATTTAGTATGCATGCTTGATAAATCAATTCATGGATGAAAACAATCCTCTCGACAATGGTAATTAAAATTTCATAAATTTATATCTTCATTTCATTTTTGAAGAGAATATCATGAATCAATGTATATATTAGAAGGTTAGTTGGAGTAAAATTTATTTTCTTGTTTTATATGTAGATGATATTTTGCTTGCGACAAATGATAAAGGTATTCTATACATGGTGAAATAGTTTCTTTCAAGGATCTTTGATATGAAGGATATTAGTGAGACATCTTATGTGATAGTCATTAAGACCATAGAAAAAGATCTTAGAGATATTTTGGGTTTGTCTCAAGAAACCTATATAAACAAAGTTTTAGAGAGGTTTAACATGAAGGATTGTTCATTGAGTATGGTTCCGATTATGAAATGTGATAGAATTGAATTGAGTCAGTGCCCAAAAAATGACTTTGAGTGGGAACACATGAAAAGTATTCCATATGCTTCAACTATTGAAAGTCTTATGGATGCTCATACTTACACTAAACCTGATATTGCATTATACTTGGAGTTTTGGAAATATATAAGAGTAATTTAAGTGTTAACCATTGGAAATTTACAGAGAAGGTAATGAGATATCTCAAAGAACAAAGAATTTCACACTCATATATAAACAGACTAATAATTTGGAGGTGATAGATTACTTTGATTCAAACTTTGCAAACTACATTTATACGAAGAGTGCTATCTCTAGCCTTAAAGTTGTGAACTCAATTGTTAAGCTATTAAAGTTGTATTATGATAACTCAATTGTAGTAACTATGCCTAAAAATAACAAGAATAGAAGTCAAAGTATGCACATTGACATTAAATATCTAGCAATAAAAGAAGGTATTAAGGAAAATAAATTGGTCATTAAGCACATTAACACTAGATTGATGATTGTTAATTCTTTGACTAAAAGCATGTCACAAAGAATTTTAAATCTCTTATTCAATTAGGTGTTTTCTCATTTATTTTGTGCACATAATTGTTTATATTAAGAAATCTTATTTATTTTGACATATAATTTATTCATTATAACCAAAAGCTTATAATGAGAAACTTGATATATTGTGATACATGAGATATAATACTCCTTATTAGAGAACCTATCATCATAATTCATATATTTATTTTTTTTGTTCTGATTGATAATAGTATGAATAAACTGAGTGAGAGAATGTTGACATTTATTTCAGATATTAGAGAAAATGTTAATATTTATTTTAAATATTCAGAAAATGTTTATTTTAGATATGTCAACCACGATTACAATGTGTACTAATGCATTGTATGTGGTCCATTATTGAGTAAATCTTAAATATATTATCAGGTAATTAATTCCAATATTATGGATATTTTAGTGCCATAATTTCTACTATAATTGAAATTTTATACACATGCTTTATATTTTATGTCACTAAATATGTTCTTCTCTTCAGCATACATTACCATCGTGTATTGAGAATGAAGATTTAGAAACCAAAAACATGTGAGCGATAAACACAATGATAAGAAATTGGTTCTTTTACTTCCACTTATCGGACAATCTAAATATGTTATGTTATAATTATTTAACATGTTTGAGTCATTATAATTATTTTTCTTACAATAATAAGATTAACAACCTTAAATATTTACTATCCCAAATCAAAGTGCACTAGAGGACCATAAAAACCAAGCTTTTCTTAAGTTTGATACTTAATTTTACATTTTATATGGACATTTTGAAAAGCCTAAACAAGATTTTTCACGAAAAATGATGTGTCTGTTAGTGATAAGGGTAAGTCAAACCTTGGTGTGTGACATTGGAGATGAAGATGTGTAAACCTTAATTTATATGGGAGGAAGAAAAAATTCCTTAGTTGACTTTTTTAATTAGTACACTTAATATCTACCTAAGATAATTTTGAATGGATAAAAGAAGGAGACTACTCAAAAGTCCTAATTGTAAAATCAACCTACTTATAAATATGAACAAAAATGTATATTTATTCTCTAATACAAAAAATGAAATATATATAACCTACTTATAAGGTAAAAGTAGCTAATAATTAGATACAAATAACTAATAATTAGGTACAAATTTATATAATTAATTAAGATATCAAGAAAACTAGAATATTTGATAACTATATAAATCCTTACTAAATATGATAAAATATATATAATAATATTTTATGGAGAATAAAAAGAATGAGAATCTCAACACTCTCCTTTAAGTTGGTGCATATATATCTCAAAAGTCTAACTTGGTAAGACATTGTAAGAATATTTTATTTGAGACAACTTTTATTAAAATATCAGCTAATTGATCCTCTCAACGAATCATATGCACTTCCACACTTTTTCTTCTATTTTTTTCTTAATAAAGAATATATCCACTTCAACTTGTTTTGCTATGTAGTATTGATTATGGAAAATATAAAATGTAATTTTACTATCACAATATAATTTAATAGATGATGTAGATGAGTATCCAAGATCTTGAAAAAAAAAAACCTTAGCTATAAACCTTCACAAATGCCAAGTGTTAAATCTCTAAAATCAGCTTTTACAATTGGGCCAAAAACTATTTTATTTTTTACTTCTCCATGTAACAAGAGTACTACCAACAAATGTAAAGTAACTTGTAGTTGACCATCTACATTTATTTGTTGACAAATAGTATTTTTTGTGAATAATAATTTTTTTTTCCTAAGTACTAACTAGAAATACCTTAAAATATGCATAATTGTATTCAAATGTTGCTTTCTAAGATTATGTATAAATTAGCAAACAATATTTAATGCACATCAATATCTACTCTTGTGTGAGCTAAGTACATCAATCTTCTCATAAGTTTTTGGTTTCTAAGTTTATTAACGAAGATTTAATTTGATATAATAGAGAATTTCAAACCTTTCTCCATTGGTGTATTAGTTGGTTGAAGAGTTGACATACTTGTCTGTTGTAACACATATGTCCTTTGTGACAAAAAAAATTCTTTCTTAAATCTAAAAGCTCTAATCTTAAGAAAATATTTCAAGAAATCAAGATCTTTCTTTGATAAATATTGTTATAATGCTTTGAGTTCCTTTAGATAATTTCTTGTAACATCATGCATCTACATATTCAATAAGAGCAACTATCTTACCTTCTTATTTTTTCAAAAATAAAGTTTGGTATGAATTACTTTTATGATATCCAAATGTTGTCATAAATTTTGTAAACCTTTAGAACCACACTTGTAGAGATTGTTCTAATTCATCTAAAGATTTCTTTAATTTGCATACCTTTTTGTTATGTTTTTCTGATACCATTTAACTTGGTGGTAGTTTTGTGTATACTTCATCAATTAAATCTCTATGTAAACAAAATCATTTTTTACATCAAATTGTTTTAATGTCTGATCAAGGTTTGCTCTCAAAGATACTAGTACTTGAATAGTGTAAATTTTTGCTACAGAAGCAAATTTTTTGTATAATCTATATAATATGCTTGTGTATATTCTTTTTGTCAAGTCTTGATTTAAATCATTCTATTGTGTCATCCATTATGTTTTTAATGGTAAATATATTCATATCCTAGTAGTTTCTTTCCTGGTGGATAATCAGTAAAGGTCCAAGTTTCACTCTTTTGAAAGGAGTTCTTTTCCTAATTCATAACAACCTTCCTTCTTAGATCAAGTAAAGCTTCCTACAAATTTTTAGGAAGAACTACAATAGATAATTGATTCATAAATATTTTATTTACTTTTTTATAGTCTATGATTAGATACATAGTGACTCTTAGGATATTTAACTTTATTAGAAAGTTCAAGCGTTTTAAGAATAACTAGTGAGACAATTTGGTAATTATTTTCTGATCAACAAATTATTAGTAATATTTTCATTAAGAGTTTTTAATTGGATTAACTCATAGTCTCATGGTCAATTTCTTATTCATTTCCCAATGATGATATAAAGTTGCTTCACTCGGATCCATATTATTACATGTTATAATCTCATACTCCAGAGTTTGGATTCTTGGATTTCCTATTGGTTCCCTTCCTAAAATTTAAACTCAAAGACAAAAATATTTTGGATCTTCATGAAAAATCACATAAGTTATATACATATGATGAGTAGTAGGATGATAATATCTATTTTTTTATGTACAACATATCCAACAAAAATACATTGAATGACTCACGAGGACAACTTGATATGCTGATGCTTGTGAATATGAACAAATACAACATATCTAAATATATAAGGGGGTAAATTAGAAAATTTTGGATTCACAGTTAAATTAGAAAAGGTTTAAAAATGTGTCTTAAACTCAATAAAACTATAAGAGGTCAGATTTATTAAACATGTTAACAAAGTAAGAGTTTCTCCACAGACATATGTCTCAATCAATGAACTATAAACAACTTCTAATAATTGTTTTTTTTTCTCTCAATAACTTATTTTGTTAAGATGTATTAGGACAAAATAATTTGATTGATAATTCCATTAGCTTATAAATATTATAGGAATTCAGAATTTCAATACTCACCATTATTATTATTATGCAAAACCTCAATCTAAACATTATATTTATTTTTCACCATTTTATAAAATTTTAAAAATAATAAACTTATCTTACTTTTAAATTTCATTAAACATAATCAAGTAAGTAATTATTGTGAGATCATCAATAAAAATAATAAATTAACGAGATTTATCTAATGTTTGGATTTTAGATGAGCTTATATATAAGAATGTATCACCATAAAAGGTAAATGACTTTTATTAAAAATTAATAAAAAAAAAGTTTTATGAATTTTTACAAGTTCATAAACAACACAACAAAAATTAGAAAAAATATATATTCTAAATAAATTAGGAAATTTTTTTTTTTAAATCCAAATGAGGCATGACTAGCATCAACACTATAACTAGATTTTAGATAGTTTATTCTCTCCCTTATAATTATTCAGAATTAAAAATTATCATAACTCATAAGATTTTTTTTTTTTCACATCACATATATATAATACAAGTTACGTATCCTAGTATGATAACCAATAGTTTGTTTTGTATGGATGTCTTAAGAACATAAGAGTTAGAAAAAAATTACCACACAAGATAAAATAGTAGTTACTTGAGAAACAAATAAAAAGTTAAAATCTAAAAAAAAAAAACAACCTATAAGACAAAAATGAAGATTTAAAGTAGTAATGAGATTTGAAAATCTCTCCCCAATAATTGGGGCATATTTTTCATTTGTAGTAGAAACATATTTTAAAAGAAGATGATTTAATTTAAATGACATGTTTAAAAGTCAAATGTCATATTAAAAATTTTATCAAGATTATTTATAGTTACTGTTAACATAGATACTTTTCCCCTTTTACACCTTATTTGGCAATAAAGGCTTTTGAGAGAGCATTTTAAATTTCAACTACAGTGGACAAATGCTTATCATAATTTCTAGAATCTTGAATATCAATAATTATCTCTTATTTTTTTTGCAAATCATTTTTTATATACATCTTCTGATTTTGAGAGTAGTTTCATCTTATTATACAATTTCTCTCTATTAATTGTGACCAAATATTATATTTGAACTCAATAAGAATTATCCTTACATTGAAAACTTCTTGATATTGAATAAAAATAGGAATTAATTTTGTTCTATATGATTCGGACTTCATTCCTATCATTTTGGAGGTTTTGAAAGATTCATGATACTAAAGTGTTGCTGATCTAAAAAAAAATAAAAAATGATACTAAAGTGTTAGCTCTTATACCAGCTTGAAAATATAAACAGAAATATATATTTATTCTTTTATAAAAAAGTTAAATATGTACAACATCTTATAAGATACAAATAACTAATAATTAATTATAAATTTGTATAATTAATTAAGATATTAAACGAAACTTCTATTTTTGATAAATATACAAATCCTAATTAAATATAATAAAATTTGTCCAATAATAATTTTTAAGGAATAAAAGAAATGAGAATCTCAATCAATACCTACTATCTTGTGTAACAACATCCATTTAGGAGAACTTGATAAAAAAATCAATATAATACACCAATAGTCAAAATAATAATATAGAATTTTTTTTTTCTTATGTTATGGTAAATATTTTGTCTAAAAGAATGTAGGTGCAAGAATAAATCAAAAGTTGTGAATTAATAAAGAATAACAAAAGCTATTAGTTGTTTTTAGTTAGAAGGATTAACTAAATAAGAGCAAAAATAAAGTAGTGTTATAGATAATGTCTGAATTAATTTTGAACTAAATTAACGTGTATAGAGAAAGTTTAGTAATACGAATATACTTATTTAAGATTATGATCTATCAAATTGCTTTAATTGGACGTGATTATACTTAGATCTATAATTGCACCAGAAAAAGTCTGTTAGTGAATGGCGTGGCAAAGAGGAGTAAAGTCAAATATAGCAAAACTCTTGGTGCATAGTGAGAAACCACATGGATCATTACATCACCACCAATCATGAAAACCCTAAAAATATGAATAACTTAATATAGCAGAACTTGCTTAACCATTAAAAGCTTTGTCCAAATAGTTAGGAGCAGAGAGAGGATCAGGTTTAACCAATTGGATTTTGAACACAAATCCAAACCATGAATTCCATTTGAAGAGACATATATAAACTACCTCATGCTAAGGTTTTCTTCAAGCTTGGCCTTGGGCACAAAAGCAAAAGCCAAAGAAGTAAAAGAAAAAGGATTGATAGTAAAATCAAACCTTAGAAGAGAAGAAGCTATAAGAAGGCTCCAAAAATGAGTTTCAAAAGCTCTTCTCTTCTGTGCATAGCACTTTTGCTTGCCTGCTCAACAGCTGTTTATGGCTTTAACATCACAGAACTGCTAGAAAAGAATCCAGAATTTTCCCAATTGAACAGGTTCTTCACCGAAGCCAAGCTTGCAGACGAAATTAACAAGCGAAACACCATCACTGTCCTGGCTGTCGAAAACGGTGCCATCTCTTCCATCTCTGGCAAGTCCCAAGATTTCATTAAGGCCGTCGTTAGCACCCATGTCATCCTTGACTACTTTGATCAGAAGAAGCTCATGGAAGTTCAAGGTAGCGCCAAACTATTGACGACCCTTTACCAGTCCTCAGGCCTTGCCCGGAATCAACAAGGTTTCCTCAATGTTTCACTCATCGGCGAGGGCGAAATCGCCTTCAGCGCCGCCGGCTCTTCCGACTACGCGGAGCTCGTGAAAACCGTCCACACCGAGCCCTACAACATCTCCATTCTCCAAGTCACCAAGGTCATCATTCCCGTAGGTCTTGATTCTCAGAACCCAGTTGCACAATCGCCTCAAGAAGCTAATAAACCCTCCCCACCAACACCAAGTTCCAAGGCACCAGCTCCCTCAGAGACTGCTGAGGAACCAACTGCTGAGGCACCAACTGATGAGGCACCAACTCCTTCGGAGAGCCTGTCTGCACCTCCACCCGGTGACGAACCTGCCGACTCTCCATCGGATGCTGCTGATTCCCCAACAGCTGATGCTGATGGTCCCGAGGCTGCTGATGCTGCTCCTAGCAGTTCTTCAACCATTCAGATGGGTTTCCTTGGAGCAGTGATGACCTTCGCTTCCCTCTTCATCGTTTTGTAAACTTCTTCACAAAGGAAACATGATACCTATATATCTATATATATTTATATATATAAGAGGAGGAGGAGAATGACGAGGGGTTTCAGGAAAGAAACAAAGAATAATGGAAAGGGAAAGGGTAACGTAGAGTTTGTTCTGATTGAAAATGTCTGTGAAAGAGAGTGAACTCGTATTTTAGTGGTTGTGAGAAATAAATGAATAAATTAAAAAATTTATTAATATTTTTATTTCCATTTCTCTTTTATGGCTTGTTTGTTTCCGGGAGCGGGAGGGGATGTCTAGGACCTCCTCTGCTTCTAATAATAAACACATATATTTACGTGGAAAAAGTTATATATTTTATAATTAATTATATCATAAACATTTATATATATTTTATTAAAATATTAAAAAATTAATATTAAAATAATAATAAATAAATTTTATCGTATTTTATTTATTTCTATTTTTTATTTATTCTAAATATTTTCTTTTTTTTTTTTTTTGTTTTCTTTCTTTTCATCTTTAAAAAAAAATATATATATATATATATATATATATATATATATATATCTTTTTACGTGAAAGATTCAAATCATAAGTTCGTAAATTGTGAGGAGGGATTCAAACTTCTCCCATTCTTATACTCTTTTGTGAGGGATTTAAATTATATGTCCTCAAATTAATTTATCATTTCTTTCAATATAAAATAATACGTCATTTAAAATAGGTAATTCTTTTAATTAGATTAACAATGTAATTTTGTGCTTTATATAATTTTATTTTTTTCTGTCTCAAAACATAAATATAATTTGTTTTTTATTATTTATTTTATATATTATTGAAATAAAAAGAATAATTTAAAAAGGAATGTTTTAATAAAATTCTAAACTTTTTCATAATTTTTTAAAAAATAAATTATCAAACTATCTTATCAATATTTGATAGTTTGATAGAAAATTGTCTACTTAATATTAAAAAATATTTATTTTATATAAGTTTATTCAACTTAAATTATGTTTTATCTCTCTCAAATAATTTCAGAGAAGTTCCACTATAAAAAAGATTAATGGTAAAAGAATTGTCATTTAATATTATTATTATTATTGACAAACACACTTAATTTCCCTTGAATTAAGATACACATGCATTCTTTTGATTATAATGTTACTTCAAACTCTTACATAGTCTTGGTTAATAGATAAAAAAATTGAGTAAATTACAATAAAATATCTCTCAAAAAGAGGATATAAACCATTATAAATATTGTCATTAAGATTTTTACAAAAAAGAATCAAACTTTTTAGAATCTCTTGAATAAAAATAGTTATAAAACATAAGCTTTAGCTTCATATAATTCAAATCAGATCCTACAAATAGGTATTTTGGGATAATAATAGATAGATACAAAAAGATACTTTTTCTTTTATCATATACATTCACATATTTTTCACCATGTTAAGCATTAACACCATAGACGTTTCTAAATGAATGTTGTTTGTTTCTAAATGAATGTTGTTTGTGGTTGAGGTATAGAATAGGAAAATTAACTTGTCAAAAGTTGAATAATCTTTGAAATACATGATGAAGTAAACAACCTTGTGCACAAGGAAGCATATGATATCTAGGTCTAAAAACTAAGAGACAAATTTTGATGACCTAGCAATTAGACAAGTAAACTCATGAAAATGCACGTTAAGATTTTAAGTGTTTACATTATATATTATCATGTCTATTAATATTTTAGACGTCATAAAATCATTAGATAATGAAAATTTGATATTATTTGTTTATATCAAAATTTAAAGGTGTAATTTATTTTAGACTTTAATTTAATCATTAAAATTTTTTTGTTTTAACAATTTTTTTAGTTATTTGTCATATAATATAATATGTAATAATTCCAATTTTTCAATTGTAAGAAGAGGTTGTTGAATAAAAACAAAAAAAAAATGATATGTTTTTTTTTTTAATTTAACTGTGACCTAAATCTTATATTTTCTTCCTATCACATGTTGTGAAACCCTCAATATGTTGTTGGAGGAATCCATTGCTGCAACCATACTTGGTATGAGTTTGTAATTGGTAAATTATAATACAATTTTTGTGAAACCCTCAATAGTGTTTGTGTCATTGTCACATATACCTCTATTTTGTATGTTGTTGTCTATGTATTTGTCTCTAGGAAACACTCATAAAAGATAGGTTCTTCTTGTTTTGTTCCTTTTTCTTATGTGGATTCATTATTTAAAGTCATTAACAATGAATGTTGTTGATGAATTTGAGGTTTGTCAATTTTCTCTTCATAAACTATTTATGTATTGAATCCATATGATTTAAAATTAAAAATTTGAATAACTATTTTAATATTTTACCCTTAGATTTTTTATTTATTTTATAATGAAAATATGAGTGCATTATTCACTTTCACTAACGTTAATAATAGTAATTTTGTAAAATTTATTGTAGTGTTCATTTTTATTTATTGTTTTAATCCTATTAAGTTATTTATGAATATATTTAGTCTATATGCAATTTTTTGGTCTACAAGTTAAATTTGATGAAAATAAGTTTCGCAAAATTGTTATAAATTAAAAAACGTATAAACTCATAAAATACTTACAGGAAATAAGTTAAATTCGTCATATGAAAATATCAATATTTTTTAAGTTATATTATACACAATTTTTCAATATTTTACAATAATTTCTTAAAATTAAAGTAAAATTTCCTTCCTTCGTAAATAGAACTTCCTGCTTTATCTTTTCTGTATTGCAATCTGCTCCTGTGTCCCAATATGGTCACCATAGTGTCAACAAAATCATAAACACAAACAGTAAGGGTAAAATAATGTAAAAAAAAACTAATCATGATAATATACCATTACAGTTATATATATAATTATGTCCATGTATTCAAATAATCATAATCATACTCAAGTCACATGTATTTATTACACTCATTCATTCACATACACTTAATATTCTAGATAAACTCTTTTTGAAAAATTACATGGAGTTCTTAATCTCAAAGGACTAACACTTGATCGCGCTTTCTGGTTAGTAGGCCACAAATTATAATCAACGCTTCAAGATCCCTAGTTTATTCTCATTCCATAATCATCCATTTTGTAACTGCATGTCTAAGATGATTTCCTCAACATATCAAAGCACGATGGCTCAACCCACTTCAATGATAGTGTAAGCGAAATCTCCATCGGCTTCTCACCACATGATATTCATGTCTACGTGACTAGAAATTGAAATTAGAATACCCCACAACAAGATATCTAAAATTTCATATGTACACTAAAGTTATACTAGATAGTACTCCATAGTAACTATCTAGCTCAAACACAATCAACACACACAATAATTAGTTCACACATTTCAAATTCATAGTACATAATTCAATTCACTACTCATCTCAAATTCTTGGGCCCACAACATCTCAGGCACATAATCACTCAGGCAAACACCCCCTCTAACATTAAGCCACATAGGTACAAACCTCTCAAATAAATAGGCACCACCGTCATCACAAATCATTGACATCACAATTTCTCGGTATCATTGCCATTACAAATCATTGTAACCTCACTCACCACCCATAATTATCAATCACAATATTTTCTCAATCTCATTTCACAATCCATTACAAATCATAATGTATCATTTTGCACAATTAAGTACCACTCATATCATGGTATATTCCACAAGTCTCACATTTACACAAAATTCATACTTCAATATTCAATATCTTACACAATGCACTATAAATTTTAATATTTCACAATTCACCACAATCATAATATTTTTCATGAATTACCATAAGTCATAACATAAATAATTTTCAAAATTTCCAACTCAACAATTTGCACAATTATATAGCATCAAAATCCATAGCACATAGGATATTCAACCTATAATACTCAAACTTGTAGCATTTCTCCAATTATATAACATCAAAATCCATAGCACATAGTTCACCATATATAATATTCATTTCATCATATTATATCATTATTTGTGTAATTAAACTCTTTTAAATTTATTTTAAAACTTTAATTAATTTTTTAGATACAGGATATTCTCGCTCAAGCGAAAATAATTCCAAGAGTAGTATTCAAGTCTAGAGTTTCTCGCTCAAGTGAAAGAATTCTCGTTCAAGTAAGGAAGCTCTTCACTCAAGCAAGAAATTTCTCTCTTAAGCAAAAAAAGTCTAAGAACCATTGGAAAATTCTCGTTCAAGCAAAATTTCATCGCTTGAGCGAAAATACTCTAGAGAGTAATCCTGAAGGTCCTCGCTCAAGTGAAAATAACTCATTAAAGCAAGAGTCATTGCGTATAACGTAAGAAACCTAAAAAATTCAAGATTAAATCTTAATTCCTAATTAATAATGAAAATTCTTAGGATTATAAACATAAATCATGCAATATTCACCGATTATTCATCATCTAATTATCATAAAATTATACAATTCTCATTAATTGCACATGTAAACAGACTAACAAATATGATAGTTCATTTAATCATGAATAATTTTACATAATTTACTTCTCTTACCTCTTAATTTAAGCTTTAGTCATCTACTTCTAGAAAATTCAATATCCTACTGGATTCTTATAGAGTTCAATCATAAAATCATCTAATCATTATCACAATTGAATCAAGAATTAGACAAGATACCTAAAGAACTCTAAATCCCCAAATTAAATTCTAATATGGAACCTTAATAATCTAAAACTTTGATAGCTTACTTGATTGTGAAAAATGATCTATGTAAAATGTTCCTCTCTTAGCTAGTTTTCTCCCGATATGTTCAGATCACAAAAAGGATTAAGAATGAAGGAGAATTATTGATTGAAGATGAGAGAATTTGGGAGAGTGAGGAAAAATAAAATCTGAAAAGTGTAAAGAATGAGAAAGTTAAGAAAAAAATTAGTTTATATAGATTTCCTTCCCTAAGCTATTGGACTAAATATTCACCCAAAATTTTACTCGGACCCAACTCATTATATTATTTATCAAGTCTAACAATGATAATAATTTTAAAGAATATATTAAATATCAAAAAATCAAAATTTTTAATCATGATTTAATATGATAACCAAAATTCAGAATGTTATACAACAAAATATTAAATATAAAAATTAAAATTATTTTTACCAAATAAATTTGAGACTTAACTTGATAATCAATAAATTTAAATATTTTTATATAAATAAAGTATTAAAATATTAAAATTAAAATTCGTAA
This sequence comes from Macrotyloma uniflorum, assembly GCA_016859785.1. Taxonomy (NCBI): domain Eukaryota; kingdom Viridiplantae; phylum Streptophyta; class Magnoliopsida; order Fabales; family Fabaceae; genus Macrotyloma; species Macrotyloma uniflorum. The sequence continues at coordinate 260,346 of BDMB01000099.1, read as the reverse complement.
TTATCAATAAATACACAACTATTAAAGTTTTAAATAAACTTATGTATGGATGTAATATTTACTCAAATAAAAAAATAAAGAAAAAAAAACAAGTTTAACAATAAAGCAAACATATTTAGAAATTAACAATCATAGAATTAATATATTTGTTACATGTACAAATTTTATCTTTAGAGAACATATACAAATAAAGAAAATTATCAACCACCACTTAAATAAATATATTAGGATGAGAGTTATTGAACAAACTTAGTATAATATATTTCAAGTTCCTAATAAAATATTATTATGTAAAATAAAAAGTAACATGGATAGAAAACTTTGTTTATTTTTTCTTGAGATTTAGGGTTTAAGAATTTTTATGGAGGTTTGAATACTTCTCTTTAAATCTTATCATAAATTTGTCTAATTTAAGTAGTGATTGTTATTTGTACACTCATCTTACTTTTATCTTGCTTGCAAGTAGCGTGTATTCTTCATCTTTAATCTATTTTCATATTTTGTTTTTCATTGTTCATTCTTTATTTTCACTTTGATCAGGAGGTTTTACACCTTTTTTTTTGTAGATTTCTTAAGTCAAACCATTTAAATGGATGTTTCCTTATTTCTTATTATTTAAGATATTTTGATTCATTGAATTAGAAAGAAATTAGGGCAAAACTTATTCTTGTTTAAAAATGGGTTTCATACCCCTTTTTTTTTTACTTTGATCCACCATCATTATTAGAAATTTTCTACATGTAATTCCTTTCTAGGTAATCAATTAGCTAAGAATTTGAAACTTTAAAGGAATTTTCTCCTAAATTTCTTCAAAAAATAATATATATATATATATATATATATATATTTTCCTGCAAAAAGTTTAGTAAAAAATCTAAAAGTATAATTTTTTTATGAATTTTAAATTTGTAAGTAAGTTTTTTGTCATTTTATATTTGAAGATAAATTTAGTACAAAATTTAAATCTGCTGATCATTCATGTTCATAAATAAGTTTCCTACTAATTTAATTTGCAAAATAAATAGAAGGAAATTTATGGAGAGTTAAAAAATACTTTTTTTTTTAAAATAATTTTATATTTAAATAAATAATTAAAAAAATTATAAATTTTAATTAATTTTAAAATATCAATAAAATTGATATTAATTTAAAATTGAGTTTGAAACCATATTTGTTTTCTTCAAAATCATTTTTACTATAATCTATTTACATGAAAAAAAATATAGAGTGAATAATGTAACTTTTTATTAATTGTTAAACCTTTTCTTATTCTATTTTAATCTTATTACTTTTTTTCATGTTAATTGTACATATTTCTTTCTCTATATGAAAATATTTTTGTAATTTTGTTTTGATAATGATAATATATTTTTTCTTTTAGTTTTTCATTTTATTCCCTATTTTTCTTTCTCATGAACTATAATATAATATGATATCAAGAGGCTAGAGGTTATTTATGGTTGAAATTTCACCGCTGTCTTTGTAAAGATTTTTGAGAAACTAGATGATTTCAACTTTTTTGCTTTGGTAGAAACAAATTATAAACCATGCATCAAATTCAAGTTGTACTATCTTTAACACTTTGTGGTTAATCTGTCTATTTCTCATCATTTTCTTACTAAAGAAAATTCTGATCAAATATTGTTGACATTATTTGCAATCTACTTTATTAAGATATTTTCTTTCTTCTTTTCTTGAAAGCATTCATTCCTATCAAATTTTGGATAAAGTTCATGAATATTTTCGTAAACACAAAAGAAAAAGTGAGACAACTTTGCACTAAACTCTATTGAATATCTTTTGAAAATCGTTCTTTAATAGATTTTCTTTTTCAAATAAAATATTTGATTGCTTGTTTTATCTTAATAGAAGATCATGTTTCTCTTCAAGAACATATTGAAGTGACTTACCTCAAGATTATGAATATATATTATGTTTGTTATTAAAAGTAAGTTTAAATCTCTTCCTATTCAAAAAGTTGAAGCTCTTTTCTTATGTATGAGTCTCACTTTCAAAAGTTTCACAAGAAAATTATTCTTAATTCTGTCTCTTTTAATTTAACTCAAACACCAATATATAATTCTATTTTCCACAATGATGATGAAAATGTTACACCAATACCATAAATTATGAAAGATCAAGCTCATATTATTGGTTTTTGTGATTCTCCTATTTTTTGTAACGGTCACAAATCTGATTCCTTTATTTATGGAAGACATTTTGCTAATATTTAGTATTAGGTATGTTTTAATTTTGCTAATATTTAGTTTCATCAAAATTTTCAATCTCTCAGTCAAGGAAACTTTCACTCTAATTGTCATAGATATTTTAATCTATTTTTCAAAAGAAAATTTTCTCCACACCTTCAACTTCAACAACATTTTGTTCTTCCTCTTCTCTATCCTCCAAACAACTATTGTCCTTCTTCACAACAATTACAACACCCACTATTGTTATGCTAAGCAACATTGGAGCAACATTGTTGCCTAAACCCAATGTTTAGCATCCTAATTCCAATCGGTTTCCTAATTCTTGTGCTTCGTTCCATGTTACTTGAAATAATCATAATATTCACCAAAATCCTCCCTATAATAAATCTACATTTGTAATGGTCAATGTTTATCAATTCAATCTTCTCATTCTTCCTATTTTAATACATCTAATAATCCTACATCTCTTTAACCCTTAATCATTTACTTCATGTTCCCATTATCACCAAAAATATAATTAGTGTTAGAAAATTTTCTAAGAATAATTTGGTTTACTTTGAATTTTATGCTATTCACCGTTAAGTTAAATCTTAAATAACTGAGGTATTGATTCAAGATATGTTAGTGGTAATGGCCTTTATGTTTTTTCTAATTATAACTTCAAACTTTTCCTTTTCTGTTAATTATATAACCAATAGATTGAGTATTCAATCTATTTGGCATGCTAGACTTGAACATCCTAGTGCTCATATTATAAAATTCATTTTTAGTCAACATAAACTTTCGTAGATTTCTTTGTCTATAAAAGAAGCTTTTTATTTTTGTAAAGCTTGTTATATTGGCAAAGCTCATAGAATTCCTTCATCTTTATCTCAAAATGTTTATAATGACTTATGGGTCCTTTCACTTATATCAACCAATGATTTTTCATATTATGTAACTTTTGTTGATATTTTTTCTAGATTTACATGGATCTATCTTCTAAAAAGGAAATCTAATCTCTTTACTATTTTTCAACCATTAAAATCCATGGTTGAACTTCGTTTCAATTTCCATTAAAAATGTTCAAACTAATTGGGATGGTGAGTTTAGATCAATGTCTAGGTTTCTTGTTGAAGTGAGAATTTTGCACAAGATTATTTGTCCTCATATCATCATCAAAAGAGAGTCATTGAAAGAAAACAAAGACATATGACTGATCTTGGTCTCACTTTACTAAGTCATGCATCACCTCCTCTAAAAATGTGGGATTGTGTCTTTACTATTGGTGTCTATCTAATTAGTATACTTCCTACAACTTCTCTTAATTTTCAGATTCTTTATATTATTCCTTTAAAGTTTCCCAGATTTTCAATTCTTAAAAGAAAAAAAATTAGTGTGCCTATTTTCCTCATCTTAAGCATTACAAAAAGCATAAATTTGATTTTTGATTTTATGGAATGTCTTTCATGGATATTCTACTTCTCATAAAGGATACAAATGTCTCTCCCTTATTGGTAAAATGTTCATTTCAAGCGATGTTATCTTTAATGAACAAAAATTTTCTTATACTAAACTTTTTTCCACCTTAAACACCATTAACACCAACCGTACTTTGTCCTTCTTTTTCACTTCTATTTCTACTGTTTTTCCTAATATCATCATTAATCATTAAGTCTATTTATTCCTCATGAATTATTGATCTTGTTTCTTATATTTCTCGATCTAAGTCATTTTCTTCCACTCAAGCTAGTTCTCAAACTAAATTTAAAATCGTTATGTTTCAAACTTAGTTTGGTTCTTCCATCATACTTCTTCTTCTTCTTTTATTAACATTCATCCTATGCAAACAAGGTCTAAATTTGGCATGTTGCAAAAATAACCTACATCCCCCTTTATTTTTATAACAGATTTTAAACCTAAGAGTGTAAGACGACTATGAAAGATCAGAATTGATACAATGTTATGAAATAAAAATTTAATGTCTTGCTAAAACACAATACTTGGACATGGTTTCTCTTCCTCCTTCTTAATAGGTTATAAGTTGCAATTGGGTATTTAGAGTCAAAGAAAATGTTGGTGGTTCTATAAATAAGTATAAAGTTCATCTTGTTGCTAAAGATTTCCATCAACATTCTGATTTTGATTTTCATGAAAATTTGTCTTTTGTAACAAACTTGTTACTGTTAGAATAATTTTATCATTGGTTATTACTAGGCGTTGGCCTCTCCTACAATTAGATGTGAATATTCTTCCTAAATAGTCTACTAAATGAAACTATCTACATACAACAACTCTTTGCTTTTGAGGTCACTAATTCCTCTTTAGTATGTAAGCTCAATAAGGCTATCTATGCCTTGAAACAAACCCCTCATCAATGGTTTCATAAGTTTCAAGGCAATTTTGAGCAGTATGAGTTTAAGTCTAGTAATTGATCCATCTCTTTTTATTTATCAAATCTCTTCAAGATGGATCTCTTCTTCTAACCCAAAGCAAGTAACTTCGTGATATTTTTCACATATCCAATATATTTGAAGTTAATCTTATTTTCTCTCCTATAGCATCTCCTTGAAAATTATCCAAATAAGGTTTTGATTTTATTATACTAATGTAAACTTATATAGGTATGTCATTTGTATACTTACAATAATTCATCTTGAAATCAGTTAGTTAAATAATTTCTCAATTTCTAACCCAACCTCTTGAATCTCGCTAGACTATTATAAAAATAATTCTTAAGTATCTTAAAAGGAACTCTTTTATTAGGCCTCCATTTAACTTTCATGTCCTTTATATCTCTATTTTCTTTGCAAACCTTTTGTGATGTAGACTAGACTATTAATCTAGATGATCTTACGTCAACCTCTAGTGTCATTATCTTTCTTAGGCCAAATATAATTTCCTAATAGTCTCGAAAATAGAATATTATAACAAGGTCTAGTACTAAATCATAGTATTAGAATCTTTCTCAAACAAAAACTTAAATCTTGTGGATTGAAACTTTTCTCAAAGAACTTGAAATATCATATGACCTTCTTATTGTTTATGATGATAATCTAAGTCCAATTGTTTTTGCTCATAATATGATTCTTCATACAAAAACCAAGCATATGGAAATTGATCTCTTTTTTGTTAGAGAAAAATTCCTATCAAAATGTGTTTATTTTCAACATGTTTCAACTCAAATTTGAATTTTTACTCTAACTAAATCACTATCTCTTACTCAACTCCCATTTATAAGGGACAAATGAATTTGGTTATTTTTTATGTAAAGTACGAACTAATTTAAGTTTGAGAAATGGTATAAATAGAATATTTTTCTATTAGTTATTAAACCTTTTGTTATTCTATTTTAAGTTTATTAGTTGTTTTTTTTTAAATTGTATATATTTTTTTCAATATAAGAAGACTCCTGTAATTCTATCTAATGAGAATAAAAAGGGTGATTTGTTCACCTAAAAGTGAAACTCAGGTAGCAAAACAATGTTAAATATTTTTCCAAAATTTCTTATAATTAAGGCTTTTAATTAATTTTAATTATAAATAAATAGGTAGCAAAAGCATTATGTCAAAGTAACCTTGCTTGCTCGTGAGCAATTAAGCACCCCTAGCACAAAGAAATTCAAGCAAGAAAGGATTATATACATCAATCAAACATAAGTGAAAAAGGGAAAGAGATATAAAATTGTTGGGTTGGAATCCCAACTATGTGATTAAAAAAGGTTCAATTGGGGTAAACTCATTTTATCTTATTTAACCTAATTGGAAAGGGGACTTCTAGATCAAAGAGTACAGAAAAGAAAGGGTTAATTTTCACTGTCTTTAGGAGACAAAAAGAAGAGAACGTTGTTTGCCACATTTACAGAACATTTTTTCATAAAATTATGATTCCCGCTTCATTCACAGTTGGATCGGCCTGAAATTTTGATAGCAAGTTTGTGGAACATGATTCTTTAGCTTGACTGATGTAGTTGTTTGTTCACAATCTAGATAATGTTGAGTCTGATGCTTAAAATAATGAGCAACTTGGTGATGTTGATGATCAGCAGGTTAGAGATGGTGTAGAGGTTCTGATTGGTGATACTCAAGAGGAACATGATATGGTAGATGATGATAACCATGATGTTACAAATGAATTTCCACAAGTCCCTACTAGGAGGTCCAATAGGCTAAGTAAATTATCTTCCAGGTATCCTTTTAATGAGTATGTAACCTTGACTGATAATGGAGAACCTGAGTGTTTTGAAGAAGCTTTAGAAAGTGAAGATAAACAAAAGTGGTTGGATGCAATGCAAGATAAAGTCTTTTGCATGATAATCACACTTATGACTTGTTAAAATTGCCTAAGGGTAAAAGGGCTTTAGAGAACAAGTGGATTTTCAAGGTGAAACAAGAGGCTAATTCTACATCTCCAAGGTACAAGGCCAAGTTGGTGGTGAAAGGATTTAGACAGAGAAAAGATATTGATTTCAATGAGATTTTCTCACTTGTGGTGAAAATGTCACCCATTAGAACTGTGTTAAGTTTAGCTGCTACCTTTGATTTGGGGGTTGAGTAGATGAATGTGAAGACAACTTTCCTCCATGGTAATTTGGAGGAAGAGATCTACATGAAACAACCTTATGATTTTCTTGTTGAAGGTAATGAAGATTATGTGTGTAGATTAAGAAAGAGCGTATACGGTTTAAAGCAGGCTTCAAACTAGTGGTACAAGAAGTTTGAGTCTTTTATGTGCGATCAAGATTATAAAAGGACTACTTTGGATCATTGTGTCTTTATTCGAAAGTTCTATGATGATGACTTTGTTATCCTGTTATTATATGTTGATGACGTACCTATTATTTGAAAAAATATTTCCAAATTGACAAGTTAAAGAAGTAATTGAGCGAGTCATTTTCCATGAAAGACTTGAGAAATGTTATTGGTACAGTCATTCGATTTTTGTCAAACCCAGGTAAAGAGTATTGGAATGCTGTGAAATGGATTTTGAGGTATCTTCATGGTACTAATAATTTGAGGCTTTGTTTTGGAAGTAATAAACTTATTTTGATGGGTTACTCAGACTCAGATATGGCTAGAGATATTGATTCCAGAAAGTACACGACGAGCTATTTGATTAAGTTTGTAGGGGGAGCTGTGTCTTGGCAATCAAGACTGTAAAGTTGCGTAACATTGTTTACTACAGAAGCAGAGTTCATTACCATTACAAAAGCAAGCAAGGAGTTATTATGGTTGAAAACATTCTTGCAAGAATTTGGTTTTGTGCATAACAATTATCCATTCTAGGTCCAAACATATTGATGTGAGATATCATTGGATACGTGATGTTTTGGATGCTAAGCTATTGGAGTTGAATAAAGTTCATACATATGATAATGATGTGATATGATGACTAAGACATTGCCAAGACATAAATTTGAAACTTCTGAGATTATCGGATTGGTGGTCACCTCCACATAGTTGTGAGAGGGAGATATGTTGGGTTGGACTCCCAACTATGTGCTTAAGAAAGGTTCAATTGGGCTAAACCCATTTTATTTTATTTAACCTAATTAAAGAGGGGGCTTCTAGGTCAGAGAATACAGAAGAGAAAGTACAAAAAATAGAAGGTTAATTTTCATCGTCTTTTGGGAGAGAAAAAGAAGAGAACATTGTTTGCCACATTTATACATTTATAGCAGTTTTGTAAAATTGTTATTCTTGCTTAGTTCACCGTTGGATCGGGCTAAAATTTTGATAGTAAGTTCATGGAATATGGTTCTTTAGTTTGACCGTTAAGATTGTCAATCGGAGGTCTGTGATTAGAGTTATCAGTCTCATACTGTTGCTCTATTTTAGGCTTCTCTTTCTTTATTTTTAAAATTTAAGAGCATTATTGTTTTAATGTATTGATCATTTGGAGACATTGATTTGTACATTTGATCTTACTCTTATACTCATATTTGATCTTAGTGGAACTTGATTGACTGACTTTTATCCGTGGAATTTTACTTCTCATATTAAGAGAGTTTTCTCATTTTAAAAATATTGGTATTTCTTTTTGTGATTATCCTTACTATTTTTCTATTTTTATTACTTCTTATAAATTCTTACACCTTTGGAAAAATTATTTTCACTATTTTTTTACTATTATATTATTATTTTCCCATTCAATAATAGACTATTCTTGCAATTTTTATTTCATAAGAAACTTCATACTTTAGAGAAACAATACAAAAATTGGATCCTCTGCAATTCTTCAAAAGTTGCATGAGATCTCAGTTAGGATGAAGAACTGATGCATTGTTAAACATATTAATATGATGATATCTCTTATTTGCTTAATGCTTTTCATAATAAACAATATTAACAAATTGATAATTTGAATTTGAGAAAATAAAAAAATCAATCTTATTCATATTGAAAATCCATATAGGATTGTACATATATAGAGGTGAAATAAAAATAGAAGGCTGAAAATAAGGTAACAGCCACAAATATTAAGAGAATAAAATCATTATCAAAATGGAATAAAATAATTATAAAGATATGTAAGAATCTGTCATAATGGAGAGTAATCTGACAACTTAATCTGAAGGTTTGATAATGTGTATTAGAATCTGACTGATCATGTGTATTAGCCCCCCTCAAACTGGAAAATGTATATCAGTCATTTCCAGTTTGAAGTTTTATCAGGTGGTTTATCATTCAGAGCCCAGTTATTATTACTTGTCAGTGCTTCTAACTCTTGATTCATGGCTATCCTCCAATATTCATGTTTGATGTCTTCAGAATATCTAGTGGGCTGAGGTGCAGTGGTGATGTTCATAACAAAAGGCTGATATAAAGGTGTCAAATAATAATAGGAAGGCACTTGAAAAAGAGGATAAAGATTACCTTTGCTTGAAGAGTGATGTGGCAAGGCAGTGGCAGCACCAGTTATAGGAGGATTTTGTAGTACTGGTATAGGATTATGTGGTGCGAGTACTATATTTGGTATTTGACTGTCACGAGGATTATTTTGTGGTATTTCAGGTTCTAACTCAATATGTGGTAAAGCATAATCAAAATGTTTCACAGGAATAGAAGTAGGTAAGGGAATATCAGAATCAATAGTAGTTTTGGACAAACTAGAAGAAAAATCACAGGAAAGTTTTTCTGAAATAATGTTGTGAATAGATGATTGAGAAGACTCAATTGTCTGTGTGAAAATGTATAAACCCTTTTCTGCTTTAGCCCTACCAATCACCTTGCAAGCATTGGAATCCTGTATCGAACAAACATCATCAAAGAAAGTCAATTTACAATGAAGAGTTTGAGTTAATTTTGTAACTGATATTATATTGAACTTGAATTTTGGTAGAAATAAAACATCAGTCAAAACAAAATTGGATGAGAAATGAATTGTGCCAGAAATGTTGGTTGAAACAAAAATTCCGTTGGGTAGACATACTTTGATAGGTGGTATGTGTTTATATGTAGTAAAGTTACTAAGAGAATTTGAAATGTGGTTTGTGGCACCAGTATCCAAGATCCATCTAGATATAAATACATCACCATTGTTTGTTGAATCTGAATCAACACAAGTGTTTACATAAGCAGTATATTGTGTGGAGTCCCTCTGATCTTGTTGTGGCAGTAAGGCCATTAAATTTTTATATTGGCTTTCAGTAAGACTAAAACGTGCACTTCCTTGTGTATCCTTTCCTGATAAATCTTCTGGACAGTTGGTCTCATCTTCTTTAGCCATCACCATATTTGTAGATCTTGGATTATCTCTTAACTTAAAACCAGCAGGGAAACCATGTTTCCTATAACAAACATCAACTGTGTGACCCAATTTTCCACACCACGAACATTTCTTGGAAGTGTATCTATTATTCCAACCATTACTATTTCCTTGATTTCTTTTATCTGATGTATCATTACTAGCCGCAATAAAAGCCTTTGGCATAGAAACACTCTCAGTGTTAAACTGTCGTTCCTGTTGAGCAACCAATGCAAAAACTCTATTCACATTGGGAAGATTATCCAAGAGCATCAGTTGTGATCTGACACCGGAATATTGGTCATTTAACCCTCGTAAAAATCTCACCACTTGATTCTTATTTCGTTCCTCTTCAATTTTTTTGATTGCACCACATGAACATTTAGGATTGCATGTACAAACAGGAAGGGGATTTAAAACATCTAATTCATCCCATAAAGTTTTTAATGTAGTATAGAATTTTGAGACAGAGTTGTCACCTTGTCTCTGACTGAAGATTTCCTCTTGAATTTCTGAGATTCTGAATAGATCAGCATAAGAAAAACGTTCACGGAGCTCGTTCTAAGCCTTGTCACGCCAAAGTATGGACTGTGCAATTTTCTCGCTCATCGACTTTATTAGCCAACTAAGAACAAGCATGTTACCCCTTTCCCAAAAAGGAAAAATCGCATGATTCTTTGGTGGTTCTGCAATTGTACCATCAACGAATCCTAACTTGTTCTTTGTTAACAAACTCATCTTCATCGCACCAGACCAACTGTGATAATTCCCATCTGTGAGTGGTGGTGAAACTAGGATATTGCAGGGACTCTCATTTGGATGTATATATAAAGGATTTGATGTATTTTGTACATCTTGTAAAGTATAGGGATACATGGCTTCATTAGCCATTGATGCGCGCAACAGATCTCTCCCTCTAAGAGAGCTCTGATACCATAACAAATTGATAATTTGAATTTGAGAAAATAGAAAAATCAATCTTATTCATATTGAAAATCCATATAGGATTGTACATATATAGAGGTGAAATAAAAATAAAAGGCTGAAAATAAGGTAACAGCCGCAAATATTAAGAGAATAAAATCATTATCAAAATGGAATAAAATAATTATAAAGATATGTAAGAATCTGTTATAATGGAGAGTAATCTAGCAACTTAATCTGAAGATCTGATAATATGTATTAGAATCTGACTGATCATGTGTATTAAATATCAAACAAAAGTATATTTTTCTCCCTTGCTATACAAGGTTTGAGTTAGTGTGTTCAAGTAAAAATAAGAGGGTAGAGTGCAGGGAGGAAAGTGATGAAACAAATTTAGAAAGAGTTAGAGCTCTAAGGAGAGTGTCAGTGTCATATAATCGAAGGTAAGATAGTCAGGTTATCTCATCTATAGCATCTTATCTTTTATCATACTCCTATTCAGATAAACCTCCATAAATATCTGCATCATAATATCTTGTCTAGCACACCTTAGAAGCTGCAATTCGAGCTTTTGGTGATCCAAAGCTTGCAATTCCATAGCCAAATCCAAATACACTAGTTGCAAAATCAAAGCTACAATCATCTATTGATAAATTAAATTATAGGAATGTCGTGAATCAAAACTATAGTTTAGTTTAGTTGTATAACCACTCAACTAAACTATATGAAAAAGAACAAAAATGCATCATATAGAAATACCTTTGGGTAAAGAACTGCAAGTTTTTTTGTCATCGAAAGGAACGCATCATGTAAGAATTTCAAAGAACATAACACCATATGATCATAAGTTTCCGCTTAGGAGTGAAAAATAAGAAGCTGCATTGAGGTATGGTTCATGGAAGTGCTATTTCACTCTAAAATGCAGGGGCAAAGCACTAAGGTTAAACTACAGCTACAAAATACCTTAAGATATTCGTGTGGAAGACATTGTGGTAGAAGCTCACATCATCAATCAACTGTTAGAATATCTTCCTACCTTTAGCTTCTTTAAGTTTAGATTTGGATCAACTGTTAGAATATCTTCCTACCTTCAGCTTCTCTAAGTTTAGGTTTGGATGCCTCAAGATAAGTATAGCTCATTCATTGTCATTACATCAAGCTATAAATCATCATGTAATAATAATATCAAGCAAATGTTCCTTATAATTTTCATAAAGCAACTGCTAGCATCGATTGTAGATAATGAAATTAGGTTTTCTGCAGAAAATAAAGTTATAACATGGAGTTTAGGGAAAAAAATGGAACTACACATGTTTATATTAATAGGATCAAAACAATCAATCATATAAGATGGTGATATCTAACTTAATCAACAAATTCATGTAAAAGGGATCAATGCTTGAATATCAACAAATACTGCACTTTACTCATATTGACACCAGCATTAATTAGAAGGAAGATGTGCTTGTTCTTCATCAACTTTCCCCCAAGTGACAAGAGTGAGCTCTACATAAAAAAAAGTATTAAATTCAACTCAACACTCGATTGTAACAGTGGCAATTATGTAGATCTGAATTTCAACTCTATGAAGCCATGGTTGACAGATATCCAAATTTGGAATATTTATATGTACAATTCAAAATCTTCCCCCAATCAGACTTCTCATATAAATTATATTGGAATAGGATTTGGTGAAAGTTGTGGAAATTTAGAAAGATTATATATCTTTTTTCTTGAAATTTCACATGTTAAGCTCAATGCTTGTGGCCAGCAAATATTTTCAGGTCAAACTATCACACCATAAACTCCATTTACCTTATCAAAATAACAGTTAACAAAAGTTTTCCAAAATTTTCTTAAAATTAATAAATAAAATACAAATTAAGAAGAAAAAAAAAAGCATACAATTCAGGTCTATCCCCTCGTGTTACATATATGTTTTTGGTTTAATTTTTTTTTTTTTATTTTGAGGTAAATTTGTTTAACCCTCACATTAAAAAAATAAATATATTAATCCTTCAAATTTAGTAAAATATGGTTTAATTCTTAAACACTAAATTTAAAGGATGAAAAACAATTTTAAAAAACTCATTTCAGTCCCTGAAATTTAATATTTAGAAATTGAAATTATATTTCTTAATTTTAAAAGATTAAAGTAAATTTTTTAAAATTTGAAAGACTAAGATGATAATTATATAAATTTTTTTTATCTTTCTTCTATGCAAAGGATATGACCATTTGCATAAATGTCAATAAACATGTAGCGATTGCAAGATTAAAGGAGAAAGCAACATACTTACGAGGTAGAGAAAGCTAAATATTTTACTTATATAATATTTTTTTTTAAAAATAACTACAGAAATGTACTCCTTCTCATTTTATTTATCATTCATTCTCTCTTCACATCTCACAATTTACTTCAAAAAACCTAATTCTAGGATTTTATTTTTTATTATTATTTTATTTTAATTGAAAATTTAATATTATAATATATTATATTAATTTAAAAAAATAGTTATACTATATATATATATATATATATAATTTAAATAATGAAATTGAATATAAGATTAATATAATACTAAATATATTAATGTTTATTAAAAAAATTGAGTATCATATTAAAAATATTTAAGTCAAAACATTAAATATAAATATAAATTTTTTGATGGTAAAAAAAATAATTTATTGTTATTAATAATATTTTTCTTATATTTTTGTGTTGATAATCACATTAAATTTATTTTCTTAGTAATAAATAAAATATAAGATAAAAAATTTATATATAAAATTATTTTAAAAATTAAAAATAATAATTTTTTCATATATTTATTTTTTTAATTTATAATATCATTCATTTTTGTATATATTAATAAAAAAATTTAATTTATAATATTAATAATTATTTTTTAGTTAATAATAACAAAAATGTATAAATAAATATTAATTAAAATTAACGAATAAATATATAAAAGTTCAATATTAAAAATGTAATTTAAATAATTCAAATTCATTCAAACAATTATAAATATATATTAAAAAATATTAAAATAAAAAAATAAACAAAAATAACAAACAAATTAATTTAGAATATTTTTATTTTTATTTTTGTTTTCTTTATGATAAATGTAAATATTTTTTTTAAAATTCGGATTTTGTTCTTCAAATATTGAGGACAAAGGTCTCTCTAATTTTTACAAATAATTTAACTTTTACCTACGTTTAGGTTTAATGAATACTTGAATTAAAAGAAGTGAACTTTAAATCTAACTTATCTTTATAAAACTGATTCAATAAAGTGAGGTTAGCATCTACTTTATATATATTAATTTGGTCTTATCGATATAGGATCTCTAACACATCATCCTTACGTCAAAACGTCGCAATTCAAACGTAGGTCAACATATGGGTGGTCCAACAACAGCCCGATAGTGGGTTCTCCAATAGGCCTAACAAACTTGTTAGGATAAGTTCTGATACTATAATAAAAGTTGACTTCAAGCGTAACTCATCTTCATAAAATCGGTCAATAAGGTGAGGCTTGCACTCACTTTATATTTATATATATATATATATATATTAATTTAGTTTTATCTCTAGTCGATATGAGATCTTTAACATAAATCAAGTTCAAATTTTTTCCCCCAACATGTTATCATTTTTTTTTTTTGAATCGGCAATGACATATATATTAATAAAAATTGGCACTAGAAGTATAGAAAAAATTACAAGATATAATTGAGTAAAAGTGTGCAGAAAGCTAAATAGTTAACTAGATAATTATCTCTCTCCCTACTGAATGGTTATCAGATACTCACCAAGTATATTATCCAACACATAAGGAACAAGACTGTTACCACTATTTGAAGATTGGACAGCTCTACACAAGTATTCAAGTGTTTTAATAATGATCAAGAAAATCAAGAATCAGGACATCAAAGATAATTCAAGAAGACTAAAGGAAGCTCAAAGATTTACAAGATACAGAAGACTTTAGTTCATAGTTAAGAGTGAATGATATCAAAAGGTAATCATCACTCAGCTCAGAGTTTTTCTCAAAAAAATTGTTTTCTAAAACAAACTATAAAACTCACTGAAATAATTGATTATATGTAACACATAATCGATTATGTTTCTGGAAATTTTTTAAGAATAATTTTGACTCGGCAATAATCGATTAAGTAATCGATTATGCTTTTTGAAAAATGCAAAGCTTGTGGGAATAATCGATTAAGTAATCGATTATGCTTTTTGAAAAATGAAAGGCTTGCGGGAATAATCGATTAGGTAATCGATTATTTATTTCAAAACTGAAAGTATTTCTCTCGGGAATAATCGGTTATGTCCATAATGTAATCGATTATGTTCGAAGATTTTTGAAAAATATTCCTTGCGAAAAATTCTCCTAAAATAAAGGAGTATCTTTGATTTTTATTTTCTGAACGTTGGAGAGTCTCTGAATAAAATAAAAATGTGATTTCGAATTAAAATAAAATAAAGATATTTTATTTGGGAATCTTTGATTATTTAATAAGGATATCTCAGGGTTTTTCAAGATACCTCACTCATAATCTTTTTGACACATCTTCTAAAAAGTTTCACACTTTTTCTGAGTATCTTGAGCCACGAAATTTCATGTTTTGAAAGTGGGAATAATTTTTCTGTGCATTAATCTTTCTGAGAAAAATCTTGAGGAGACTCTTGAGCAGAGCCGGTGCTACAGTTTGAAAGCGTTACTCCAGGTGATATCTATTATTGTTTATGTTCATCCTCTGAGGCTGTTCAGAGGAGGTGTTTTCTCTTTCCTTGTGTGATTCAAGGAAAGTGTTTTCATTCCTTGTGTGATTCAAGGAAGGTGTTTCATTCCTTGTGGGACTCAAGGAATGTGTGGTAATCTCTTATGGATTTTCAAGAGATTGTGAGGTCTATCTTTAATTTTGTATTTTTGCATGTTTCACTTGTGATTAGTGGTTGTAAAAATTTTGATAAATTAAAGATATAAGAGTGTGGGATCATCTCAGGTTGAAGTGATTGGGAACTGGACGTAGGGTTAAGGATTTGACCCAAACCAGTATAAATTCCTATGTTCTTCTTTCTTTCCCTTATCTTTTAAAATTTTCCGTTGCGCTTTATAAAATATCTGCTTGACAAATTAATTCAATAGGGATAAAATTTGAATTAAATAAGAGTTAAAGTTTTAATTTTTATTACATCAATTCACCCCCCTCTTGATGCTACTTGATAACAAAGACCAGGGATCCATACACCATTCTGCAAAAGATCCAACAACCATTGAAACCTTAGACTTGACCCACAACCAGGAGTTCAGTTGAGTTAGAAAGAAAATTTCTTCTGCATCTACCTTCTTATTGCGAAACAGCGCGTCATTCCTATGCTTCCACAAACTTCACACCACCCCAACCCACACCACCTTCCAATATATGTTAACTTTCTTGTGTTGGAAGTGAATGTAGTGTTGTAACAAATGTTGCTTGAGCGTTTTAGTTCTGCAAGTACTTATGCCAAACCACTTATAACATTTGTTTCATACCACATTAGCTATCTTGCACTCTAAAAACAAATGTGTGATAGATTCCTCCTCCTCACCACATAGCCCGCAACTAGTCACTACCACCTGCACCCCCCTACCCCTCAACTTATCCCTCAAAGCTATACCTTTTGATGCTGCTCTCCACACTAAATGTAATGCCTTAGGGATAGCTTTAATCTTCCAGAGCTCAATAAAAAAACTTTCAAAATCTCCTTGTAATTCATTCTGGATAATGGAATAAGCTGATTTAACACTGAACATTCCCTTATCATCCCCCTTCCAAACCCATTTATCTTCTCCTTCAATAGTAGGTTGTTTCAATATAATGAAGTCCATGAGTTCTTTTACCAAATCTTCTTCCCACCTGAACCAAGGTCTTCTCCACGCCAGATTCCAAACCCACCGACTATCCTGCCAAGAGCCCATATGATTGACAAGACCATGTTGATTACGAGAATTCATAAACAGCCTACTAAACTTCACACCTAATGCCTCTTCTCCAGCCCACTTATCTTGCCAAAATAATGTAGCTTTACCATCACCTACCACCACACTCATATTTTTTGCAAACCAGCCTTCCCCTTACTCATTAATCCCACAAATCTTTTTTAAATCCTTCCACCATGCTGAACAAGCTTTAACTTGTTTTTTATCCTCTAGACCTCTCCACCCTCCATACTTAGCTTCTAATACCTGCTTCCAGATCCCTTTATTCTCCTTTACTAGTCTCCATTTCCACTTAGCAAGTAATGCATCATTAAATGATCCCACATCCTTAACACTAAGCCCTCCTTGGTTCTTGGGTTTGCAAACAGTTTCCCATTTCACCCAACTTATTTTCCTCTTTTCACCACCCCCACCCCACAAAAATCGTCTTTGAATATTCCGAATCTCATGAGCTACTGCTACTGGTGCTTTGAAAAAAGATAGATAGTATAGAGGTAAAGATGTTATTACCGATTTGACTAAAGACACCCTTCCACCAAATGAAATGTATCTCCCTTTCCATCCTAATAGTTTTTTCTTGATTTTCCTCCCTATCTACAAGCCTAAGTGTAAGAAAGGTACATTCATCAGATCACAGTTTAACATAGCCGCATACTCGTCAATCCCTCTCCTATCCACCCCTACCCCTCCAATCCTACTTTTATGAAAATTGACCTTTAACCCAGAGGAAACCTCAAAACACCGTAATATGCTCTTGACCATCAAAATATTATGTGTAGATGCCTCACAAAAAAATAATGTGTCATCTGCAAATTGCAACAAACTAACCTCCACTCCAGGATTCCCCACTCTTACTCCAATCAATGAGGATGTAGCCCAAGCGCTTCTAACCATCCCAACTAATCCTTCAGCCACAATAAGAAACAGAAAAGGAGCAAGAGGATCTCCTTGTCTAAGACCCTTGGTGGGATTAAATTCCTTAGTTGGGCTGCCATTAACTAGGACTGAGACAGAAGAGGACACTAAAATATTAGAAATCCACCCAATCCACTTTTCGCTAAATCCCATTCTCCTCATCATGTACTTAAGAAATTCCCAATTAATTGAATCATAAGCCTTCTCAAAGTCTACTTTAATTATCACACAACTTTTCTTCTTATTCTTTATTTCCTCCACCACCTCATTAGCCACCAGGACCCCATCCAACATATTTCGCCCCCCTAAAAGGGCACTTTGTGACTCATCAATCACCTTGTGTATACACCTCTTCAATATGTTAACTAGTACTTTGGTCACTATCTTGCAAGCACACCCAACCAAAGAGATTGGTCTATAATCATTGAGACTCATTGGTTCCTCCTTCTTAGGTATAAGTGAGATAAATGAGGCATTGCACCCACGTGGCCATTTACCGTCATTATAGAAGTCCTCTACAAGCTTCATGATATCAGATTTTAAAATTTCCCAGAACAACTTGATAAACTTAAAATTAAATCCATCTGGTCCAGGACTCTTCTCACTTCCGCACATCCACACAGCTTCCCTCACTTCATCCTCCTCAAATCTTGTCGTTAAACCCTGATTATCAATAAGAGATAGCGACTGGAATTGGACACCATCTAAAGTAGGTCTAACTCCCCACTTTTGGGTGAATCTTTCTTTGAATACCTCACAAATCGACTCTTTTACTTTATTAGGCTCCTCTGACCAAGCCCTAGAAATAGAAAGACCTTTAATGTTATTTCTTGCCCTTCTCCAGTTTATTGGTGCATCAAAATATCTCGTATTAGAGTCACCAAGGGCAATCCATTTAAATCCGGCTTTCTGTCTTGCAATCGACTCTTGTCTTAGATTTAGTTTCTTTAATTCAGCAAACAAGTCTTGTCTCCTTCCTTTCCCTTCTTCATCTAAGCACCCCCTTTCATCCAGAAGATCTAGCTTACTGATATGATCTGTTATCCTATGAATACTCGACTCCACATTACCGAATACCTCCTTATTCCACTTTTTAAGATCTCTCTTCAACAGTTTCAACTTTTCTTTAAACACGTAAAAGCCTACCCCATTAACTGAATAGCTCCTCTAGGCTTCTGAAACGTAACTCACATATTCGCTATCCTCCATCCAAGCATCTAACACCCTGAACGGTTTTGGCCCCCAATCGACTATATCATACTTCAACACCAATGCACAGTGATCAGATACTGATCTGTTCAGAACAACTTGAATGCATTATGGCCAAACGTCCAACCATTCCCTAGATACCATGATCCTGTCTAGTCTACTCAAAGCTGTACCATTTGGTCTATACCAAGTGAATTTTCTCCCCATCATTGGAATATCAACCACTTCCATTTGTTCAATGAAGTTATTAAATTCCCTTGAATCTTGAGCTCCAATTCCTCCTTGATTAACCCCTTGCTTTTCCCAATCATATCTTACTGAATTGAAGTCCCCTAGCACACACCACCTCCGAACACTATGTTGGTCTCTTATCACCTTCAGTTCTTCCCACAACTTGCTTCTCTCCCTCTTGTCACAAGGGCCATACACGTTTACCACTATACATGGAATTTTATTTCTCCCCAAAGCCCTTGTAATCCCAAGAATCCCTTCCCTACATAGGAATGTAACAGTGTAAATATGTTCTTGTTCCATAAGCAGACCAGTCCCACAGCCTTGTTGATTGCTGGGTTGGCCAACCATTGCACCTCCTTATCAATCCAAATCGTTCGACTAACCATATCAACCCTAAACCCAATATGTTATCATTTGTTGCACATCATTGTTCGTTTTGATTTTTATGGAGTCATGAACAAGTTATTGGCTGACAACTTGTAACTATCATCTATAATTATTTTTGTTATCTATTTTCTATCTCCACAATCTAGTATTTCACTTATTTTATCAAACAGTTGATTGAAAGTTCAATTGTGTTAAATCATAATTTTTTTTTAGATAATACATCAATTATATTTATGCACTGACAATGATGGGTTAAGGGTTTGATAAAGAGTTTACGATTGGTAGATTCAAAAGCATGGTAATTTCTTCTAGTGATCTTACAAATAAAGTATATAATTCAATTATATATATAAGAAAATTATAGTTCCAATAAACTATTTACGCTAATGAACATTTTCTAATAAAGGAATAGTTTCATATCTAATTAAACACTCACCATTAATATTTAGTTTATGATAATACAATTATTTGAATTGCGTGTTATCAAGAATGTCTAATACACAGTATATTCTTTCTTTCAGTTGAGTGAATTTGTATTCCTTAGGGATCCTAAATAATTTAGGAGATGAACATTGGAAGATCATACCTTCATCAATGTGAGTTATTTTACCATTTGCAAACCCAAAAACTAAGTAAGGATTTGTAAAATTTTCATTATTTGATATGCTAGAGTTTGTCATCTAAGTTTAAGTATGAAAATGTGAATCATATATCTCGAAATAAAAGTGTAGTGGTTGTAAATTTTCATCCATGTAATTTATAAAGACGTTGTAAAGAAGATGAATAGTAAAAGTAGATTATCTACCTTAAGTGTAATGAATAGAACAATTGAGATTATTTTCTTCTTTCGAGTGTTTCAAAACTTTGTGTAACGTGTTATTTCCTTTATTAGATTCATGATAAAATTATTCATTACTTTTCTTCTTTGATAAAAAAAAGTAAAAGACATTAGTTGTCGTTAAAGTAAGTGGTAGAATATTATAGAACAAGTTATTATGTTTATTAAATTATTGGTAAAAGTGTTTAAAAAAATTTTTTTCATAGAATTATTAGTTAAATTTGTAATATTGAATTATATGGGAATTATAGTATTGAATTATTTTGTATTAATATTATTGTAAAATAATAAATTAAAATATAAAAAAATCTCTTATATTAAAGATGCTGAGAAATGTTTCCAAAATTTTGAATATTTTTTTTAATATTATATGCAAGTTTTGTAAGATGA
Organism: Macrotyloma uniflorum; assembly: GCA_016859785.1. Classification (NCBI taxonomy): domain Eukaryota; kingdom Viridiplantae; phylum Streptophyta; class Magnoliopsida; order Fabales; family Fabaceae; genus Macrotyloma; species Macrotyloma uniflorum. Next base: position 239,515 of record BDMB01000099.1, on the reverse strand, counting down.
TCCGTACAAAAATTATTCTTATGAAATTTGAGTATACAAAAATTTAAATTGTTCATCATTAAGTTACTGGGAAAAGAAAAATGGACCAGAATCATTAATTTGTTGGTTTGACATGCAAATATTCATGTATGTAACAATCTTAGATTCAAACATGCAAGTCATGGAACAATTCTCATCTTTTACTGAACGATCTTTGCAATATTGAGTTGTTAATAAGAGTAAAAAAAAATATTAAAAAAAAAAAAAAGTTTCTTCAAACTTTAGTAAACTATCTTTGTATTTTAGAGGACAAGGAATCCAAAACTACTAGTATTTGAAATTGGATTGGTGAGAGTTGAAGTGTAATCATGTTTAAATTAAAGTTAAAACTTTTTAAAAAATAATAATAACTTTTTTCTTACTCATTTTAGTGCATTAGTGTCTACTATGGTACTTTAAATTTTTTAAAGATATTTTTGAAATTTTAATGGAAACATAATTTGAATGGTTCTTTTGTTTGAATGTAGCTTTTGAATTTCCTTAATAAATTTTGTGGATATGCTCATAAATTTTTATTAAATTGGAATCTGAATATATAGCCAAAAGTAATTGAATTGAAAATAGTTATCTCTTTCTAAAATTTTGGAACAAGTTCGTTTCTATTAAGGTCTTGCTTTCTCACGACAAGTGATCCTAGACAAACTACCTACGAAATATACCTTACAAAAAAATATGTAAATGTGGACGGCATCACCAGTTCTTTGTCTAAATGTTTGTATTCCTTCAGCTATGGTTTTAATTACTTTATTAATGTAGTTTTTAATTTGGAAAATTATAGAAAAATAGAAATAAAAATAATGAATTATTAGTGTTATAAACCTCATCTTATTAAATCAATTTTATGAATATGAATTAAATTTAAAACTTACTACTAATATGGTATCAGAGTCTATCATATCAAGATTATTGGGCTATTATCGAATCACCCATAAATTTCTTGGGTCGTTATTGGGTTACCCATAAATTTATCGGGCTGCTATCAGACCATTCATAAATTTCTTAAGCTACTATTAGACCACTCATAAATTTTTTGGACTACTATCGGACCACTCATAAAAAAAATTATCAAACTACTCTTGGATCACCCATAAATTTATAGTTTCACATTCGAGTTTAAAAACTCTCGATATGAAAAAGATGTATTGTAAACATGATCTCACTGAATCGATTTTATAAAAATAAATTAAATTCTAAATCCATTACTAATAATTATATTAACTAAATGAGTTTTGTTCACATCTTTTAAATTTTAATTATTCCAAATATATTTTTCTTATTTATGTCTTTTTCAAAGTTCAAGATAAAAAAAAAATATTTTAATGATATGTCTATTTCTTAATGTTTAAAAAATGAAAAAATGAAAAAAAATACTTATAAAAACATCAAAAGACACATAAAATTAAAGGAGGAAGATTTTTCACCATGTTATCACAATTATCTTTTACAATGCTTAAATAGTTTGACAAGGCTCTGATTTTTTATTTATTTAAACAGATCAGAATATTTCTTGTTTTCTTTAAATAAAATAATAACTTATAGAGTCCGTGTTGGAATGTCTTTCTCTATTATGAAGCTTCTGCGTGTCTTTCTTGCTTAAAAATATAAAATAATAACTCTTCTTTGTTGATTAACAAAGAAAAAATTGAAAGCCATAAATAATAATAAGTATATTAAAAGAATTTAAAAAAATAAAAAAAATAATGATAAAACTTTTTATAAACCTAAAAATCTCTTAATTTCTTTAAATTTTTATTTTTTTAACTTATTTATAAATTAATTAAAAACTGGTTCTAATTTTATTTTTTTATTTTTTTATATAATTTCTTAATAATACATATATATTATTAGAGAAAGGAGTTAGAAAATTTAAAAAGAGATCAAAATAAATATATATAATAAATATAATTATTAATAAATATAAATCAATTATTTATGAGTTTAAGAATATATCTAATATATTTAATTTTTTAATTTTACTTGATTATATATCAATTATCATATTAAAATTTTTTAATTATATATTTTATAGTTTATTATAAAATAAAATATTTTATTACAAATTTATATTAATTTAAATTTATATTTAATTTTTTTGTATAATTTTATTACTGATTATATTTTTTTTAAAATAATAAAAATTAAGAAGTTAGATATTTTATAAAATAAAACACTGATTAAAATTATATAAAAATATTTAAAATAAAATGATATTCAATGTTTTTTTTATTATTTTGTACAAAGAGAAAAATTTAATGATTAAAATGAAATTTTTTAAAGAAATTTTGAAAAGGTAAATGTTATTTATATTTTTAATATTAAAAATAAATAAAAACATAACAAAAAAAAAATTATTATTCAATATGCATATAAAATAATTAATAAAAACTAAAATTTTGGAACGATGGGAAGCTGGTTTGTCCCTGATCTTCTTATCATTCAAGCTATGATCTTCAGACATATTTAATGAAAAACTTGAAGCATTAAGTAGCTTGTACGTACACAGGAATTTGGTAACAATTTTGTATGATATCTTGCTGATGACGATTATCCTATAATTTGGAGGAGGATATATAGATTCTCATTTCAAATGCCTTTCTTTTTCATCACATTCGTCTTATGTCAACTCTTATGTGCTTATAAACTATTTTATTTTAAATCTAATGCGATATCATATATATGCTTAGAATCGAAAAACCTACGTGATTCTTAAAATATCAGCAAAAAAGGTTGTTTGTTCATATACCAGATTTCGAATCACAAATTTCTTTCTAGGGTTTCAAATAAACAACACACGCATATACTCTAAACCATTCTTAGAAAACCTCCATGGCCCCATCAAATTATAAGCATTCATACGCAATCAGATAAACATTATGAAAATGGTGGAATATGTGCTCATTACAATGCTTCACCACTAATTAGTCTTTGGTTACTTTGGTATTAGTCCATGACCTCAGTTTTTGGTTGTTGATGGAAAAAATGTTATATATTTTGAGGTATTAGATGCTTCTCTTCTCCACTTTCAATCTTTCTATTTTATTAGCTCCTATATGGAATATGGTATCAACAAAATAGTCACATCCTTCTTATCATAAACAAACCTAATAACTCACCTAATTTACAATATTCCTTATCTACACATTCTCCCTAAAGGTGTGTGTACATTGCATGTATCACTCCAAGTGCCATTCTATTATGGAAATAATTATATTACTATATAGTTTTGACTTTCCAATCTTATCTCTGCTTTATGTCACTAAGAAATTCAAGTTAAGTGGCTGCATTAATTTGCTTAATTTAACACATTGTGGCTTACTTATGGGGCACATATCCCTCAAAGAAAGGACGAACCCACTTTGCCCTAAGGGAAGGAAAAGGTTCAGATTAATGGTTGTATAATCTTGGAGAAAAAGTAACCTAAACTTTTTGAAACCTAATAGAATCAGAATCTAGCCTCACTTTAACTAAAAGTTTTCATGCGTAAATCTCTTCCCACATACCTCAATGAGTAACATATAGCAATGCAAGGTTTGCTCATTAACAGGTTATGTATGAAAGGAGCATTTTAAAGCTTTAATTAATACCTAATACACATTTCAATTAGGTCATTTTAGTTTCAGAAAAGATATATAATCATAATTACATGCATGTCAATATTGTTTGAGTAAAAATAAATCTAACTATACTTTGATCTCATGAAATATAATAGCAAAACTCATAATTAACCTTGACTTTATTTTATCTGTCTTAATATTCTGCTAAATTTATTATATGTTGAGTTATTTATTATATGAAGTCAAGGAGGGGATTCATCGTTTCTTCTAAGAGAGTTTCTTATAGTTGATAACATTGGACTTAAACTTGGTTGAGGAAGAAAAAGTGAGGGAGACAGTTTGGGAGTGTGAAGGCAATAAGAGCCCTGCACTACATGGCTTCAATTTCACATTTATCAAACAATTCTAGTTAGTGTTAAAGGTAGATATCATGAGGCTAATCATGGATTTTCATAGGGATGGTAGATGGTCCAGAGGATGTAATCTATCATTCATTACCTTTTGAGAAAATTCATTGGTAAAAGTAAATATATTAATAAAATTGTTATCAGAAATATAAAAAATAATTATAAATACATAATACATAATTGTAAAAAATTATAAATACATAATACATAATTGTAAAAAGATGTGTTAAAAATTCAAAAATTAATAAGATAATTACTCTCTCATTACTATTCAATGACTTAACCTACCTTACACAAGATAAAGGATTTATGCACCATTAAGCAAAAGTTCCAAAATTTTTGTTTATTCTATTAATAATCCATGACCAAGTTCTGACTTGAATTAAACTAAAAATCTCATCTGCACTTATCTTTTCATTCTGAAATAGCATCTCATTTCTATGTAGCCAAATAGACCACACTACTCCAATCCAGAGTATATTCCATACACTCTTAAGTTGTTTATTTCCAATCATTCAACAATGTTGAAGTAAATGTCTTTTTAAATTACTTGCCCTACATGTATTTGTTCCAAACCACAAATAACATTTATCTCAAACAGCACTAGCTACCTTACATTTAAACAATAAATGTTCAACGTTTTCACGTTACAATCCACATAAATCAAAATTGATATTTGCCAATTGGATTTCTTTTTTTTGTAAGTTATCGTTTGTTGTTATTCTTCCAATTGCCGCTAATGAGAATGTTACTAAAGAATTTAAACCTTTCAAAGGTTGAGACAAGGAACCCTTTAATCCTTTTTTCATTTGCTGATTGTGGGAGAAGGTTTAGTTAGGTTGGTGAGCAATTCGAAGAGCAAGTCTCTTACGATAAGCAAAGGATGAAAGTATAGAGATGGTGGTTAGCCCATTACAGTTTGTTTGCACATGATATAATGTTCTTTTGGAGGCATCTTCTCAAAATATGTTGTTGCTAAAGAGTAATCTTAAATGCTTTTATGTATCTTCTAGTCTAAAGGTTCATTTTTAAAAGAGCAATATTAGAGGGATAGGAGTGGAGAGAAGGTTACTGGAAGAGTTTGTAACAATTCTAAACTGTGTTTCCTTTTTAAATATTTGGCTTTACAAATAAGGGTAACCCTAAGAGAGTACAATTTTAGGAATCGATTTAGAGGAAAATAAGAAGAAGAAAAAATTAGCATAGTGAAAAAGGAAAAAATATATCATTTGGGAGACAAAAATTCTATCTTATATGATTATTGAAAAGATAATATATATATATATATATATATATTATATAAGATAGAATTTTTTTAATTTTTGTAATAAAGTTGAGTTTTTATTTATTGATTGAGTTAAACTTTAATATATTGTTAGTGTAAATATTTACAAGGTGAACTAATTAAAAAATTTAATTAAGAAAATACATTTCTAAATAATTTATCATAAAAATAAATAATTGTGGGCATTGATGATTAGTTTTCCATTATGAGTGTGTTTGTTGTATATAATAAAGTTATGAATAGTAAAATCCCCCATTAAAATGGAACATGAAATGAGCATATTGTGAAATTGAAGGAAGGATTAAGAAGGTGGTGGATCCAGCTGGTGTTGACATTGATTGAAAGAGATGTGAATAAAAGGTGGAGAAGCAAAAATGTGTAGAGTTCTTTCTAGTTTAAGGGTTGCATATTTAAGCTAGGTACCTAGGCTTTCCTATATCATGGATATAAGATACATAGTTTTCAAGCTTTTAAATTAGGGTTTGTGGGTTTGAAAAGAGCAACATCTTAGTGGAGCTTACTTTTTCTATGATTCTCATTTTATAAAGTTTGTGGGTGCCTCAAGGAATAGGGTTTGTCCCACCATGTTTTCTTCTTAATTAAATGAAAACTTGCTTTCTCTGAAAGGGAATTCCATTTCAAATTCAAAACCTTCCTCACTTGGATTGTCCTCCAAAATTCAGACAACTGTGCAAACTCATATGATATTATGGGTCCTCCGTTAAAAAAATTATATTTTTCATAAAATAAATAAATTTTAAATAAAAGAATAGTAAAAAATTATTTTCTATAAATTTATCTCAAACTTTTCATCATCACGTAAAAAATTAATAAAAAATTATTTTTTATAAAAAAAATTTTTACAAGAAAAAATTTTCACAAATAAATTAATATAAAAAATTTCTCATAAATAAATTTATTATTGTAATATTAATTTTGACAACTTTATACACATCATATAAATATATTCTAATCTAATCAATCAACCCTTACCCATATTTATATTTTCTCTTTTAATCTAGGTTTCTTATTAGAAATTTTATTTTTATATAATTTATCTTAATTTTATATTTAACTTTGTTTAGAGCTTTTAAGCAAGCAATTGCATGAGTTTGTGAGCATAAGATCATGTAAAGTGGACTTGATGAGATGAAAAATCTCTCCCTCCCCTCTCTAGGCTCCCACTAATGGGTCTCATAGGCTTTTTGATTTCACCTTTTAATTATTTTATAAATTAAATTTCATATTTGAGCTAAATTTGAAAATCAATTTTTTAAGTGACTCTCTTTTGACTTGGTCTCTGTCCGAAAACCTGGGTTAATGGATCTTCACTGATGCTCACAAGTTTTCCTTGTCCGAAAGTGATGGTTTATTTTTCAAATTCATTTAAAAAAAATTATCATAAAACCCTATTATATGATTACCCTAATTTCTAAAACTCTTTCTCTTTCCCTTCTCTAAAATATTCATAGATCATTAATCACTGAAAGTCTTATGCATCACTCCAGTAAAATGCATCAGGTTTTAAATTATCATTCAAGTTTAGTAGTGTTTGTAATTTTCAGGTTAAAGAAAATTAAAACAATGTCCATTAAACTGGTGTAAACACAGTGTAAATTCTTAAAACATCACACATTTCAAGTTCTGGATCACCATCCAAGTTCAGTGCTTGTAATATTCTGCATCCAATATCCATGAACTGGTCAAAACATTGTAGCTTCCTTTTTTTGTGTGCTCCTTTTCTTTCTTAAACCCACTCTCCTCCATCTCCATCTAGCTAGGGTTTGAGGCAGAGGACCACCAAAGTCTTCTTCACCAAAACTTCTCACAGATACAATGGATGATGATGCTGTGCACGTGTTCCCGTGAGCACACTTGTGCTTTGTGTCTGCTGCATGGCATAGGTTAGTACTTAGGTTTGGCACCACACCTAGAATTTCCCTCTAAAGGGTCTCTAAATGGTCCTTGTCATAGGGCGTTATTGCATGCATAAAGAGGGGCACACACCTATGAACAGTGACCCATTGGAGGCCCAAAGTTCATCAGCCTCCAAAGTTGAGGACCACCATTGGCTCTCTCAACCCTAGCCATGATGTTGATCGAGCATATACATGCATGCAAATCATGTGGATAAACCCAACACTACCACCTGACACTGCCATTCCCATCTTTATCATATATTCAACCCTTCATGACATAAGCCATGAGGTTTCAAACTCTAGGGAGAATATATCTGCTTCTATATTTACTCATTTAGAAACAGTGCGCATGGAACCATGAATATTTTTCTACCTTAGAATCAAACCCTAACAATATGTTTATGAAGTTCATCTGTTTACTAACTATAATGGAATTTACTGATTGAAAAATAAATGTATTAAGATATATATATATATATATATATATATATATAGTGTTTGGTCTATTCTATTTATTTATCTTTGTTTTATATCTTCATTACATCTGCAAAGAATTACACTTATAAATAATTTTCAAAAATTTTACAACTTTCAAAAATTAAAATTCCAACCTATCACATATTTTAGGACTGAATCAGATATTTATCCCACATGGCAACTGTTTTTGTTTTCACACAGTACAGAAGAAAAATCCACACCCAAGAGTTTTTGTTTTCACACTAATAATAGCAAAACCAGAGATATTCTATTATTTTTCTTTTCACACTACTGTGGCCAAAGAAAAGAAATCCCATTGCACTGTTTTGGTAGTCTTGTGTGTTAATTAGGGATTTGACAACATGGGTGCTTAAGATTTTGAATTTTTGAAGCTTTATTGTGTGGAGGACCATGAACCCTACAATGGCCATGTGATGCCATATGGGCACCTCAGCAAATTTAAGCAACAGGGAAGAATTGTGTTGCCTCTGGTTACAGAATAAGAGTATAACTATGCGACAATGATAATGATAAGTGAGACCCTTGTGGTCCTTGCAAAGTTGAGGGGCTTTTTAAAGACCAATCATTTCTGAAGTGACCTAAAATCAGAGGGCATGTTTTATCAAAGAGGTTAGAAGAACCCTAATGGATAATGCAATCATCTACGAATTATAACTACTAACCAATCATGGACCACACCAAGACAAAGAAAGTAGTAATATCAAGGTTTTAAAGAAAACAAAATGTATAAAGGTGCATGAAAAAGGTTGAAAAGAAATCATGTTTATCCTCTTCGATGTCGACAATGCTTGGGTACGTAATTTTCACTTATTCTCACCATCTACAGTATTTAGAAAAATAGTAAGACAGAAAATAAAGATATATTTTCAGAATTTAAAAATAGGGAAAATATTTTACTTTTAGTTATATATTAATTTTCAAATTAATAAATTCATTTTTCAACTTTTGAAAGTATATAAATTTAACTCTTAATGACAATTTTTCGGTCACAAAAATTAGAAAAAACGATTAAAGTCATCATTTTTGTTTTAGGGTTTAAGAACTAATTTATAAATTTAAAAAAATTGGAATCAAGACTAAATTTGACCAAAAATACATATATAAAAACTCCTTAAAAATATATAAATTGGAATATGATTATAAAAGTAATAAATTAATTAATTTGACTTTATTATATATAGTTATAATATATAGTCATGAGTGGCTTTTGTAGTGCTATAAAGATAAGCAGTAAAAAAAAAAAAAAAAGAATAAGTGGAAATGTTGGAGAGTAAAAAATGGTTTGGGTGAAGAATCTGGATAGGGAATGTTAGGAAAGGAAACTCCAACCTTTGAAAGAATAATAAATAAAGAGCAGAGGCATAACTCACTATTAGCTGTCATTCATAGATTCTTTTCTTCATATATCATTAAAATTGAATGTGAAGAAAAAAAATAGGTAAAAAATTATATAAAGAGAAAAAATGAAAAAAAAAAATTGTATTATTATTATCGCACCTAATAATATAATTAGACTTTAAGTCTAACTTATCCTTATAAAATCGCTCAATGAGATAAGGATTGCATCCACTTTCATACATTAATTTGGTCTTATCTCTAGTTAATATGAGATCTTTAACCCACCCCCTCATGTCGAGAGGTTCCAATCTCGACGTGGGTCAAGATATGGGTGGTCCAACAACAATAACCTGATAGCGGGTAGCTTAATAAAGCCTAACAAACTTGTTAGGATAAGTTATGATACCATAACAGAAGTGGACTTTAAACTTAACTCATTCTCATAAAATCGACTCAATGATTACATTCACTTTTATATGTTAATTTGGTCTTATCTCTACATAAGATCTCTGATACGTAAAAAAATAAAATAAAATAATATGTTATATAATTTTTGTAGTTTCAATATGGGTATGAATCCACTTTTTGGTCTTCGCCATTTTAATTTCTATTAAACTTTTAAGTATAAGTTTAGTCTTCTAATATCATCAAATTATCAAATTAGCAATTTTCTCCTTTTTTTTTTTTTTTCATCTCAACCAAATTAAGTAAACCCTAAAAAAGAAAGGACCCACTTGAAAATGTTACAAATAAAATGAACACAGAACCTAGCTATTTTAATTTATCTGATTATGTGTAGAGTATTAGTATAATTAGTTATGTGTGTGAAGGGTTAATAAATAGTGATTATATATAATATTTTGGTTGTGTTGTTCATACACATTCGTACACACAAAAAGATACATTCTTAAGGCATCTAAATCGGCTTTACGCTAAGTTTAGGAGATAACAGCTTCTACTTAACAACAGTTCACAACCGTACGTTTACTTTCTATTTTACTTTTTTTTATCACCCAAAGAGAAAGAAAATACAAGTAATATCAAAGTCACATTCAACAACAAAAAGAAAGGAAAAATAAACAAGAGAGAACTAAAACAGAAAATAAATCTATAAAAGTTCAACAGAGTGTTTCTATGTTTATAAATTGAAAACTTTTCATTTTTTTTTTCTTATTGATACTCTCTAGAAACCCAGAGAATATAACAACTTCTAATATATGTAATGTGACCTAACATGCATATTTATCCTCATAATCTATTCAGTCATATCATACAAGGTAGATTTCAGAATCTTGTTCATAAATTGTAAATATTTTTGTGAGTGTTCTCTATCCTATACCCAAATTCACTACATTTTTCTTTTCAAAAAGATAACAATTTATTGAGTCATCATGTGATATTATTTAAAAATTAAAGAAAGAAAGCATTCAACTTTTTTATTTTATGAAAAAACGAGTTTAATGATCTGAGAATAAGTATAAGATAATCAGAAACCATAATAATATAAAACAATAATCATTAATATTAGTACATTTTTACTGTACATAATAATATTTGATAATGTATAATTTTTGGATAGATAAAAATAAATATATTAATAAAATTGATATAAAAAAATATAAAAATAATTATAAATATATAGTACATAATTATAAAAAGATGTGTTGAAAATTCAGCAATTAGATAATTATCTCTCTCATTACTATTCAATGACTTAACCTACTTTATACAAGATAAAAGATTTATATACTATTGAACAAAAGTTCCAAAATTATTGTTTATTTTATTAATGATTCACGATTAAGTTTTGATTTGAAAAACTAAAAATCTTATCTACACTTATCTTTTCATTCTAAAATAACACATCATTTCTATATAATCAAATAGATTATACTACTCTAATTCAAAATATATTTCATACACTCTTAAATTATTTATTTTTAGTCATTTAATAATATTGAAGTAAATGGTAATTAGAATATATTTTTTTTATATAAGAAAAGTTGAGTAAATAGTAAATATGAAAATGAAAAAAATATGTGATGTGATATTTGATTTATTAATATGTTTATGATTAGGTAATTGTGATGTTGAAAATGAGGTGGTTTGTGAGGACAAACACCCGACATAGTTCACTACATAAAAAGTACCTAAAACTGGCTTTTAAGGGTGTCCAATTATTCCCAATGATGAGAACCCAACATCACAACAACAGCTGCTACTTTCATCAAACAGTCCCAGCAATCTTCTAAAGCAACCCCACTATCTCTTCACGTGGACTCTCGTGATCTACGTGTGCTTCCAAATCTTTCTTTCACTTTCTATTTCTTCTCCCTTCCCTCTCTATTTCTTACACTAATCCTAAATAAATCAAATCAAATCAATTCAAATCACATACTTCATCTTCTTCTACCTTCTAATCATAATCATACATACATAAAAATACACAATTAGTCTGTCTACTCTCACTAAAAATACCATGATTATTGTTTCAAAAAAAATTAAATTTTCTACAGAAAATAAAGGAAATTTTTTGGCTTTCTGTAATAATCATAAAAAAAAACTATGTTGGTCCTCTTTCTTATGATAATTTATAGAAGCTACAGTTACATTACCATGAACAGGGTTAATGAAAACTTAAAAAATGGAAACATGCATCAAATTAAGGCAAAGAGATTCTCTGAAAAACCACACGGCTAGTTCTCATGCCTTAGGGTCAGTGATATGCAATCATATTTTATTATTGAAACAGTGAGGTCCCACAAATCTAGATTCTATGCCAAAGCCGAACTTGCCCATACTTTTAACTCTTCCACTTCCAAGAGTATTTTCCTCTTGTTTTATTTAGCCTCATCCTCTTTTGACACATATATATACCCTCTGCCACCCTTTGCATTCCTCAACAACAAAAACAACCAAAACCAAAACCCCTTTTCTTCCTCCTTATTCATACCTCCTCTATCTAACCAAAAAACCTCTTTTTCTGCTCAAAACCCTTCACATAGTCCACAAACCAAAGTTAGAGTCTAGTTAGGGAAGAAAAAAATGTCTGGTGTGTGGGTGTTCAAGAATGGTGTGTTTCGTTTGGTGGAAAACCCTCAAGCTGAAGGGTCTGATGGAAGGCAAGGGAAGGGAAGTAGCTCAAAGAGAAAGGTTTTGGTGCACTTGCCAAGTGGGGAAGTGGTTTCTTCCTATGCTTTTCTTGAGCAAATCTTAACAGGATTAGGGTGGGAGAGGTACTATGATGGAGACCCTGACCTCTACCAGTTCCACAAACACTCCTCAATTGACCTAATTTCCCTCCCAAAAGACTTCTCCAAGTTCAACTCCATCAATATGTATGATATAGTCATCAAGAACCCTAATGTCTTCCATGTCCGGGATAAGTGAGTCTTCATTTGTTGATCTGCCACACTCTAGCAGCTACTTTCTGTTCTTTTTCTTCTTTCTTTTTATATCAGTTTCTATTGGTCTAGTTCCTCATGTTGGTGTGCTCTTACATATAGCTAGCTAGCTAGCTAGAGTTTGTGGAAACTCTAGTAAACTCTTGTTGGGTTTTTCCTCTCTTTTTTCTTTTCTTTTTGGGGTTTTTTTGTTCATAGCTATAAGATGATCGATGGTATTGGGTGCATGAGTAGTATATATGAGTTTGTGATGCTTATGTAACATATGGGTATTGATTTCTAATAACATTTATGCATTCCATGAACAACAACTTTAGTTTCCCCTTTCTTAATTTCTCCCTCTTTGAAAGTGGTGGAAAATTTAATATTTTAACACTTGTGAGGCTTTGAGTGGATTCTGCTATGTTGAATTAAGTATTGAGAGTGGAGAGAGAGAGAGAGAGAGAGAGAAAGAGAGAGAGAAGAACCATGTTTGGTTTTTTCACATTTTGTCATTTGTCGACAAGATTTCTAGTACTACACGTGTTTCCAAAATGTGGAAAAGCCAATTCAGCAGAAAGAAAGGTTGAAGGTTTGATTGGTTAAGGAAAACAGAAAGAGGACCTGGCTTTGATAACCACACCTTGTCTTCTTGTTCCCAACTTCCATGGATTACATCTCAAAAGGTGAGGGAATTGATTGATCACGTGTCTATGTTTTCTCACGAATTAACCACCACCTACATTTATATTCAAAATATATATATTTGAGAACTTTAGGAGTTAATTTGGGGTTTAAATTTAGTATATTAATCATTTTTATCAAATTATATAAAATAAAGTGACATATAAATTAATCTCCCTTTTATTTTATTTCTTTGTCGCACTATTTTGAAGTGCTAAAAGGTATATATATTTTTGTCACTTCGAATATGTATAGGATTACCCACAACAAAAAGTTTAGAAAACAAGATTTTGAAAATTAACAAGTAATAAAATTGAATTGTCAAAGTTTAAATCCCATTTGAAGAAATGGTCGTAATTCAAATCCTTTATCAAAGTCTTACCAAATATGCTTACAATTAATTGATGAACATGTATTCTATATAGTTTTGTATATTTTCACTTGCTCCCAAGATTTAAAGATCATAACAAAAGCTAGAATTTAACATTTGATGACAAAAAAAATGTCCCTAATAAACTTCTATCTTTTTTTTTTCATGAGTATATTAATCTTCATGTGTAAAAACTTTGAGAATTATATATATATATATATATATATATATATATATATATATAATGCGTGTGAGTGAGTGAAAGAGAAGGTTGACCGAGTCAAAGAGAATCCCGCAGCCAATGAATATGCCAACAGTTGTTGTACTTTTTTCTCCTCTTTTAGATAGCACTTATCATCTGAGTTATTAATACAGTGAATATTTAAAATAACACAACAAATGAAAAAAAAATTAATTAAAAAATATTCAAAGTTTCTAAGATGTTATACATCAGTTTTTCACTTCGAATATGGACGTGATTAAGAAGAAAGTTAGATCACTGAAGCCATTCGTTTCTATCATTTAATTGTTTATGTTGATTATAAGAAAAAATGCATCTAAAGTCTAAATTAATGATCAAATTTAAAGCATTAGACACTTAATAATTAGAATTTAAATTTAACTTTAAAGTATTAAAATTTTGGTCTAATTTTAGAAGTGGTTTGATAACTAATTTAGAAAACTTATTCAATGAAAATATAACATAATTAATTAGAAGAGGAAGGATCTCAATTAAATTATAAAAATTCTTTTAAATTGACTTCTATTTAATGAATTTTTTTTAATGGTTGCAAGAATTTAGATGGCATATATAGAAATAGGATTTTCACTCCTTTTAATTGTTAATGGAATTTTTGACTACTTAAAATTTATATATTTTTTTTTTATTTTTAGTTTCTGTTGTTATTCAGATAAGTAAAGTTATTATATTATTTAAAAATATAATTAAATTAATATATATATATATATAAATAAATTAATATATATAAATATAAATTTTATTTTATAAATTAATTTTATAAAAATTTATTTTATGAGATGAGTTAAATTTTAATTTTTTATTCTAATAAATACCGTTTTATAAATATATTTTATTTTATAATTATATTAATTTTATGAGATTAAATTAAATTAAAAAGTAAAAAAATTATTTGATATATATTTTAATTTTATAACAAATTTTTCTAATTCACGAAATTAGAGATTGATAGTCTATAATATTGTGGATTTGATGAATTTGATACATTACAAAATGAAATATGGGAAAATAAATTTTGAATTATCATTTTTTTAGATAATTATATTAAAAATAAAGAATTTTATTAATAATGAATATCTACTTAAAAATATGATAGAATTCCGTTTAAAAAGAAAGCTCCTATTTCAATTATGACATTCTTATTTATATTGTGAAATGGTGATGGGCATAAGTAGAGGTCCATTGCTATAATTAAGTAAATATGTTTGAAGAAAAATGAAAGTGGAAATGCAATTATTTTGATTGGATTGGAAATGAATATAACAAGTTATGACTTATCATATGAATGAGTTTGAGTTGAGAGAGAGAGAAGAGAGAGAGAGAGAAAGATAAAGGAGAGATATGGGGGTTCACGTGAGGCTGATGGTGAAAGGTGGTCACTGTCGTTCATCACAACTGCAACTGCAAGTATTATGTGTTAACTTATCCACAACTCCAACTGTCAATGCATATAAACCTTCACTTCCACACACCATCATCACAATATTCCTTTTATATACTTCTATTTTCTTTACCTATTTCTCCTCTAAAATAATTTTACTTTAAATCTTAAATTCAAATATCACCTTAAGTACTTTCTCATTCTTCCAAACATCAATCAAAAAAAAAAACTAGCATAAAATTACGATCATTTTTTCCACCTAATTAATTAATAATATTTATGATTATAATATTGTAAATATGGTTAATTTAATAAATTTTAACATTTTCTAGTACATAAATAATCCCACCTAAATTCATTAAGTAATGAGGTAATACAATTTTAGGTAGAACAAATAAAATCTTTATAGAATAATTTTTTTATTCTTATTATTTAGTATAATAATTGATAAATAAAATTCGAATTTTAGTTTACATCTTTTTATTTTATTTTATTTTATTTTAATTTTTTATGTATTAATTTTTCTATTTTATTTTAAAAAAAATATACATGAATAATATATTTCAATAAGATTTAATTCGAAATTTGTATATTTTTTAAATTTTTTTTTAAATTATTTCTTCTTTTAAGACAAATTTTATTAAAGTAATTATTTTTTTTTTTTTTACAGAAATAACATTTCTTATCTTTACGGATTCTATATTTATTAATCTTCAATTAGGTCTTATCGTTATCTTTTTTGTCTAATTTGTTCTTATTACTATTTCCATCTTAAGTTATGGGAGGATCAAAGTTTTCCTTTATTTTTTTCTTAATCTCCTTTCATTCTAAATCGACATGATCTTAATTTCTTAAAAGTTCAAAATGAATTGTACTAAGAAGTATTCATTCACTTCCATTCTCATTGACTTCCACTGTCAAATTGGACAATTCAGTCAGATATCATGAATTGATCGATACCAATCAAATTTATTTCACTTGTCAAGTTTCCCATAATCAACTTGTCAATAATATCAAATTGTGAGAACTCGTTGACCAATTTCATGAACTCCTAAGCATCATCAGTTTTGGGCATAGATAGCTTCACATTTTCAATCATAGACAATCTCATCAACTTCAAAGTCAATCTACTCATGCATCATGAAGAGACCTTTCAACTTTAGTAGCGGTCTTAATAAGGATTGAGGGTCTTTCATTCATTGCCAATGCAACATCTAAGTACATCAGAGCCAATAGAAACGGGATCATTTCATACTAATCACCATAATTCAGATCATTGAACTTGATTAAACCGTTCCCAAAGCAATCTTATTAGATATAGTTACATACATTTAAACATACTCAAACATTAATATTTGAAATATTTAATGGATATTAACTTTAATCATGTATCTAAAATCACCTTTGGGTAAAAATAAATACATTCCATATTCATAATGATGTCAACTAAATATACTTTAATATGCAATAACTTGTTACTTTTGACCTATATAATATCATTGGATAGACATATTCAACAAGTATGAAAATAATATTTTTATATTATTAATTATAAGTAACAAATTACTTTATATAATATAATTATGTAAATTTTAAAATTAAATAATTTAATCAATCCAAGTAATTAGTTTTATAACATTATTTTCTTCTAATTGATCATTGTACTTACAAGGCCGAGTACCGAGTATCTTTCTTCTGACTTTTGAACTGCAAACTCTTCGGATCATTCACTTCACACCTTTCGGTCGGCTTAAAGATCACTCTGAACCAAATAAGAGGGTTACCTGCGTTTACACTCCGACGCTCAAGTCAGTAAGATAGTGTATGCAGTGTAGAATATTTTTAAAAGATAGATCATATGAATTGACTTACCTCTTAGAAAAACATCTATTTATATTCTTTTCATACCTTTCTGTCATAATAAGCTTTTATTTAAGATATACTGTTATAGTTTTCTTCATCATTGTGTTTAACATACCTTTAATGTATATGAATAGCCTTTAATAACGAATCTAACGTTACAGATCTTCATTAAAACCCTTTATTATTGCCGTTGTCCGGATATATCTCGGCCTGACGTTATCTTATTATTCATTGGCCCAGTATCGGCCCAATATCACTAGGCCTATTAGGTACACAAGCCCCCCAGTCGTGAGGTATCTTGGAGCCGAAACGAACTTGAATTCTTTTTGTTGGCGCTTTTTTCGCTGAGCTGAGCTGGCAAAGTCAGTTGAAAGGTTTTTCTTTTTGAATTTGTGAAGGACTATTTGGTCATTTCCAATAAAAACCACTCATCTGGTCATTTCAAAGTTGATTGACATAAGTTCTAGATTGTTCCATAGTTATTGTATACTAAGACTTCTTTTTTAATTTCATCATTTCTTCCTTTACTTCGTCGCTCATTTCGGCTTCTACTTCTCATTCCATCTGCTCGTCTTTAATCTCACATTTCCTGGTATGGCTTCTTCTTCTAATGTCCAAGTTACTGATAGTCTTGTTTCTCTACATTCCTCTTCTTTGCCAAATGAAAATGTAGATTCTGAAAATACACGTTCTTCGTTGTTAGAAAAATCTAATCTTCTTCATACAGAAACTGTAGATTCTATTTCCCCTAGGTTTTTCCTTGGAACCTCAATGTCCCGAGAACCGTATGACTGGGTGAACCCTTCTGTTTTACAATAAGTATCCCGTTTTACCAAGTCTAGAGAGTTACAAGATTTTCTTGATGTAGTTCCTCTCATTGCAGAAGATTCGGATGAAAATATAATAGGGGCTTCTAAGTGTTCTGTTTCAGATCGGGTTTGTCATGGGGCAGAAGGTTCTAGTCAGGACTTTTTTTACATGTATTCTTGTATGTTTACTGACTTACATATCACCCTTCCCTTTGATGAATTTACCATGGGTGTTCTAAGGATTTTGAATGTAGCTCCAACTCAGTTACATCCCAATAGCTGGGCTTTCCTCCAAGCATTCCGCGCTTTATGCAAATATTTGGGTGTTCGTCCTACGCCTCCTTCTTTCCTGTATTTTTATTGTACTCGTGGAGGAGATTTATCTTACTGGGTTTCACTAATAGGACAATATTCTGGAGCTTTGTTTAGTCCCTTCACAGCTAGTTACAAGAATTTTAAGACCGGATATTTTAAAATTCTGATCCATGAAGCAGGAAGAAATCACTTTTTTGTTAACAATAAACCCCTATTTCCTCTGTACTGGACTTCTACCTCTCGTAAATACCACTATTGGCCGAAGAATGATATGTCGGCCTATGATGTGGAATTAATAAATATTCTAGAGAAGTTTCCTAGACGAATGCCAGCTAGGTCGTTCATCTGTGACCGAGTTGTTCCCTCTCGTCCTGCTGATGTGGCGGGTATGTTAAGATTTCTATAAGTATCTACTATCTTAGGTCTTTTAACTATGCTGAGTTTTCTCTTTTTTGCAGGCATTCTTCCAGCTCTTTTGAACATGCCTAGGAATCTTTTTAAACGTTTTGAAAATGATATTGCTGCTGCAGCAAAAAATATTCAAGATTCTAAAACAATCATTGTAGATATTGATAAAGCACCTCCTACTGCTCCTCCTAAGAAGAAACAAAAAGTTAATCCTAAGTCGACCGGAAAGAAATCGATCGGTGGTCGGCGTCATGAGCCAGGAGAGTCTTCCATGTTTAAAGCGGGAAAATTTTTATCTGTCGAGATGGTGATTCGCGATCGGGTGAATTTTAGACTAACTCCTGAGGAAACAGAGGATTTGACTAAGGCAGATGATGCTGACTTGGAATTATCCGTGTTAGAACTTGCTGCGTGGACTACTTTGGTTTGTCAGAGGTTAGCTGGAAGACCTTCTAACGCTGCTGCTTTAAAGAAATATAAGGATGAGTTATCTCAATCAGAGGCTTCTCTGTCTGAGGCTTTGGCTCAAAATACTTTGCTGAATGCTCGGGCCGAGGAATATGAAGGTTTAAGGCGTCAAATGACAGCAGAATATGAAGCTCTTCAAGCTAAGTATACGAAGGATATAGCTGACCGGGATCTTCAGATAACGACTACTCAAGAAATGTACAAGAAGGATAAAGAAATGCATGTAAAAGAAATTACAGACCTTAAAGTAGCTCATGAAAAGGAAGTGGTCGAGTTGAAAACTTTATTTTTGGAAGAACATAAAGTTGGATTTGATAAGGCAATGCGTCAAGCATTGTTTCATGTGGAGCAGGGAACATCTCTGACATCTGAATCCTTTGATGTGCGAGCTGATATTTATAAAGGAAAATGGACGGCCCTTGAAGATATCCCGGATGAATCATCTGAGGAATGAATATTGTAATTTGGTTATCTTTAAGACATGAATTATACCTGGGTTTTTTGAACTTAACATTTGTCGTCTAGTATTTTCTGCGGATAATATATCGACTTTTGCTATTAGCATGCTATGCATTCGTCTGATTTCGTACATGTTAAAAAATGTAGTATTCTTCGTCCGAGTAGTATTCGGTGGCCTTTTTTGCTTTTGTCAAACGATTCTTGGTGGACTTTCTTGTCCGATTTTGTATGATCCGAGTATTACTCGGTCTTCGTTCGAGTAGCATGGACTTTCTTGTCCATTTTTTTTATTTATCCGAGTAATACTCGGTGGACTTTCTTCTCCATATTTTTTTGTTTACTCGAGTAATACTCGGTGGACTTTCTTGTCCATGGCCGAACGGTACTCAATGGGTTTTTGTGTCTGTATTCCACTACCTCTTTATCATAATCAAATATTGTTGTAATATCTTCTTTATTTAATTCCATTCCTGCAACTTGGAATGAAAAATATATAAACTTTTACAAATAAAGTTAGCTAAAATAAAATTTAAGAAGATTAGCATTCCATGATCTAGGTAGGTGTTTCTCATCCAAATCCTGCAAATAATATGCTCCATTTCCCAACACTCGGGTTATCTTGTATGGTCCTTCCCAGTTAGATGCCAGCTTCCCTTCAGTAGGATCTTTTCTTACTAGACTTCTAACTCTTAACACCAAATCTCCTTCTTTGAATGTTCTGGGCTTTACTTTGGTGTTGAATCTACGAATGGCCCTTACCCGGCAAGCTTCTTGAGCTATTCTAGCTTTATCTCTCAACCCTTCAAGCATGTCTAACTCCACTTTTAAAGTATCTTCATTATTACTCATGTTCAAAAACATTATTCTGGGACTATTTTCACCAATCTCCACTGGTATCATTGCATCTACTCCATATGTGAGTGAATATGGTGTTTCAGAGGTAGAAGTTTGTGGGGTACACCTGTATGCCCACAAAACTTCTATTAATTCTTCAACCCAATTTCCTTTTGCTGAGCCCAACCGGTTTTTGAGTTCTCCTAAAATAACTTTATTTGTTGCTTCTACCTGTCCGTTGGTCTGCGGATGCTCCACAGAAGTAATTGCATGCTTTATTTTCAAATTCTGATAAAAAACATTAAGATTTTTATCTATGAATTGACGGTCATTATCAGTAACAATTGTATGTGGGATTCCAAATTGGCAAACAATATTTTTTCACACAAACTTTTGGACCTGTTGGGCTGTTATTGTGGCTAATGGTTCTGCTTCAATCCACTTTGTAAAATAATCAACAGTTACCAATAAAAATTTACATTGTCCTTTCGCTATGGGAAATGGTCCTAAAATATCCATCCCCCACATAGTGAATGGCCAGGGTGAAACTATATTGTATAATTTTTCTGGTGTTGTATGTATAATATTTCCATGAAATTGACATTCTTTACATTTTTTAACATACCTGGCACAGTCTTGTCTCACGGTCGGCCAATAAAAGCCAGCTCTTAATACTTTTGCTGCCATAGTTCTGCCTCCAGCATGTGATCCACATATTCCTCTATGCAATTCGTCAAGCACATACTGAATTTGTTCTCCATCTATGCATTTCAACAAAGGGGTAGAGAATCCTCGTTTAAACAACTCACCATTTATGAGAGTATATCTAGCTGTTCTTTGTCTGAATTTAGATGCTTCTTTCGGGTCGGCCGGTTGGGATCCCTCAGATCCTCCTCTTAAATAGGAAATGTAAGGAGTCATCCAG
Source organism: Macrotyloma uniflorum (assembly GCA_016859785.1). Taxonomy (NCBI): domain Eukaryota; kingdom Viridiplantae; phylum Streptophyta; class Magnoliopsida; order Fabales; family Fabaceae; genus Macrotyloma; species Macrotyloma uniflorum. Next base: position 218,317 of record BDMB01000099.1, on the reverse strand, counting down.
TTCTGGTGTGCATCTGTCTGTAAGCATTCATCCAGGCAAATTGAAGGCTGAGATATAGTATGCCTTACCACTGTTCGGTGATGTCCAAACCCTTTGTCCTCTGCTAATTTAGACAACATATCAGCTCTAATGTTTTCAGTTCTCGGAATGTGCCTGATTTCGATAGTTTTGAATTCAGACATTTTCCCTTTAACGTAATGGTAATATCGAAGCAATAACAGTTCCTTAGTTTGGAACTCATCCGTTAATTGTACGACTACCAGTTGAGAATCTGTATAACATACTATCCTTGTAACCCCTATTTCTAGGGCCAACTCCAACCCTGCTACCAATGCTTCGTATTCAGCTTGATTATTGGAAGCTTTATATTGTAATATCAGGGCGTGTTCAATGATTAATCCTCCTGGTCCTTCTAAGACGATTCCTGCCCTGCTCCTCTTTTTGCTCGATGATCCATCCACATATAATTTCCATATAGGTATTTGTTCCTGAATAGCCGAGATGTCCCCAGCAAAATCTGCCAAGCACTAAGCTTTCAATGGACCTCTCTCTTCATACGAGATATCATACTCGGATAATTCCACCGTCCATGCTACCATTCTCCCTGAAAGTTCTGGTCTTCTAAGGATCTTAGAGATAGGATAATCAGTACGGATCACCACATGAAAACTTTGAAAATATTGTCTCAGCCGTCTGGTAGTAAAGATCACAGCTAGTGCTACCTTTTCAATCAACTGATATCTCGTCTCTGTATCTTGCAAAACACGGCGAACATAATATATAGGCTTCAATTCATTTTCCTATTCTTGGACCAGTACAGAACTTATAGTGTCTTCTGATACTGCCAAATAGAGAATGAGTGGTTTACCTGTTCGAGGTTTTTGTAAAATAGGAGGGGATGTTAGAAACTCCTTTATCATCAATAAATTTTTTTCACAGACTTTCATCCCACACGAATATGGAAGTCTTTTTTAACAATCTAAGCATTGGCCTGATCTTCTCAGCCAACGTTGGTGTAAATCGAGATAAGGATGTCAGTCGGCCTACTAATCGTTGAATCTCCTTAAGATTAGAAGGACTTTTAGCATTGATTATCGCCTCACACTTATCTGGGTTTGCTTCTATCCCCCTATTTGTAAGCATGAATCCTAAAAATTTTCCTCCTTGTACACCGAAAACGCATTTTTCCGGATTCAGCTTCATTTTATATCTTCGGAGTACTGCAAATATTTCCTCCAGATCTGCCAAATGCTTCATGAAAGACTCAGATTTCACCACCATATCATCAACATATACTTTTATGTTCTTCCCTATTTGCTTGGCGAACATCTTGTCCATCAATCTTTAATATGTAACTCCAGCGTTTTTTAACCCAAAAGGCATGACTTTGTAATAATAGTTGGCCTCTTCTGTGATGAAAGCTGTTTTAGGAGCATCTTCCGGATATATTTGAATTTGATTATACCCAAAATATGCATCTAAGAAGCTCATTACCTGATGGCCGGCAGCTCCGTCAACTAACCGATCTATACTCGGTAAGGGGTACGTATCTTTAGGACATGCCTTGTTGAGATCGGTGTAGTCGGTACACATTCGCCACTTATTATTAGCTTTCTTGACCATGACCACGTTTGCTAGCCATGTTGTGTACTTGGCTTCCTTAATGAATTCAGCCTGTATCAATTTGTTAACCTCTTCTTTCACTGCTAATCGTCGTTCCTCTCCCATCTTTCTTTTCTTCTGGGCAACTGGTTTGGCACCTTTAAATATGGACAGCCGATGTGTAATTACTCCTCTGTCAATCCCCGGCATATTGGCTGCCGTCCATGCGAAAAAATTAACTTGCTCTCTAAGCAGTCTGGTTAATTCAATTACTTCCTCTCCTGTTACAAGAGAACTTATATAAGTTTTCTGATTCTCCCTTCCAATGATAATTGACAACGTCTCCTCCTTAGGCTGAACGCGAGCCTCATCATCCATTCTAGGATCTAGATTCAATGATGTCAAAACTTCTTCTCTTGGTCTTTGGGCTTCTTTTCTTCGTCGGCCTTCCTTCTCCTCCCAGCCGATATTCCCCTTTTCTCAGCGATTCTCCCCTTCCTCCCGGTTGACATCTTCTCTGCCTTTCTCTTGCATATTTTCTTTCTTATTGCTGACTAGAGTAGCATTATAACATTCTCTAGCAGCCTTCTGATCACCATGAATGGTGATTATATGTCCCTCTAGCGACGGGAACTTCATTGCCAAATGAGGAGTTGAAACAATAGCTCCCAATTGATTAAGAGAAGGCCTACCCAGAATCATATTATATGATGCAGATGCATCAATAATAAGATATCTTATCTTCACTGACCGGCTATTTCCTCCTTCTCCAAACTTGGTATATAAATCTATATACCCCTTAACATCCACCCTTTCCCCTGCGAATCCAACCACCTAGTCTTCATATGGATACAACATGTCTTCAGTTAGCCCCATCTTTTGAAATGTTCTCCAATAGATTATATCTACCAAACTCCCTTGATCAATTAGGGTTTTTCTTACTGCAAAGTTGGCGACTTCTACAGTAATAACCATGGGATCATCCTGCTGTGGATCAATCCCTTTGAAATCCTCATCCGAGAAGGTAATAGAAGGCATTCTAGGTCGGTAAGATTTGGTAACATTAACTGACTGAATACTTCTCAGATGCCTCTTACGAGTTGCCTGAGATGTTCCTCTTCCAGCGAAGCCACCTGAGATCGTGTTAATGACCCCTCTCACCGCTTGGGTCCTCCTTTCTTCCCTTCTGCCCCCGTTTCTATCCCTCCCTGGAAGAGGGCTTCGTTCTCACCTTCTAACGGGACTCCGATCTCTCCTTTGAAGAGGACTATTCCTCCGGCCAGATCCCTGACCAAGACTCCTAGGGCGAAAAGAGTTGGGTATTCGAGGGCTCCTTCTTCCTTGATATCCCCCCATATCAAGACTCCTAAACTGTCTCGGCTCTCTTCTCATCAGGTTACTTAAGTGACCATTTTGGATGAGTTGCTCAAGCTTATCCTTAATAGTCAAACATTCCTCTGTGGTGTGACCATAATTATTATGGTATTTGCAATGCTTGTTTCTATCTGCATTGGGATGAGTGGAGGACTGGATTGTTTTCAGCAAATCTGCATTGAGGGCCTCCTCCAATGCTCGTCCTTGACTCACGTTTAAAGGAGTATACCTGATAAACCTTGGGGCTCTCTCTCAGTTCCTTTCTTTCATTTGAAACTTCCCTCCTTTTTCTTTTTCAAAATTTTTTCTTTCTGGCTCTTTTCTCTTCCTATACTTCCTCATCTCCTCCATTTGCATGAAGCCAGTAGCCCTATTCCTCATTTCTTCGAACGTGGCGGCCGGGTTTCGGGACAGGTCATCCACAAACGGTCCAGGTCGTAGTGACCTCAACAAGTTATGTCGGGCTACTTCCGGGTGCAGATAAGCAATGCTTAAACAGACCTATGAGTATCTGTCCATGAATTCTCTGAGAGATTCTCCTTCTTCCTGTCGGATATCTACCAAATCAATCTCGGTTAACGGATGAGGGACACTAGCTGCAAATTGTGTATTGAATAACTTGCAAAAGGTGTCAAATGAATCTATGGTTCCCGGAGGTAGGGATGAGAACCATCTAAGCGCAGGGCCTTCTAGCGTCGTTGGAAAAGCTTTGCATAACAAAGTATCGTCGGCAGAATGGCCAAACATATGAGTAAGGAAAGCCTGCACATGGCTATCAGGGCAAGTGGTTCCGTCATAAGCATCCATATTTACACCCTTCCATTTATTGGGGAATGGCGTTTCTACTATCTGCTCGGTGAAGGGATGCTTTTTGGTTCTCAGTATAGGTGCCGGCTGCGGTACGACAACAGGCCTGAGAGTTACTTTATTACTCTCTTGACGAGTAGGGTTCCTTTGCGATGTCCCTTCCTCCTGAAAAAAGGAAGGTGTATGCGTTCTATCCATAGTATTTCGATGCTGAGTATCAGCAGGAGAAGCAGTTGGGCGCACATCACTTCTCTATTGTTGATATTGAGCGTTCTGCTGCTCCAGTCGGGCATTCTGTCTCTCCAGACGTTGGATGGCCTCCTGACTCCGAATCTGCTCCTGTCTCAGCTTCAATCTGTTGTCTGAGAAGCTCCAATCTCTGGTCATTTGACACAGAGATTTCTGGATTGACACTTGATGCTTCTTCGTTGCTCATACTCTCGGTATTTGCTTCCAGACTCTGCACTCGGCCCCACGGTGGGCGCCAAAATGTACTTACAAGGCCGAGTACCGAGTATCTTCCTTCTGACTTTTGAACTGCAAACTCCTCGGATCATTCACTTCACACCTTTCGGTTGGCTTAAAGATCACTCTGAACCAAATAAGAGGGTTACCTGCGTTTACACTCCGACGCTCAAGTCAGTAAGATAGTGTATGCAGTGTAGAATATTTTTAAAAGATAGATCATATGAATTGACTTACCTCTTAGAAAAACATCTATTTATATTCTTTTCATACCTTTCTGTCATAATAAGCTTTTATTTAAGATATACTGTTATAGTTTTCTTCATCATTGTTTTTAACATACCTTTAATGTATATGAATAGCCTTTAATAACGAATCTAACGTTACAGATCTTCATTAAAACCCTTTATTATTGTCATTGGCCGGATATATCTTGGCCTGACGTTATCTTATTATTCATTAGCCCAGTATCGGCCTAATATCACTGGCCTATTAGGTACAATCATATAATTTAAAATTATAAATTTCCAAAATTTAATTCCTTTAGTGATTAAAATAATTTTTATGATTTTTAATAGGTATCAAGATATAAAAAAGCAGCACATCATATATAAATCTTAAAATCTAATCATGATCTAAATTGACTCTCATACCCAATTGTTCCCAATTGTTAGAGTATTTAAAATACTTATCTAAATTCATAAATTTTTTTTTTATCAACAAATATATATTTTTTATAGTTTTCCTGATAATATAAAATCTCTTTCAAACTCGAAATTTTGGTTTGATTGGAAGGAATATTTTTAAAATAATTGTTTAAACTTTTAATAACATCAAATTTAACTTTAAAATCTTTCATTTGAAATAATTCAAATTAAATTATTTTTTAAAGACTATTAATGAAAAAATAATAATATTTTTATAAATTTAATATAATTATAAAATAATAATTTATCATATTAAATATTTTTATTAAAATTATTTTATAAATTATACGAGTTATTATTAAATTAAAATAATTTAAGATTTAGATGATTCTTTACTATCAATAGTACGAGGTAACAGTGATTCTATTTTGTGTCTTAAGAGTAATGAATTTTGATGAAGGTATCTCCTCAGCCTCAAACAGTATTAGTACTATTTGCCATTGGATCTAACTCCAACATGTCAGACCGCCAAATGGACGGGGAATAACTACTTAATTTAACTGTTCAAGTTATGCATGCTTCAGGAATGCCAAACTAATAATACTTAATTTAAATTTTTAAATTGCTAACATCCACCACTCATATTTTGCAGATTTCGTTATTTTCACTGGTCTATCAAATGTTTGTTAATTATACTTCTCTGAAAACCTTAAAACTAAACCTGCTTATGAGGTGGTAACATGTAAGTATTTTATTACTTGTGTAGTATTCAAAGATTGACTACACAAATAAAAATAAAATAATTTTGAGACGTGCAAGATCCCTGTCTTTAAAAACTAACGTAGTATATCACACAAATTACCTATGGTACAACAGGTTACAGAACTAACAGATTTGTTCTTCACCAAACCCACTAGACTCAAATTCATACACACAAGTCCACACCTCGGTAGATACTATTTCTTTTGCTATAGAAATATATATTTTTATTGATAAATTTTTTATTCATAATTGACAAATACAATAATTTTACATTACACTGTCATTTCTGAGGAGAGATACGAAGCTAACCACAACAATGTAATCTGATGAAACTGACATTTTCAAATATATGGTCCAGTTTATGACGATGAATTTATTCAGCAACTTGAATAGTATGACATTTCCTGCATGGTTGGATAAAATAGTTCCTGAATCAATGTTTTTCTTTTGGGAACAATTATACTATTCCCATTTCCTCTTGAACGGGGAAGTTTTGGAATTGAGCATTCATTGTTGAGATTGCAGATAATCGGGTGTCAAATCACAACTAATGCTCAAACCTAAAATGATTTTGTACATACATTCAAGAAAAATGTTTCATGAATACTTAAATACTCATAATATATTAAACACATCATATTTACACTTAACAGATTGTTTTATATTCAAAGACAACAAAATCTAAGACTTGGAATTCCAAGGGTTGCCATAAAAGAATAGATCAAACTCAACAGGTATGAAGCCTGTAGTCGGCCTGGCGGAAGTGGTAGTGGAAGTTGGACCTGGAATAAGGGACATTGCAAAGGTTTCATATAGAAACCACTCCCCCTCACCAAATTTATTTCAAATTTCCTTAAATGAAACAATACACCAAAAATGAGTGTTTAATTGCAATGTTATCATTATTATTATTCTTTCTACTTACCTACTCTTTTGAGCAATTGGTCCATCAATGATATTAAAAACAATACCTAAATTCCAAATATATATAGATTTGGAAACAAAAGCGGTGCCCAAAAAATAAACTAAAAAAATGAAAATAGAACTTTTTCCAAAGCAACCTTACATCATTTAACAAGTGTTAACAGAAGTGATTCTTTTGGTTTTGAGCATACAATAGATCAATGCATCCAGAAACATATCTACAACTCGAAACTTGTAATCAAAATATGTCACCGTTCATGTCCTAGTAGTGTATCCAGCTCGATCCTCACCTATATTCCTCGTTAAATAAAATATCAAGCTTGTTTGTAATGGTAGTCATCTATGGTGGAGTATACTAAACCATCGTCTCCAAGAGTCTTCAGCGACAACCTGACATCATAAACAGTTGAGGTACTTCATAAGCAAATGCTTCGCGTAGCCATATTAAGACAAAGAAAATACATATAAGAGAACTGACATGATCCTGTCCATTGGAAGCTTGAGCTCCCGGGATAGTTCGTTAACATGTATTCCACGTTCATCTGATCTGCAATTAAAACCAATTTTGAAATCATTCAGGATCATAACTCAGGTGAATGAATTTTGCGCGGTGAGAATCCAAATGTTACATTTGTTGAAAATATTATATTAAATGAATGAGAATGAAGTAAAAAAGAGAATTTGAATTTATAACTCACATATCCGAATGCTGCTGCAGGTAGTCAATAACCAATTTATCGCAATCCTTAAGTCCATCTACGCTATATTGTGCATATGCCTGAGATGACGAAAATAGTATCATCAATCCAATTAAACAACTGTATCAAATAGCAAATAGAAGCTGTGTCATCGCATCTCATACTGGATTTGATGATGGTGCCTGAGATCCATTTGTTGCGCTTTTGACAGGAGTGTTAAATGATGAGACAGATGAAGGATTTGCAGAAGTGATTCCTTCCATCTATGATCCAAACAAAGAAATATATATTAAGTAATCAGGTGCATCCACTTGAACAAGGCACATATATTAAGTAATCAGGTGCGTCCACTTGAACAAGGCACATAGCTGGGCATGTCAACAGTCATCACTTTTATTCTCAATTTGCTGAATTCGTGGGAAATTTATGATTATCCACTGCCGTCAATCATCATACTATAATCTAAAAGTATTAGGGTGGAAAATGAAAATTGTGTGCACCTTCATTTTGGAGCGAAGATGGTTATGTATGCAATCTATAAAGTGAAAAGGGATCTCGTCATAATTTGTCACGGGCCTGTGAAGCACACACAAATATGAAATAAGAATATGATAAAACCAACTAGGCAATTCGCCAAACATAGACACTTTCTCAAACTACATATATCATAATCTGGAAAATCACTTTTCCACAACTAGAAATCACTAATGCTTTGTTATTCACGTGTAAATTCATCAATTCAACGAAACTCCGAATCTTCAATCAAAAGAATCACAGTTCTAGGGGAAATTTTTAAAAATCAAATGCTACCTACAGAAAGGTCACTAGGGAACCCATCACCGACCATAAAACAAAGATTGAAGTCTCAATAATTATCATTCAAATAAAAATAAATTGAATTAAATCATATTTGTCAGAAGAAAAGTAAAGTTAAATATGACAATCTCTAACCATCAAAGATAAATAGGAAAAAGACGTATCGTCAACAAATAATGTAGCTTTTGATTTTAACGTCAGGATTTGAAATCAATATTGCTAAAGGTTTTTTAAATTTTAACGTAGTTAACTCTGAAGATAGGTGAACTTAAAAATTAAACATATTTGGGATTTCATTCTGAAAAACATTAAATATCTAGATAAGTTTAACAATGACCAGAAGACACAGAACACAAACAAGAGACACTTGGTAATCACAAATTCCAGGCATCTCCATTTTTTTTCTGCTATGCTTTGACAAAAGAAAATATAACTGATTAAATTACAGTACATGATTAAATGTTAAATACAGCAGAAGAAACTAGCATCTAATAAGAACCTCGGATACATCCCAAGTGATTTATGTGAAACCTTTTAAAACAGCCAAGCATATAGAATCCTGAAAACACCTCAATGCATATCAGCAACAAATCCCATGCTCAGCGAGCAAACCCACTATTAGCAAGTTATCAATACATCCAAAGCATCTAAGGTGCTTTGAATCGTTAACGAAATCAATAATCAGTGATGTTCTATTATATGCAATGGTTCTAAGCCCAGGCTGAACACCTTTGCATCTGTTCTACTAGCAATAAAGGGAGGACGTAAGTTGTTGAGTCAATTTTAGAGTAGGTTCTCCCACTACTCATCTGACTCCTTGCCCCTGTTTCCTCTCTTCCCCGATTTCAATTTTCATCGAAGCCTTTAGTTAGGCAAAGTGTATTTAAACAAATCAGTGTTGTGTCTTGATTGAAGCACCCTCATCCTGGGAGCAAGTGAGAGAACCCCCAAAAAGCTGTATAGTGTTGCACCAAACCCAATCAACATCTTTATTAATCTGAATATATTACATTTGTTGATCCAGCATCTTTACCAAATACATAATAGTGTCTTAACATTGGTGAACCTGACAAACCACAATAATGGCCCTGACAACCACCCCATTCTTCAATATCAAACACCTATAATATTAGATATAGTAAATCATGTTCTGAGCATTTAAACTTCAAAATGATTAGGGGATATCTGTGTGTAACATATTCTATAACTTCAGTCCAAGTTACAATTAGATAGTTAAAGTAATGACTAATGACATACACAGGGATTAACTTTTTTTCAGACTTGTAGCTTTGCTTATTAATGTGTATAACACATTTTATGAATTCACTTAAAGTTACAATTACATATCTAAAGTAATGACTAATGACATAAACAAGGATTAACTCTTATCCCTAACTGACTTGAACCTGTGCTTATTAATGTATCTCAATGAAGACTCAAGAAAATCATATTTATTTGGCACCAAACTAACATACTACATTAATAAATAAACAGCCACTGCACAATTGATACAATATAACACAAAATGGGTGTAGCGTACATGCCTGACAGAGAAGGCAACAAGTTGCTTAACACCTTGGAAGCTTTTTAAATGCCCATAAACACGGACGTACATACCATTCCTACCATTAAAAAAATTCTCGATTAGAAATATATCAATCAAAGAATCATATGTTCCACATCTAAGAACTTACATTACTTCCTCCATTTCCTTTGTGTCAAAAGTCTCATTAACCCTAATAAAAGAACACAAAAAAAAAAAGGCTTAAACATTTAAAAATATTAGGGACATTTTTTAAAATAGAGCAGGAAAGCTACACAAACACGCATTATTTGATAACTAAATAACATTTAAAATGCCCCAAATACCATCTTCTGCATTTTATTCGTCCTGTTCCATCATCCAAAACAAAATTGACATCAGTGTTTCTCTCAACTTTCTCAAACACCATCCCGACTAGTGTTACCTGAACCAGAAATAAGTAAAGCAATGTGTTAAAAGCATTGTTAATATAAAATATTTTTCATCCTCAACCAATCAAAAATCATCATACATCTTACTCTTAAAGTAGTTATATAAAATTCGTAAACAGACTATACATGATAATTTATTATTAGATGACAATTTTATTATTAATGACAATTATGCAGTCAATGTATACATATTATTCAACTTAGATGACAATTACGCAGTCAATGTATATATATAATTCAATCTAAGGCGAGAGCAGAAGTTTAATTTTCAAGCATGGTCAATGTAAAGATTTCTCCACTTACAAGTCTAAACCAATTAGAAATTGAAATTAGAAATCATTTTAACTATAACAGTTAATTATAGCCATTATGAGTGTAAAACTTTATTAAAAGTGCATCCAATAGAAATTTTAAAAATGTTACACTCTAAATAATAACTACAACAACATGATATATTTATCTAAATTTCAAATCAGAGTAACAAGCATAACAATTCCTGATAAAATGAAAGAAAAATCATTCAAAAACTAACTAATAAAAGTGCAAGGCATACATTGTTCAGATCTACACCGTTGATGACGAAATTCGACTTTTCGTCGCCGGATTGAGAGGCTTCGCTTATCTGCTTTACTGTCACCGGTACCAAACCCTGAGTTTCGCGGCTCTTCAACGAGCAAAACACATAACACAGTTAGTAGAGCACAGTGTTTAGCTTTCAAACCTAAAAATAAATAATTAATAATTATTTCTAATTTTCCTGATTAAACTATCACCAACACTTTCAACTTATTTCTCACAAAATAAACTATCCTAAGTGCATACATGCATGCTTTATTTGGCGGTTTCTTTGCAGAGAAATGAAAAATTAGAAAGAAGAGAGAGAGAGACTGCATACCTTTGGCGGTGCGGGAGAGGAATCATTGAGGTTAGACGGCTGAGAGGACATAAATCCGCCCCCGGAGAAGGTGGTTGCGGCATCGAATTGGGAGCTGGCGAACATCTTCGAAACCCTAGAGAGAGAAGTGAAAGAGTCGAAGTTATGGGAAGAATGAATTAAACAAAATTGTGTCATTTTTATATTGATTCCCGCCTATAGTTTCCTCTTTTCCCGCCCTATTGGTTTTAACTTTCAACTTTCCCTGACCGTAAACTGTTGCTTATTTTGTAAGAAACTAATTTTATAATCCGTGCAATAACGTACAGAAGATGTTTTATATTAAAAAAATTATTAATTTTTTAAAAATATTATTAATTTAAATATTTTATATCTAAGTATATTATATAATTTAAATATATTTGATATAATTATATTTAAAATATAATTAAATATAAAATATATTTGAATTAATATTAAAATATAAATTATATTTAAATTTATTATTATTATATGTTTTTAAAATTTAATTGATAAATTTTATCAAAATAAAAATATGAAATTATATTTTGTAAGAATTAGTTTATTATTCAAAAATTATTATATTTCTCTAAAACTTATTTTTTTTTAACTTTTATCTTCTATTTAGAAATCTTACATATTTTTTATACTTTTATAAATTTGATGGTGGTTATAGAAAGTTTATGAAGAGATAAGCATTTTCACCTTATTAGATTTTCATTTTGGTAAGTTTTCAATATTCTATTTGATGGGTTAAGTTTTGGATGGTTAGATGAAAATTAGGGATTTCATTGCATGTATCCTTTTCTCTTTCAATTTGTTTTCATACTTACTTAAATCTTTAGAAATATATTTTGTTTACTGATGAGGTATATATAAATCTAGTTAGAGAATTAGGAGCTAGCATTATTGTGAAGTAGGAAAAGAACATTTGGATAACTCAAACAAGAAAGGAAGTTAGTCCTAAATTTAGGGTTCTTTAAAATCATAAGAGGAAAATTTAGATTTTTTGAAATGACCTAATTTCTGATTTTGTCATCTAGTAGTAGAAGTTGTATTGGCTTGTCTGGTTTAATTGCATTATTGAGTCTATAATAATTGGACATATGATGATTGAACAACTTGAATTGATAACATGTTAAATGATTGTTTAATTTAGATATCTCTAATCTGTTGTGAGTATACTTATGAACTTGGATTTTGTTTGAATCATTAAACTGAATATGAAAAATTTGGAATGGAGCAACTGGATTGGTGTGGGATGAAATTTGTTTGAGTTAAGCTGAAATGAATTTTTGTTTCAATTGTGAAATTTTGTAAGAAAACCACTTTGAATTACTTGACCCATCAATTTTCTTGTAAAGAACATGAGATAAGTTGATTTAGCATGTTTAGATATGTCAAATTTATAAATTGGGTCCAGTAAATCAAAGTAGTTTTTCTGTAAAATTTCTAAATAGAACAATTGGAGCTTGGCCTAAATTTTGGAAATAAAAAAAAAAAAATCTCAACAATCACACCAAAGTAATGGAAGCTAGTTTTGTTTAAGATTTACCTATAACCCTAAGACCTAAGATTTTAGAATAGTGAGAACAACTAGATTTCATTTTTGTATTAGAATTTGATATTGATAGATATGAATTATCAGGACTTGGAAATTTTGTTGACTGTATACGGAGTGAATTTATTGATTTTGCCTTGTGTGGTTTGAATGTTTACTGATCATGCAAAGACTATGTTGGATTTTGTGATTGTATGAAAATTGAGCTTATATGGTTGTTACTCCTTGGATAAACTGGTTTGAATTTTGATTATCTAATAAAGATGATTATGGTATAATATTGATTTTGATGAGTAAATTGATTGTTGATTGATTTTTTTAGTTGATTAGATGATCCTAATTGGATGGTTGAATTATGTAGGAAAGTCTTTCATTTATAATGGTATGCATGAGTGAAAATTACGAGGTTATGAATGGTAAATGTGAGATGACATTGAGGCCAATGTGACTCCTTTGATAAAAGAGTTTATTACTTAATTGAGAATGATGAATATGAAATGGGTAAGAGGTTATGTAGTTCCTATTGATAGGAAGTTTTATTATATGAATAGAACATGTTGAAAGCGGTAGCTTAATGTGTTTGTATTTAGGGATATTGTTGTTGGAGTTCAAGGTGAGTTGGAATCCCACATTGGGTAGAAATGGGAATGTTGAATAGTATATAAGGGAGAAAGACACACAAACCCGTAGCCTTAAGGTTTTGGGTAAGAGGTGGAGTCGTATTCACTTATATAGCTGTGGTTTATTCTCATTTGTTAAAAATCTCCCCGGTGTTACCCCCTCCTTGGTTACCTAACAGTGGTATCAGAGCCAGGTTGTTTTGGCGGTACAAGTAAAAAGTAAATTTGTTCTTCTGAAAAGAGAATTGGATGTGACTACCCTGATGTGATGTCATAAGAATGACCCTGAGATGTAACTGATTCAATAATTCGTTCGTAACGTGACATTGACAAAGCGTAAGACATGACTAAATAATATCTTTGTGTGTGTTTTATCGAAAGAACCATTTGTTGATGAGTATGTGGACATGTAAGACAATATTGAATATCATTGTTAATGAGATAAAATTTAAATGAAAGAAAATATTTTACATTATTAGTTTGAATGACTTTAATTTGGGTTTTCAAAAAGTGTATTAAATTGAATGAAAGTACTAAGAGTCTGTGATTTATGATATAACAAGTACACCTGTGTATATTGAGAATAAGCATAAAGAAAAATAATGTAGTAACATGAACTATTAGTATAAGCAACAACTGAGGGTCCCAAAATATCAATGTATACTACATCAAGCAAATTTGGATATACAATTATAGAATCTAAAAACAGTAATTCATGGGCTTTGTTCAAGATGAATGGTTTATAGAAAAGAGATTGAGATGTCAAAGGAAAATTATACAAATGTAGAATTCATTTAACAGTTTTATGAGAAGTATGACCCAACCTTGCATCCTATTGGTTTAAGAACGTATGTGCTATTAATATAACAGCCAAAAGTATGATGTAATGTAGGAAAAACGTAAAAACCATTTTTAAGGATTCCTTATAAAACTATTTCCTTAGTGTCCTGAGTTTTTACAGTTTAAGAATTAGAATTCAAAGAAAACATTATTGTCCTTGAAATTTTTACGGACACTAATAAAGTTTTTAGTAATGATAGGAACATGCAAAAGGTTATGTAGTTTAATAGTTTAGAAGTGCAAGAAGGAGTAGATTGAGTGGAGCCTATATGTTGGATAAACAACTTGCATTGTTACCTAATTTGACATGACCAAATCCCGTGTAGTTTGATTTGGTGTAAAGTTTGGAGTTGTTGTGTGTTATGTGACGAGATGCCCCGCCATCGAGGTATTAAAGGGGATCAAGTACATTTGGTGGAGTGACAAGACTTAAATTGTCATTGGTGGAGAAGTTTGACTTGAGTAGTTGTGTAGTGTTAACTTGAACGTTGTTGGTAATCTTGATTGAACCTGTGTTAGGAATCAAAGGCTACATGACTAAGCTTGCCACAAATTTCATATTGAAGCCATGATTGTTGCCATAGAGATTGATTTAAAGTATTCCAACTTCCTCAACTTGAGTTCTTCTTGTTGTTTGTACGATACCTTTGATGTTGAAGTTTGATCTTGAAAAAACTCATCCTCCTTTGTTAGACTAATATGTGTTATATGGGCTTTATATCAAAGCTTATGTTTTTCAAATTGTTCTTCCTGAGTATTGAGAATCACCCCAGTCCAACTTCTGCATTGCACTGCTACAGTGACACGTTCAATTTACAGGGATGAACAAAGTTGGATTGAAGGATGAAAATCCATTCATAATACTACGAAATTGATTCGATACAAAAGTTTCGTACTCCTTATAAGGAGCTTATAACATAATTGGAATAAAGAAACATAACAGAAAGCAATAAAGGAGGATTAAAACAGAAAAATGGAAAAGACAGAAAAAGCGTGGTAGAAAGGAAAAAGAAAGTGTGAAAAGTGACACACATATTTTCCAATAGCCCCCCTCAAGCTGGATCATGGATGTTGATCATGCCAAGCTTGGATATCATGTATTTAAAAATACTAGATTCAAGAGGCTTTGTTAGGATGTCAGTTATCTGTTGAATGGAGGCAATAGGGAGTAACTGAAATAACTTGACCTTGAGTTTCTCCCGTACGAAGTGACAATCTATGTCTATATGCTTTTTCCTTTCATGAAGTATGGGATTAGAGGCTATGTGTCTTGCAGCTTGGTTGTCACAATATAACATAGAAGTGGAGGAAAGAGGCACATTAAGATCTCTCATTAGGTAATGCAACCACTAGATCTCACAGGTGGTAGTGGCCATGGCTTTATACTCAGCTTCTAAAGATGACCGTGAGACAGTGGGTTGCTTCTTTGACTTCTAGCTGATCAGTGACGAACCAAGAAAAATGCAAAATTCCATGGTAGATCGCCTTGTTTCTGGACAGTGGCTTAGTTTGAGTCGCTGAAAGCTTTCAACTGCAATTTTGATTGCCTGGGGAAGAAAAGTCCTTGAGCAGAAGAGGTTCTTTATATATCTGAGAATGCGTTGAGCTGCCTTGAAATGTTGAGTGGTGGGATTCTGCATAAATTGGCTGAGAAATTGTACAGCAAAGCTGATATTCAATATGGTGTTGGTTAAGTATATTAATTTCCCAATGAATCGTTGATATTCAGTGATGTCTTGTACAAGAATTCCTTGTTTGAAGAATGGTTTGGTGTCTTTAGCCATTGGTGTTGTGTACGGTTTAGTATTAGATAATCCAGTCTTGGTCAGCATATCAAGGACGTACTTTCGTTGATGAATATGTATACCCTCATGTGATCCTGCAACTTCAAGCCTAAGAAAAAATTTTAGCTCTCCCAAATCTTTGACTCTAAAGATCTTGTCCAAAAATTCAATGATGTCTTGGATATCAATTTTGGAATTCCTTGTTAAGATAATATCATCTACATATACAAGCAAAGTTGTGAACGATTTGCCAATATTCTTAGTAAATAAGGAATTATCAAATGCAGATTGATTAAAACCAATAGCTTTGAGGGAAGAAGAAAGTTTGGTAAACCATTACCTACTAGCTTGTTTTAGTCCATATAGGGACTTTAGGAGTTTGCAAACCTGGTTGGGTTTTTCAGTGGTTAATCCTGGTGGTATCATCATGTAGACTTCTTCATTAAGGTTGCCATGAATGAATGCATTATTTACGTCTAATTGATGTAAGTACCAATCTTGTGTGGCTGCTATAACAAGAATTAACCTCACAATTGTAAGCTTAGCAACAAGTTTTTATCTGGTTGAGTGACTTCCATAAAGAAATTTGAATTTATTATTTGTCAACAAGGCACGCTTCATGACTCTACTCCATGAGTGATAATTCGTCCCATTGAGTTAAGGGCTAACAAGAATCATACCAGGATTCTCACCTAGGTGAAGGTAATACGGGCTGGCAAGGTTCATGGAATTCTCCATGTCATTGACCACATACATGTTTGAAGAAAGAAAAGGAAAGAATAAAAGAATTCAAGAACAGGTAAGAGATCAAAGTAAACGAAAGCGAAAAGCGGAACCATATTGAGAATCACCCCAGTTCAGCTTTTGCACCGCACTATTGCAGTGACATGTTCGATTTACAAGAATGAACAGAGTTGGATTCAAAGATAAAAATTCATTCACAATACTACGAAATTGATTCAATACAAAAGTTCTGTACTCCTTATAAGGAGCTTATAACATAATTAGAATAAAGAAAAAATAACAGAAAACAATAAAGGAGGATTAAAATAGAAAAATGGAAAAGAGAGAAAAAGCGCGGGAGAAAGGAAAAAGAACGTGTGAACAGTGACACACATGTTTTCCAATATTGAACAAGAAGTAAAACTTCAACTTTACAATATAAGAATCAAGACGAGATGTAATTATTGTAACAAAAGAATCAAACTCTTTAGGCAAACTATCAAAGATTGCTTCAACATGATCATCATCTGAAATTGGAGCACCAATAGTAACCAAAGTGTAAGCAATTTTCTTGATATCAAAGGAGTAGGTGTTGGTGAACAATCTTTCTTGGTTTCATAAAATTGTATATTCAGCCTTTTACCTTTAGCTTTTGTTTAACTTGCATAATAGATTTGGAACTTTTGACAATTTTAATGAGAGGTGACAAAACTCATCATTTTCGTTAGGATGAGTGTGGTCATGGAGGCAAAAAATTTGTTAAAATAAGTTATTCTTACTACTTATAATTAATGTATTCTTTATTATATATAAATTATATTTCATCATTTCCGAATTTTAATTTGACGGGGACATGTTTATTATCAAGAAACATGAAAAAAAGAAATTTCAAATTTCTAATCATAATAATGAGTTATTATTATCAATGAAATAATTTTCATCTAATTTAAAATGGATAGAAATAATAAAGATAAGTGAACAAGATTCCCATAATTTTCTTTTAAATAATAAAAAATATAATATTAATTTCTATATATTTATTAAGAAAAAGAAAAGAAAAAAATACTCATTATATTATTATTATTATTGATCTTATTAATTATTATATATATATATATATATATATATAAATATATACATACATTTAATTAACAATACATTTCCTATACATTATCTTATAAATTTTTAATTGAATTTTATTACTTTTATCAAATTAAGTTTCGATCATGTATTTATCTATGTATATATTCTATAAAATTTACATTAGCTGCAACATTTAATAATATTATTTCAACACTCATTTTATTTTTGTCAAGAAGGATATTAATTTAAATGAATTGAAAGAAAAACTAGAAAATCACAATTTTTTTCATTTGGCAAAGATGATTATTGAGGTGGAGTGCCTTTTTTTTTCATTTTTATTTGTGATTTTTATTGCTTATTAAATGCAGTACACTACTATAAAATATAAATAACTTTTTAATTAAAAAAAATGATAAAATGATTTATTGAATGAAATGTTCCATTAAGAAAAATAAATAAATTTTAGTTAAATAGTTTTTAATATTATATTAATTAAATATTTATTTTCATAATATGTGATTTTTATTATATTTTTACTTTTACAGATAATTAAAGATATCTTATTATTTTTATGTTTCAAAATTTATATATATATATATATATATATATATATAAATATGAAAAAAGTAATTGTTTCATGACATGTAAAAAAAATTAAAATAAAATTATACAATAATATGATTATATTTTTTTATATGTTTTTAAAAAAGTTTGGAAATAAAATGAGAAAAATATTTGACAAAATAATTTTTTTAAAATAAATTTTTAAGAAATTGTTATACTTTTATTTTATTTAAGTTTTTATGTTTGACTTTAACTGTAACTTTTCTTTTATTAAACCACGAGACTTTTGTCATCAATGGTTTAATACTTTTTCGATGTAAATACAAATTTTATTTGAACATTCTAATATTTACATCCTCCAAATAAATATAAATAAACAATAATATTGAACAAAAATATACTATGCATAAATAAATATTTTTACCCCAAAACATATTAATAGTTACATAAAAGTTTATTAGTATTTACATCATAGACTAAAATACCATAAAAACATTAAACATTTTACATAAAATCGAATTAATGTCTAAATTATTATGATAAAAAAAATAAATTAATTAAATATTGTTCAGACAAATCTATCTAGACTATAAACTCTTGGTTTTTAGTAATAATTTATTTAAAAATAATTAAGAGAAGATTTCTTTTAAATAATTAGTAATATTATAATATTATTGATTTTTTTTATACTTAGTTATACATAATATAAAAAAAAACTCAAAAATAAGAAAATAATCAAAAGTGAAAAATATTATTGGATAAGTTGCCAACTCAGCACAAAAAGTGTCCACAAAAAATTAACGTGGATGTGGTTTAAGTTTGGTTCAGCCACGTGGACCACACAGGAACAAAGTGTTTTTGTTCTCTTCTTTGCAATACCATATTCTCTTCTTACATGCGTACTTTAAATGGAAAGCCAAAGTTTCAAAGCCCAAGTTTGGTTCTTGCCTTACCTGAAATCTCAACTCTCTACTCACTTGCAAATGCTCCCAATTTAGGGGTTTCAGCTTCGATTTAGGGTTTCGGTTTCGCTCATCCATGGATTCTATCTACGCGAGCTCGTCGTGTACGGTTCCTCACCTTCTCCGTTGCGACACTCTGCTGTTGCCGCCGGGAACCTTGAATTTAATTGCTCCATCTCCGCTTCGGCGAGCGAAGAGAGCGCGGCGCGGGCGGGTTTTGAGTTCCGCCACGACGAACGGCGCCGTTTCGAGGGCGCTGCAGGGAGTGAGCAGCTCTGCGCTGGAGCAGCTCGACATCGAGCGTGGAGTCTGCATCCCTTTCCGCAAGTACTCGCCCGACATAGTACGTATGCATTCAACTCCTCTCTCTCTCTCTCTCTCTCTGCGTTTCGATTACTCTCTCTGTTGCTTCGTTGTCGTTTTAGTCTGTGTTTGGATTTTAGTTTTTTTCTTCTTCAAGTGTTTGGATATCAGTTAGGTTCAACTAAACCCGTGTCATCACTCTAAGTTTATTCACTGAAAAGTGTAGGTGCGTGTTTGGATAAAAGTTGGGAGATTACAAAAGTATTTGTTTTACTAAAGTAACAAATTCTCCTTCATTTGGTGCATTTGAACTTGTAAAAGTATATCCAAACATAGCCTAAAGCTGCTGTTCATTATGATCAAATTGGTCTCGAAACACGCCTTTAGTTTTGAAGCATCTACGACACACATCGCTGATTCAGCCTTTTCTTCATTTGCAACTGGACTTGTATCTGGCATACATAAACTAGTCTCTTAGAATTTTGGTTTGATCCGATTCAACTTCAAAACCTTGCTCATGAGGTGAACTAGTTAATGTGGGATTTCCATGCGCGGTACCGGACATGTCGTTCATGAAGTTTGCGTTAGATATGTGCATGCGGTCCAATTATGATTTAATAACAGTTGTTCTGATAGGCCTAACACTAACTAGTGACACTATCTTAAAATTTGGATTTGATTTTAACTCAATTCCAAAAGTTGCTCCCTACTTATATACATTATTTTAGCCATTTTAACAATCAACATAGTCATTCAACATACCAGCTCATGTTTAATTACTTACAAAAATATAACAGTAGAATTATTAAAAATCAGTCGTTATAGGTATTATTTTCACAATTTCACGGATTTAAACTGTTTGGTAAGGTCATGAGATAAAATACTGCCATTTGTTTATTTCCTAGGAAAAAAAAAGTTTTGTAATTTAGGGATTTAAATGGATGGGTGTATGTATTACTCATCGAAACTTAAATAACATTTGTGGCTTTGGACTAGTGACCATATACAATTAGTTACAGTCCGGGAGTCAGTTGCAATTGGTTAAAGGTAACCTAGTTTTAGGCATGTTTATGCAATGTCATGATTCATAGGATTGGAGGTGCTAACCTAGTTGGGATCTCCCTTCTGATAGTGATGCTTCTGCGTACCTTTTGCTTTGTAGTTTAGTTTTTGGGTGCTAGTCATAGTTGCTTTATTTAAGTGCTTTGAGGTCTTTGGATGTTAAAGGGCACATTAGCAAGTAAAGCGGAAATGTTAACCCCTAATTAAGGGAGTGGATTCTTACTATCTATTTATGTTATCCATATTATTGTCAACTTTGCACTTGTTTTCCCTATGAATTACACCTTTTTCTCTCTTTCGAGAACAAGGTTTTAAATAACACATTATAGAGGTGCGGAGTGGCCCCTGTCTGCTATAGGGGCTACTGTAGAAGAGAGGTTTAGTGTAGTGGCACTCTGTGTTGATTCCAAGAAATACCTGAGAACAGGGACATTAGGGCTTTTCTGGAAGGCTACTTTTGGGATTTTAATTTCCAAAATTGAAATCAATAGATGGAAGTGAAATTGATAAAGAAGACTTGAATTCAGAAGATTGTGCTTATAATTCCAATATAAGAAACTTGCATTTGACTATTGTTGGTGTTTATTTGTATGTATTGTTTAAGACACCTATGACTTTTTACTGTTAATCATGAATGCTACTGAGTAATTTTTGTCATATTTCAGAATTTATATGTAAATAGTATACAACATATAAATTATAAAAAATTTCAAAGTAGTGGCTATCCCACTATATGCTATCTCGTAGCTGCTGTCTGGGATTTAAAACATTGTTTGAGAATACAAATCATAATGAAAGGGGTATTTGCCCAACAGACGCAGATTTTTGAGTAATTTATTTTAGACTATACTGTATTGTATAAGATGTTATACTTCAGATTATCTGCATGACAACTGGCAAGTATGTTACCCATGCTACTATAAGATGGACATAAGTTTTGTCATACATGGGGTTCTGTATCCCTGTTTGTAGAGGAATGGTAGCTTTTTGAAGTCAGAGAAACAAAAAAGGCAATACGCTGGATGGTTATTTCTAATTTAGAGCTACTTAAATTTGATGACATTTTCCTCGTGGTTATTAGGTGCGGAATAAGGTATTAGAATCAAGAGGATCCACTTTGTCACTTATGTTGCGGGGAGTGGAGATAGTTTGGAATCTGGGCTTGTACTGGTCTAACTTGGTATATGATTTCCTGGTTGGAAGGGATGAAGAGGTTGTTCCATATCGCGCTCGACAGCTTAGGAACCTCTTGTGTGATCTGGGGCCTTCCTTTATTAAAGCTGGTCAGGTGTGTTGTTTAGTTTTGTGCTAATACAAGCAAGGGTTATTTTAGGGTTTTCCAGTTGATGATAAGTTTTCATCCATTTGACAGGTCCTTGCAAACAGGCCAGATATCATTCGAGAAGATTATATGAATGAACTTTGCATCCTTCAAGATGATGTTCCTTCATTTCCCAATCAAGTAAACTTACCACTTTGCATCAACTGAATTTTTTAATTCTATTTATGCTAAGAATTATCATACCATCGTCACCTGGACATTATAATTCTGATGTATGACCTAAAAATGTCCTAGATTGCCTTCAGAATCATAGAGGAGGATTTGGGTCAACCTCTTGAAGCTGTTTTCAGCAAAATCTCATCAGAGACAATAGCAGCTGCAAGTTTAGGTCAAGTTTACCGAGCTACTTTACGTGCCACTGGCGAGGATGTTGCTATAAAGGTTTTTTTCTTCTCACCTTGTATTATAACTCTGTTTTCAATTTACATTGCTTGATCAGTTAATAGTTTTTTAAATTATCTGCTAAATTATTTTCCTTAAGATTCTTTTTGCTGCCTCTAAGACATTGCCTTTATGTTCATAACAGTTTACTGTCCTGCTATGACCTGAATTCTGCTAAAAGCATTGTGTTAATAACAATTTTACATATTTATTTTGTTGGGTCGATTCATTGTTTTTATCCATACTGTTCCAAATCCGTAGATTTCATTTCTTTTTCCTTTTTTCCAATTGTCTTTGACTCTTTGTCATTTAGTGATATATGATTTATGACTTTTTCCTTTTTCTAGTCTCCACTTGTTTTGATGTTTTACTAATTACTGTTGTCAAATATGGCTTTGACTTATTAGAATATTTGTATGGTTTTATATGATTAAATAGTGCTGCAAATTTATTGCTAAAATATAAACAAAGGGGAA
Organism: Macrotyloma uniflorum; assembly: GCA_016859785.1. Taxonomy (NCBI): domain Eukaryota; kingdom Viridiplantae; phylum Streptophyta; class Magnoliopsida; order Fabales; family Fabaceae; genus Macrotyloma; species Macrotyloma uniflorum. The sequence goes on along the minus strand of BDMB01000099.1, from coordinate 195,652 downwards.
AGCGTAAAGTCTTAGATCAATATTAAATCCACTTCTCAGAAGACATACATTGGCGCACTTGCAGGTTCAGAGGCCTGGGATAGAACCCATTATATATCGAGATCTTTTCCTATTCCGCACTTTAGCTTCATTCTTAAATGGCATCAGTATGCAGAAACTGGGATGTAATGCTGAGCTGATTGTTGATGAATTTGGTGAAAAGCTTCTGGAAGAGCTTGATTATACCCTGGTAACTTTCAGTACTGCCTTGAGTTTGTCATTGTAGTTTAGTGGGTGCTTTGAACTTATCAATGCACCAAATATATGCTTCTTGGCATTTTTAGTGTCTTTCATTGTATATTTGTTGTAAATAAATTTACTAATTTCTCTATCTATTTCAGGAAGCCCGTAATCTTGAAGACTTTCTTGAGAATTTTAAAAATGACCCTACTGTCAAAATCCCCAGGGTTTACAAACAATTTTCTGGTCCACGTGTGCTGGTAATGGAATGGATTGATGGTATTAGGTGCACCAATCCAAAGGTTTGTTTATTTGGATTAGGGATGTTAATACTATATGTTGTATCTATTGTGAAGCAACATGGCTTGTTGTCTTGTAGATTAATAATTCTCCTTCTAAATTAGGCTATCAAAGAAGCTGGTATTGATGTGGATGGATTTTTAACAATTGGAGTGAGTGCTGCCCTACGACAATTGTTGGAATTTGGATTATTTCATGGAGACCCTCACCCTGGAAATATTTTTGCCATGCGTGATGGGCGAATTGCATATGTGGATTTTGGCAATGTTGCTGTTCTCAGTCAGGTAATTCTTCATATGGCTAGCATGTAGGGCAATGGCTATTACATTTTTCACTCTGACAAATCAATTATTGTTTGGTGTGCTACAGTGCAATGGCATCTGATAAAATGTTTAGCTGTGTTCATTCATCAGGTGAATGTGGATTTAAGTTAAACAGAAGTAGGAGGACTAACCAACCATGCCTTTGTTTTTCGTTCATCTCTGATAATTTCTGCTATTGCACCATATGCGTAAACTTATCATACATGTTAGTTTAAATCCATGTGTTGCACTGTACATGTTATTTTGTTGTAATGAATATGATCTCCCTTCTTTGATGTGAGAGAAGAATATCATTTGTGTTAATACACAACTACTGTGAAAATCCTGCTAATATATATATATATATATATATATATATATATATCTTTTTTTTTTCTCTATACTTCTCCATTCCTCCACAATGACCTCCAAACATACCTTTTTGATTTGTTTTTTCTTGTGTTGGAATTTTGAGTTAAAAATAATAATTTAACAGCAGGTGCTATGTTATCTGGTTTTGCAGTAAAGTAAAAAACCTCTAAGGTGAAGTAGTAAATGATATAATTTCCAGATGTTCTAAAAGATTTTCATACTGCCTGTGCCTTCTCATTTGATTTTATTCTGTTATATTATGGAGGATTAGGGCCCCTATACATAGGTATATGCTGCATAGTTTAAAGGTCGAACTTGACTGTGGGACAAATAATGAATTTATTATATCTCTAAAACAAATTAATAGTTCTCAAATTATCCTTATTTAACTCTCATGGAAGTCAATAACTTTCCTTCAAGTAGAACATAACAGATTGCTCATTTAATTATCCACTGGGATTGATATTCTTTTTCATCTTTTTAATAAATGAAAAACGTATATTAGAGAAAGAGAAAGATGAAAGTCAAGGGATTATATATTATTCATTAAGGCAAAAGAAAATACGAAGAATGCCCAGTCACCAATGAAATATATCACTATATCTAATAAATCCTGTTGAATAATTATAGGGTCACTTCTTTTAAATGATCATAGATCAAAGTATCACAGAATAAAAGAAGTAAAATAGACAATGTTATTTTGTAAAACAAAAATAAGCAATAATTTCAGCTCTAATATCTACTGTTGTATTTTTTAAGAGCAAGACTAGTTGGATTGTTTTTGTCTTGTGAGTGTTGCTGTCAATTGAAGATCTTGCCTAGCAGCATCCTAGACATTAACCAAATATAAGTACAACTATAAACTATGTGCATTTACCCATGGTCTTGGATATCTGTACTGCATAATATTTATAGATATACCTTCTATGAGAGTGTTTTTATACTTTTGGCAAGTTTTAATGCCTTCTGTTTTGGTTAGACGAGAAGGGTTTGTGTGGATATGTTTATGGAGTCCAACTGAACTGGTGCACATACGTATACCCCTAATGAATGCATATTTAAGGATCTATTATGTATATGGGAAAATATTTTTCATTTAGGGTGGCTTCCATTATAATCTTGATCATGGAATTTCTTTGATTCATTCTTCATGCCTTTTTGTGGCTGACAACATGTTGATCTGCCTCCATTTCTTCAGCAAAATAAACAGATTTTAATTGATGCTGTTGTTCACGCTGTGAATGAGGACTATGCTGAGATGGCTAATGATTTCACCAGATTAGGCTTCCTGACACCAGGGACTGATGTCACACCTATAATTCCTGCTTTGGAAGCAATTTGGCAGAACTCTGCTGGAAAAGGACTGTCAGATTTTAATTTTCGTAGTGTCACTGGTAGGCACTTTCCTTATTATTTAATCTAAATAGGCATTACTATAATGTGACCATTTGACCTATAACCTTCAATGCTTGCTGAAATAAGGTTTCTAATTTGAGAATGAATTTTCTTGTCTTGTTACATGGGGTAGTTACAAGTTGTTTGGCTATGTTGTTCCATTTTCTTCTTACCTCTGAATGCCACATTTTCCCTCAGTGGTATTTATGGAGGATGTCACTATTTATGGGAGGAGGAATAAATCTGTTCTCTTATACAGGAATAAAAAACTAATTACTTTTTATTTATTCTGAAGATACTATAATTTATTGCGTGTTTGGTTTGGCATTTAGAGCTTCGGATCATTTCTGATGTGAAATATAGTTGCTCAAAGTAGTTTCCGCTTAGATATAGATCATGAATCCACGTTGACTCGATCTGATGTCAAACTAATCATGCACTTAGCTCTTAATATCTCTATAGTGATTTGGTTTTGGTGTCTAAAATTTCTAGTAATCTAGTAAAGATCTGTATTTACGTGTTAATTGTGATTAGACTTCAGTTTTTTTCCTGCCTTGATCAAATTTTAATTTTAATGAAATATACTGCAGGAAAGTTTAACCAGTTGGTTTACAATTATCCCATTCGAATCCCAGAAAGGTTTTCACTTGTAATTCGATCTTTATTGACCCAAGAAGGCATCTGTTTTACCCTGAAACCTGACTTCAAATTTCTTGAGGTAAAAGCTCCATTTTTCTGACTTGTCCAGATTTCAAGTTGATTTGATGACTGCATGCTACTTATGTTTAAAAGGAAATTCTTTTTTTAAGTTGCATTAGAAGAAAGAAAACTGTATAATATGGTATCAGAAGTAGAAAAGTTCTAAATATTTCTGTAGAATAAATACTTGATTATTGTAAATGAATCAGTTTGAGCAACTGTCAAAACTGTCCTGTCCCTTATCATACCTTATTTTCCAGTCTAATATGAACACCGGTATTTCAAATAGGTTGCATATCCTTATGTGGCTAAGCGACTACTTACAGACCCAAATCCAGCTCTACGGGAACGCCTCATACAGGTTAGTAATATGTTCAAAATGCATAGGCTTTTATGCACATAAATTTTATTCTGCATAATTTACGATCCTTAAGTTAAAAGAGGTTATGGCGAGCTATATTTAAAATTTTGAAACAATGTCAAGTATCATATATAAGGCAAGAACATTACCTAGTTAGAAAAACTGGAAGGGGGTTGGCGATGAAAGATGACAACGGGTTTCCCTACTGACATACTGCCATGCTGTAAAACCATTATACTTTCTATATTTGAATTCATATGTTAAGGATATTGATAAGCGTAGGCCTCCTTTAGTAAAGGTTTATCAGAGGAAGCCTAAGAATAGGATAGCTATAGAGGATTTGGATTGTCAATCATAAGTGTATGGACTGTAATCTGTTTCATGCTCTATAAATAGTTAGTTAGAAAGGGATGGAAGATATCGTGGGAGAAATTAGTTGTTGTGGGGGAGAGACTGAAACTCTCAAAATTCCAGAGGAAGGATGTTGTAATGATTCCCAATCTTTTCTCTCATTCAGAGAAGATTCAATAAAAGTACTATCCTTCTTTGATACTTATCAATCTGCGTACCAATTCATGGGAAATGAAATTATGGGTAGCCCCACAATCAATTAACACTTTTACTCTCTCCTAACCAAGCTCACCCCACACCTTAAGGGACCTCTTGGAGGTACCTCCAACAATACTATTCAGAGATAATTATTTGAATTTTGCCCCTCTCTCCTCACATTTTGAAATGTCCTCCTCACTCCCATTCATACCCTCCTTTCCTCCAACAACATCACTCTTAACTATTTAATTTTAGAAATATGATTTGACCCATATTTTTCCTCACATCGAAAACACTCCCCCTTTCTTATTTTTTCCTGCATTTCCGCATTGGACAGCATTTTGAACTCACCACCCCATCTTCTAAAGCCAGACCCACTTCCATTACTACCAACTGAAACAACTTCAGAATGTCTTCCTCCCACTCCCCGTTTCTACCTTGTGTCCACAGTCACTATATATGAGAAAGATGATGGTCTATAATTGCTCTTATGCTTCCCTTCGGCCTCAACTCCATTCTCCACCACTCCTACATTCTCTTTTGATCAATCATCAAAGTTTTCTTCATGATTGATGTTAGACTCAGAGGTTCATACAATTTGACCTCAGCTCCAATTTCTTCCTTCAAGCCATTGACAAATAAATTCTGCAGGAATGGTGCTCCTTTCCCTGTTTGATGTGCTGCATCATTTCCTGCGTCTTCTCCAAAATGGCGAACCAAGGACTCCACCAACACATCCAATTGTTGGAATCGTTCTTCTTCTCGATTCTGATCCTCTTGCACATGATCCCACTGCTCCATACATTGCTCCAATCATTCAATTCTTGACTCCATTCTGATAGTCTTTTGTGCATATGCAATATCGCTACCACAACTCCTGGATGGAGCTTTGATACCAGATTGATAAGTATCAAACAAAGCTAGTACTTTTGTTGAATCTTCTATGGATGAGAGAAAAGATTGGGAAACATTACAACACCCTTCCTTTGAAATTTCGAGAGTTCCAATCTCTCCCCTACAACAACTAATTTCTCCCACAATACCTTCCCTCCCTTTCTAACTAACTATTTATAGAGCATGAAACAAATTACAGTTATGATTGACAATTCAAATCCTCTACGACTGTCCTATTCTTAGGCTTCCTTATAAACCTTTACTAAAGGAGGCCTATGCTTATCAGATATCGCTCTATATCGGCCATTGGAGATAATGCTAGTTAGACATGATGAATTTAATTTTGAACCATAGAACTAGATTTGTACACTGGCATAATGTCTTTCGGTGTCTTTAATATAGTATCTTATGTCACCTTTGTCATAGTGAAAGGTGATTTTGTTGTATTAATATGTTGGAAAGTAAATCTTTCTTTTTTCACCCTTTTCTTTAAATGTTAATACAATTCAGTCAGCAATGCTGGAAGTTTGATTTGCTGCAAAGTTTTGTCCATTTTCTCTCTTGCCTCTGCTACCTGGGTCAAATCGCGGGGGACCTATATGTGAAATTTTCAATACCACTATGTGAGAGATATCTTAGAAAGTATTTAGTTGCAACCAATAATTAATCCAAATTCCAATAAAAGTACTTTTGTGATTCTGTCTTCTCTAAGACTCTGAAAGCTAACTTAATCATACTTGCTATGTAATTGTAAACTTATGTTGCTGCTCATTTGATATACTTTGTTTTTTCAGGTTCTATTCAAAGATGGTCTTTTCCAGTGGAAACGGCTTGAAAACCTTATTGTTCTTGCAAAGGAAAATGTGGCCAAAATGAGTAGCAATCCAGCATTGAAAGTGAAAGACACGTTCGTATATTGTTGAAACATTATCATTGACAAAAAAACCTGTATTGAATGTTTGTTTTACTTTTGAGTCATTCAGTAATATTCACTACATCCACGTCTATACAGGCATATACAGAGAGACTGGAAAGTTGAAAGAAAATTGGACCTCACTGACACAATCAAAGATGGAGCTCGCCTTTTCTTTGTTGATGAAGGAATTCGTAGACAGCTTCTTCTTGCCTTGACTGAGGATTCAAAGCTTCATGTTGAAGAGGTTTGTGTTAATAGTATGACCCTTTCCACTCCCTTAAAGGTCCATAATCTTGTGCTGGAGAATTCTGACTCGTATTCTCTACAGCTTGTCGATGTGTATAGGTTGGTTGAAGATCAAATAGACATACCTTCTGTGGCTGTAGAAGTAGCTAGAGGTAAAGATCTAGTGAACCTTGAAATTGACTTAGTTCAACTAGATTTAATTATCTTTGTCTCAAAATATCATGATTTTATTATTTGGTCCCTCATTTTTAAGTTGTTATTTAGATCTCCAAGATTTTGCTCCCATATAGTTGCTATGTTCGATTTTTCTTTTTTGGTTTAACCGTCTGAGTGTCTGCATGGCTCTGAAAAATGAGGAAAGAAATGCAAAATGGGTGATATTTAAAGAGACGAAATATATAATTCGTGATGTTTAAAGGGATTTGAGAATAAAAAAACAAGTTTAATTTGTTTGCACCGTTAATGTTAACAATTTTTCACTCTCAACCAATCAGAAATTATGATAAATAATTTTTAAGATAGTCTTTTAAAGGTCAACAAACTCACCATGACAATAAATATTTACATTGTAAACCTATAAAAAGTCACTGTAGATATAAATTTTATGATAATTGTTGTAGAAGTTAAAAAATTTAAACGTGATCATTTGTGATCAAATGACAGTGTAAGTTGTGCTTAATTTTCTTTTCCAGATAAAAAACAATAATACTCAATGTATGGACAAACTAACCAAAGAATAACAAAAAACTATATGAAAAAATTCTACGGAGACTGCATTATATCTTTTAACATAACTTATCTACCAGTACTGTATGACGGCATGATGCACGCTTAATGTGATATCTTTTTGGTGCAGACTTACCAACAGTTGTCAGGGATCTCCTACTTTCATGGAGTGAGTCAATCTTATCTGATAGATAGCAAAATCTTTGGACTACGTGTACATAGCTTATACAATACTACTACTTGTCGGATGAGTATACTTTACACATCTTCTATATTTTCTCTCAATTTTTTTTTCTTTTTTATAGTAAAGGTTTAGTATATAAAATTTTGAATGAATGTGTAGAAAATCAGCAACACATTTGTCTAGGAAACATTATTTTGTTCAATAAATATCAAGTTGTAATTTCACTGGGAAAAGTTCAAAACTGTGATATTATAGTTTAGCCTCCTTCAACGTTATTGTATAAACTAGATTATGTTTGATTTTACTACTGTTGTTGAAAGAAATTTCGCATCAACTAATATAGTTATGATATGACTTAAAGAAAAAGTTGAACGTTCAAGCACTTTTGAAACAATTTCATATGGTCATTCAATTAGGGTGGCTTTTAAGTAGGGCTGTGCACATGTATGATTTAACTTAATCCAAACAGGGTTGAGTATTTTAAGTATTTTGGTCTGATTCAATCCAACACATTACACATTAGATTAGGTATTCGATTATGGTATTGAACCCACAGCTTGAGTGGGCAGGTCTCCCGCCGTGTGAGTGAGTTTGGTCACGGTTGGATGTGTTCTCTGGGATGATTTTTATTTTAATTTGATGGATAAAAATTCTTCTGATTTTTAATTTTTCTTTTCTTTTTTCCCACATTTTCCCAGACTGTCCTTCCTCCCCTTTTCCTCTCTTCCTTTCATCTCCATTATCCCCATCGATGCTTCTTCAATGATGGGTGGTTTGTTGACATGTGATTAAGATTAAGGTTCAGTTGGTGTTGAGTTGTGGGCTGAAGGCCCTTACCTTCCTCTAATATTAGGTAATCATGAGGTGGTTCACGGTGCAGGGTGGGGGTGCTTTGTGGTGGTGTTTACCATTGTATCGTGGTGGGTCATGCAATGTTTTGCGGCAGGGGGTGGGGGAGGGATGCTTCTCTTGAGGTTCTAGTCCGAGTTAAAGTTCTATGTTATGTAAAAATAAAAAATTTAAGTAATATACAAAAATAATGAGAATATTATACGTACCTTAAAGTTTTTTATATTGTCAGATATCTATGCATGTGGACTGTGCGAGTTTACGTGGAAGATGTTGCATTAAGTGCTGCCCTGAAACGCTTAAAAAAAATGTGTTTAGGGTATTTGCTAAGAATTGGCTGTTAAGCGCGATGTTCGTACCCATTCAGCGGAATGAATGATTGTGAAGAAGTTGTCTCGGGTAGGAATTTGTTAGGTTTTGAGTAATTTGTTGAGCGTATGGTCTTTGAGTGCTAGTGATGTGCGTTGAGTAGATTGTGTCTGATAACAACCTCTCTCATGTTAATGTTAAAATTTGTTAGGCGTTTGGATAGTGTGCTGAGTGGCTTGTCACAGCTGAGCAAAGTCATATATTTTCTACGTTAATATTTGAAAAGGTAGAAGGCGTATTATAGAATTATTTGTTGTAGTGAAAGTGGAGATATGTTTATAAAGTTGATATTTATGTGAAATTCAATGTTTTACCAATACGTTACGAAAGAGTTGATATGTTATGTTTATTGAATTATATGTAAATTTTTTATTAATTATTTATTAACCTAATTAACCATAAAATTATACATAATTAATTATATTATTTAAATCATAAATAATAAAATTGTTCCAGTATTAATTCACAACCAAAGTATGAAATAAAATATTCTACAAAACGTTAATATTTTTCTATTTTGATTAATTTTTCAATGGATAATCTAGAGTTCAAAATAAATACATAAAATATTAAGTAAATAAAAAGAATTTTTAAAAATTAAAATTAACTAAGAGTGTAATTGTAATTTAATGAAATGTGATTTATAATAAATTTATTTTTTTAAAGAAAATGGTAGGACTTTCAAATTGAGTAAGGAAAGATACTAGTACTTTAGAGATTTTTCCTCCTTATGAACTAATCTTTTGAGTTATCTCCCCTTATACTTAAATGTTAAAAATTGATATTTTGAGTGAGAGTTAAATTATAGAAATGATTATTTATACGCTGGATATAAACTGAATCCATAAGATAAGTTACTTAATTTAATTTAGTATTTAAACTTACAGATGATCTATTTAATAGACTAGTTTTTTTGAATTTAAGGTACTTTGTCTTTGAGTGAAAACTTTTTTTAATGCACCTTTTAGAAGTTATTGCTTCTCCTTGAAGGTATAAACATTCCAACTATATCATAATGTTATAGAAAGATGGTTAGAACACAATATAATAATAAAATATTGTTCAGTCTTAATTATTTTTAAAATATTACATATATAATTAAATTATATAATTCTTGTCTAATAATAATTTTTTTTAAAAATAATATCTCTCAACTCAATAAAAATATTCTAAAAAAATTTCTCTCTTGTCCACTCACTAACCAAACACCCTCTAAAAGGTTATCAATTCCTTTGATTATAAAAATATATGGCTTTGGTTTCATCCATTTCTAATAACACTGGTTCTTTATGCTTGAAAACTAGACATCTTTTATTCATTTCTTCTGTATGCTTGAAAACTAGACATCTTTTATCGTATAAAAGTGTTAAATAGGATTTTCAGAATAGAAAATGTATGCTTAAAACATTGCATATCCATTGATCTTCACATATCTTTCCATTTATAGAGATTCTAAAAATATAAAACATATTTTATGATTTTTGTCTTTTAGAGATAAAATTCATTTTTTTATATTAGAAAATAAATAATTTAAAGTTATAATAGCAAAATTAATATATAGAAAATAAACTACAAAATGTTTAAGTAAACTATAAATATTTTTAATAAATACAATATAAAAGTAAATTACTGGATGAAAAATAAAAAGTTATATATAATTATTTTATTTATACAAAATAATAATTTTATTACTTAATTGAATTATATATCTACAAAATATAATTTTCGTAATTTGAAATATTATTTATAATCTTAATTAATATTTTCCATTTTTAAATACTATACTTACTAACCAACTTAAAAAGCGTTATTAGAAAATATTAGGATCTAAAATTAACAAATATACTTTTATATGATTGTAGGGACAAAAATATATTTAAACTAATAAAAAAAACATTAAGTTTACATAATAGAAGTATAACTTATGTCCCGCTATATTACTTATGAAAATAATAAATAAAAATATTAGAAAACCATGATAAAGTTATATAATAACCATAAAAATATATATTAGTAAAATTTTAATAAAAAATATATTTTAATTGTCCAATTTATGTTTTAAAAATATTTATTTATTTATTTATATTTTTATTATAAAATTTACGGATATATAAACTCATGTTAATACGTGTTTTACTATTAATATATTTAAATTACTTTTTAGTTATAACTTACCAATTTATTCTAACTAAAAACAAAAGGATTTATATTATACGTTGGTTAAAATTTGTTACCAAAATTATAATATGATTGTATTTTAAAATAAAATTTAAATATAATTTGTTTTAGTCGCCTACAATTATATTCTCTATAGTAATAAAACGTTATATTTAATAAATATACATAAATTTTAATTTCTTAAACTTTATTTAACATTATTATTTTAAACATGTATATATATTTTAATAATTATAAATTAAGATTAATTTAAAAAAGAAGCATTTTTTTCATTATATAAAAATAAGAATATTAAATAAATTTAAAGTCTAATAATAGGTAAGTTATTTTTTAGTCTTTCAAATTAATATTATTTATTTTAATCTCGCAAATGTAATAAAATATAATTATGATATGAAAATACTAAATTGAAAAAAAAAAACAACTTTGAAAATTTTATTTTAATCCTCAAATTTAATATTTATAAATTAAGCTATTATTTTTATTTTTTACGAAATGGGCTGATTATTTTAAATATTTTAGAACTTATTTTGATTTAATTAAATAATATAATATAATTTGGTAAAATAAAGAAGTTTACTAACTCACTATATAATAAATTTATATTATTTTTTTCACTTTTTAATTTAATCTTCATAAATTTATTTACAATCAGATTTGATACTGTAATTAATAAAAAATAAGATTTTTTTATTCTAAAATGCATTACTAATTAAATATGCTATTATGTTAAAAGATATTAGAAACATGTACAATTTATACAACTGTACAACACACATTAAAAGAAAAATTAAATCACTATATTAAAACTTTTTAATGCTACCTAGAATAATGTATTTTCAATATTTATATCATTTAATCAAAATATAACAAAGAATTCATATATCAAATTTATCAAAATTGCAACATTTTGGGAAATTCATATATAATAATATCTGTTTTTGTGTAAAATGTATAATCATAGGAATACAAAGAAAATTCATAACAAGACTAAACTAAGATTAAACTCAATGGTAGATAATTCAATATACGTCCAAACATAATTAAAAATTTAAAATGTAAATTAAGGAAGTTTACATTATACACTCACAACACAACATTATTCATATTCAGATATTTACAAATACTTAAAATAACTAAGACAGACACATCCGAATTAACCTACGAAATCTTTGATCTCTGATGTTAATACTTGCCATGCTAGTGGTCACTATGCCGCTGTCCATTTTGAATCTTTTTCACCTCAAACCTCTACCTATCCCACTAGTGCCACATGACAGCATAACTCCCAAGTACTTAACATATGACAACAACCACTCTTATCGAGGTTCTCAAATCTCCAGAATAAGATTAAGGTACCATTTGAAATTTGTTACCTCTTTTACATATTTTTCGATAATTTTATATATATTAAACCATACCAAATAACATCTCATTAAAAATTATTAGATCCAATACAATCATTATACCAAAATTTACATTATACAGATAATCACAAATTCTCATTTCAGTCATTCTTACTCAAGCATTGTACATCCATACATTCTAACATTTCTTTCTCATTAGCATTCACAAACACTACAATTCATCCATCAAGCTATCCATTCACATTTTCTCGTTTTCAATATTTTTTAATTCAATATACCTAATTGCATTCAATTCCATGTGTACAAGCACTTCAAATTTTCTACAATTTCAACCATTTTCACAAATTTTAAAAACCAGAGCTAAATCATTTATTCAACACAATTTCATACTAATGACAATCTTAATTCTAATTATACATTGTTAACCTAATTCTTCATGGTTAAAAACATCCTACATAAATTTAATATTAATAGTAAGTATATAATACCTATTCAATTTCATTATACATCCATTTAGTAAAATTTTATTACTCCTTAACTAATTTAAACAGAATAGTTTCATTCTAAAACTTAAAAAAATTCATAAAAAAATTCAGACATTTATTTCAAACAAAACTCTTTTCGTTTAAGCGAAAATAAATTTAAGAATAATTTATTTCATTAAATAATTTATTTCATTATTTTTATATTTAAATGTAAGGTAAATAAAGATAATATTTAATGTATTAAATTATAAACAAATTTATATAATTATTATTAATATTGTTATTTTAAAATATATTTATTTTTAAATTTAAACATAATTCTAAATAATTATAATTTATTAAAAAAACTCTATTTATTTTTAAAAAATATTAAATACACTTCAATACTGTTATTAAAATTTTGTTTATAATTGAATTGAAAGGTAGTCCCGTAAAACGATTGAGATTGAGAAAGAAAAAAAAAAAAAGGTTATGATGGAGTCACATTGATTAAGGTGAATATATTTTGTATTGATGGAAAAAAAAAATTATTTATGTCCCTCAATCAGTTTTCTAGTGACAAAAAGAATAAAAAGAATGAAAAAAAAAAGTTTTATTCTATACTGACTTTTTGAGAGATACTGAAATTGTAATAGAAAGAAAAAAAAAACATCAAAACTTGTAAATAAAAAAAATTGATTTTACAACTTTCATTTGCGAATGATTTATTAAAAATTATATGTTTTATTATTTCTTATCACAGTTTTGAAAACTCTCACAATAACACAAAAATGTCAAATATGTAGACGATTGAGACAATTTTTTTATGAAACACTAACTTATTTTTATTTTTTTTATTTAAGTCATGTTTTTAAATACGATTTTACTTATTTTTTATTTATTTAAATAATATCAATTTAAGTTATCATAATACAAATTTGTAATTAAATAAGTAAACTTGAATTTGGCTGAAATATCACATAATCTAAGAAAATTTGGTTTGGATTGTCCTTATATATAATGCAAAAAAAATATATATTAATTAGGAATAGTGATTTGATTTGAGTAAGAAAATTAAGGAGAGGGTGAATATATTATATCAGATCTTCTCTCAAACAGATGAAGAGAATGAGGGGATAAAATGTTGAAGATACAGTTGAAGGTCTCGTGTATGATTTTGTATAATAGGATAATGAGGTGTAAACTTATACATAGTCGTGAATATTATTTTTTCCCTTGTACGAAAAATGACTCCCTCAATTCTTGAGATTGTTTTCTGTTCTGGATTTTTTTATAGTAGAGTGATTTTCTATTCTGAGACAGAATGACATTTCAGAAATGTTGCTTTTGTTCTTCAAACATGTATCCTGGACATATCCACCAGTATAATCGCAATGATTACAAGGTGAAATGAAGATTACTACAAATTTTGTTAATGAAACAATATTAACTATATTAAATTTTGTTAACGAAACTATATTAACTGATAAATTAATCATGTCTTACAAATTTTTCAATTTTTCTAAACTCGTGAGAAGGATATGACAAAGGTAATTACTTTTGGAATTAGTTACAGTTTAATTTAATTTAATTTAATTACCTTGGTTTTTTTAGGACGAGCTTAAGAGTAAGCAATACAAACCTAGCATACTTAAAATGGAGTAAGCCATTTTATTTTCTAATTTTCATAATAATAAAAAAAACAAACTTTCTAATTTCCATTTAGTTTCAGGAAAATTACGGTAAGAAAATATTTGGTAATTTTTCGAAACTTTTTATATATATATATATATATATATTTTTTATATTTTTTTTATTTGTTATATCTCTTAAAAATAATATTTAAAAAAAAAATTATCTTTATTATTAATTTTTAACTAAAATTTTCATTATAATATTTTGAATAGGTAAGAATTATTTTTTAAATAATTTTTTTATTAATATATTAGATAAAAAATTTAAAAATTTAATATAAATAATATTACTCATTGATTTCTAAAAAAATATATAATTTTTTTATCATTTTTTTATCACTTACACCTATTTTAATAATTTATAATATAAATTATAAATTTTAAGTTAATAATTTCTAAAAACATGATTTTATATTCAAAAAAGTTTCTTTAATTCCTAATTTCTTAGGTTGGTTTTTTAAATAGTATGAATATTTAATATATTGGATTTAAAGACAAAGAGGAGGTGAATAAAAAGAATATTAACTTCTAATCTTCTATTATATCTTATTGTCATTTCTTATTCATGATTAACTAATGTCATTTCTTATTTATGATTTTTGTAGATATTTTTTATCAAATATTTTATTATGTTATGACTTAAATATTTTTTATTTGTAATAAATTTCTTAGTCTTACATCTTACCTATCATAAATTTTTTATACCATATTAATATATAATAATTTTTTTATTTGATTATTATTAGTTGTATTATTTTAATATTGATATAATAAATAATACTGATATAATAACATGTTTATCTTCTATGTTTTAAAATAACCTTTTGTTTCTAATTAATTTAATTTTTCAAAATTTTTCTTTATTTTATTAGTATTTGATAAAAAAATTGTAATTAATCTCTATTAAATTATGTGATCTGAGTATCAATATAAGAATCAAATTAAATTTTTTAAATTAAATATATAATGGACTATTTTAATAGTATTGTGATTGATTTGATCACATAGAAACATATTTATATTTCCTATTACGTATTTTTAATCCTTTGGTTAATACACAATAAACATTTTTATTCTAATCAACAATTAAATTTTGTAGACGTAAATTAATTTGTTTTAATTGTCATGTATTTATTTATTGTGTATGTTATTTCTAATATCATATAATATTTATTATTTTATTATTTTCTCAGTTTATTACTAACATATACTTTTTTTTTTATCTACCTTTAACATTATCTCAAAGAACTTTCCTCCATAATTTTATATCACTATTTTATAATTTATTTTCCCTTAATAAAAAATAATCCTAATAGGATTTATATGTTATATTGTAATTTATTTTCACTTTAAAATTTTTTTTTTTAATTTTAAGTCCATACAAAAAGTAATTATA
Source organism: Macrotyloma uniflorum (assembly GCA_016859785.1). Taxonomy (NCBI): domain Eukaryota; kingdom Viridiplantae; phylum Streptophyta; class Magnoliopsida; order Fabales; family Fabaceae; genus Macrotyloma; species Macrotyloma uniflorum. The sequence continues at coordinate 180,172 of BDMB01000099.1, read as the reverse complement.
ATATTTAATTCATTTTCAAAACTAATTTAAAAAATTAAATTTATTTTTCATTTTCTGATCATAGTTACCCTCACGGTTGGTAGCTAATTTCTGTTCCAATTTATTTATTTTATTTATTGTTTTCCTTTTTTTCTTGAGTTGGATTTTCATTGTAATGTAGTTTGGATTAAGCACTGTGTCAAGAATAAGGATGAAAACGAAACGAATAGATATCATTTTAAAAGAGGAGAGAGTGAGGAAAAACTATGTATTAATGTGTTTTGTCATATATACAATATGAAAGAGAAAAAATTAATTAAATAAGCATTCTACATAACAAATATGCAAGAAAATAAGTAACGTCCATGATTATTATAATAGTGTAACTAGGTTTCACTAATAGATTTCAATACCCCACAAGCTGGTTGGTGGATGTTGGAGACACCAAATATTATATTTTGAAAGGTGATGAGACAAATATTTATCATATTTATTAATGTTTATAATGTGTCAACAAAGCTTAATTAACCTTAATTTGTATTATTGGGCCTTTAAAAGCCTTAAGACAAAACCTTTTATAAAAATAGTAAATTAACATTGTTTTATTGTATACGGGTACTGATATAGGTCTACTATTTTATTTATCATTTTTTTCTACAGATCTCCTAAAATTATGATTCAAGTTGTGTGATAAACTAGACACATTTAGCTTTCCAGAGGATCTAGAATCACTAAATTCGGAGCTGAATTGGATTTTATATAAATTATTGAAGTGGGGTTAAGTGCACCAGGCCGGCCCAATGGACATACTTCAGTAAATTAATTACCCAAAATTCTCTGGATCTCCAAAATTAATGAAAATAGTGGCGTTTTGAAGTTAACTTGTAGATATTTCAAAGGGGACCAGAACTGTCCAATTTGGACAAGAAACGAATAAACTGCACATGATTGAAGTGTATGCTACTGCATTGAAACGAGCCTGGCGCGTCCCTTGGGGTTTCTCTCAAGTAATTGGATCACTTACGGTGATTAACCTTGTAATAATTAATTGTAAAGTAGTCTAAAGTATAAATAACTTGTCTTAAGTGTAAAAAGGTGGTGTTGAAGTCTTGTATTCAGATCTGCAATCAAAACGTTTCAAGTTCTCTCCTAAGTCTTTCGCGCACAACATGTGTTTTGCTAGCTTGCGGTGCAAGTTTTCTCCATTTCATGTATGTTTCATTCTAATTCCGCTATTCTTTCTCTTGTTTTAGATCTGGATCTTCTTCTCCACCAATTTTTTACTGTTTTCTTTTATTGCTTTGATGATTTAGAGTAGATTTACCGAACAAAAATCTTTGAATAATTGGCTGTGCATGTCTCACAATGCTTAGACGTTGTGTTCTTGATTTGCTATAGCTTGAATAGGCCTTTCGTAAATGATGGCTGAGACTTGCAAACTGTTATGGTGAATTCCTAATTGAAAAAATTAGGTTTTCACAATTTCAAGAATAACATAAGCTAAGGTTGGGTTTGAGCATCGCAATCATGGTTTGAAACTTGTGTTCTTGCTTTCCTTTAATTTCTTGCGAATTATAGATCAATTGTAGTCATGTTAGATTAGGTTTACAACACTTTTATTGTTTTTCTTTATATGCTTTCATAGATTAGATTTACAAAGATTTGCCACATTTACATTCCATGCATTAGACTATAATAGCTTAGGTGTATTTACATTTTCCATTTTACATTTCTGCACTACAAAACTCCTTGGAAAAATCTAAAAAATTCATAAATAATCCTTGAAACATCCATACATCATTTGTAGCTTTCATTTGTCATTTGTAGCTTTCATTTGTCACTGATTTTGATTTCTGACCGAGTGACACTATTCACCACGATCAGATTTTGAACCAAACGCACCAAAAACATCTCCATTCGGCCATCTCCCATTTTTAAAACTCAAAACTGAAAAATAGTTACATTTTCCTCAACCAATCATACATTTCCTATCTTGCATTTCATTCTTAATCGAGATATTTTGCTCTATTTCGCCTCTGACCGAGAGCACCCATTTCTGGTCCATTCTTGTTTCGGTCAGAACCATTTTCTACATTTTTCACCGAACCATTGACAACTTTCCTTGACAAATAATGTGCATGCATTCATAAAACATACATTCCATTGCATTCCAACCATTTTTACATAAAAACCATACAAATTTTTTTTTCTGACTAAGAACACTATTTATCTCGGTCAGAAATCGTTTTTCACCATTTTCATTTAACCATTGACATTTTTACTTGGTCAAGAATTTGCCAAATATCCATATTTCATCTATTAAAATTCATTCCATTAAATATTTTGCAAAAACCACAAATAATCTTGGTTGTCCTTATATGCAAAAAAGATATACATTAAATAGGAATAGTGATTTGATTTGAGGAAGAGAATTAAGGAGAGGTAGAATATATTGTATCAGATCTTCCCTGAATACCCTAGATGAAAGAGAGAATGAGGTGGCTAAAATGTTGAAGGCATGAGCATATAAAACAGTAACTTGCTGTGCTAGTCCTAAAGTAACAAGGGCATTATACACACTTTTCATTGCCGGGAGGAGATTTTCTGTGGCCTGAATATGATTGTAGTTGAAGACCTAGTTTCCTACAATTATGCAAGTGATTTTGGTTTTTGAAATATAAGGTTGAACATAGTCTTGAACCCAGGCTTAGAAGGTTACTCATGCTCGGCAAATTCTCATCCCCTAATCCTATCATGAATTTTACATCTGAATGGGAGAATGCATTGTCAGCTATTTGAACGTAGTTGATTCCAAAATTAAGGTCATGGATTTGCCCAAATAAATCTGTAAAATAAAACATGATTTTAAAGTATATCAGAATATACAAAAAGAGATAAAAAAACTAAACTTTAATTTATAATACTCTAGAAATATAAAAAAAAAACTTGAAAACTTGTAATATATAAAAATATAGGAGAATAAAAACTCAAACCCAATTGACAAAATAAGAAAGTTGAATTAAGAAAAATATTCTGAACAGAATAAGATTACCCCATAACACAGATCATATGTTTTATTTCATAAAATGTATATACATTTGACTTTGTATTTAACAAAAATTGACTAATTAGTAAAAGATAATAGACCTGAAACAGTGATGCAATAATAAAATTAAGCAAAAAGAAGAAGTTGTCATTACTGATCTGATACTGGGCATAAACTCTAATGAATACCACCTTTGAAATTCAAAACTTTACCACATAAATGTAACAAAACTATTTTTCTTTAAACGTGGAAACTAGAGGATGTCATTTTATTTTCTCTCTTATAACAACAACCTTTGCAACCCTTAAGCCCTTACATACTGAGATTTTTCAAAATTTTGCATGTTAGCAAATATAATGTAAAATTTCTATATTTATAATTTTTTTTTATTACTGTCTTATTTTCTCCAATTTCCATAACAATAAAATAAAAAATTTCTAATTTTCATTTATTTTCAGTCAAATTAAAGTAAGAAAATATTTTTTTATTTTTCCCAAACTTAATATATATATCTCTCAAAAATAATATTTACAAAAAAAATTATCTTTATTATTAATTTTTAACTAAAATTTTCACAATAATATTTTGAATAGGTAAGAATCTTTATTTTTTAAATAAAAACAATTTTTTTATTAATATATTAGATAAAAAATTAAAAATTTAATATAAATAATATTACTTATTGATTTCTAAAAAAAATTATATAATTTTTTTATCACTTACACTTATTTAATTATTTATAATTTAAATTATAAATTTCAAGTTAATAATTTCTAAAAACATGATTTTATATGCAAAAAGTTTCTTTAATTTCTAATTTCTTAGGTTGATTTTGTTTTTAAATAGTATGAATATTTAATATATTGGATTTAAAGACAAAGAGGAAGTGAATAAAAAGAATATTAACTTCTAATCTTCTATTATATCTTCTTGTCATTTCTTATTCATGATTAACTAATGTCATTTTCTTGTGATTAGCTATTACAAAGAAATTGTAGGATATTTTTTTATCAAATATTTTATTTTATATTTTTACAAAATTTAGGATTGAATTGAGTGGTATACAGATATTTGTTAATTTAGTGAATTAAATAAGAAATTATTATGTTATCTAGAACACATGTCAACGGTCCAGTCAATAAAAATATAAATAAAAAAATACTCCTACATAGTTAATAATTAATTATACTATCTAAAAATAATATTAAATAAAAAAAAATATAAAACATGCTAAATCGAGTTTTGAGGAAGATAATTATGTGAATTTAATTCAAATTAATTCCATCCTTTTATCTGGTGGTGTTTTGATTATATAATATTTTAATTTTAAAATTAAATTATATTACTTTTATCGGGGTGCATGTTAGACTAGAAAGACACAAGTTTTAGTTGATTTAAATTTAATTTGGTGTGATATAAACATTATTTAAGATATTAACAAAATTTTATTAATTTAAAATCACTCTGATAGATAACATGATTATATCTATGTCATGATTTAGTATTATTGTTTTGTCATGTGTTGGATTCTCATTAGTGGGAATAATAATTAACGTGGTAATACTACACATTCTTAAATAATAATAAAATGGTTTGTTAAGAAATATTCCTTACATTGTATTAATACAAAATTTAGAATATTTTTTATATTGAATTGAATAAAATTTATATATATTGTCGTCTCAAGTTAATTGATATTATGTTTTACCAAAAAAATAAATTAATAAAATTATTTAATTAAAAACTGATAAAATATGACCTAAATATCTTTTTATTTGTAATAAATTTCTTAGTTTTACATCTTACCTTTCATAAATTTTTTATACCATATTAATATATAATAATTTCTTTTATTTGATCATTATTAGGTTGTATTATTTTAATATTGATATAATAAGTAATACTGATATAATAACATGTTTATCTTTTATGTTTTAAAATAACCTTTTGTTCCTAATTAATTTAATTTTTCAAAATTTTTCTTTATTTTATTAGTATTTGACGAAAAAAATTGTAATTAATCTCTATTAAATTATGTTATGTGAGTATAATATAAGAATCAAATTAAATTTTTTAAATTAAATATATAATGGACTATTTTAAACATAAGGAGTATTGTGATTGATTTTGTCACATAGAAACATATCTATATTTCCTATTACGTCTTTTTAATATTTTTGTTCACACACAACATACATTTTTATTCTAATCAACAATTAAATTTTGTAGACTAAATTAATTTGTTTTAATTGTCATGTATTTAATTATTATGTATTTTATTTCTAATATCATACAATATTTATCTTTTTATTATTTTCTCAATTTATCATAAATAATATATATATATATATATATTATTTATCTTTAACTTTATCTTAAAAACTCTCCACTATAATTTTACGTCACCATTTTATAACTTATTTTCGCTTTAATAAAAAAAAATTCTATTAGAATTTATATTTACTAATAAAAAGAAAAGGTTATAACTTATTATCATTTTAAAGAAACTTTTTTTAATACTAAGTCGATTTTAATATTATAAAAAAAATAATTATGATATTTAATTTATTCTTAAAAGATAAAATTTATTTCTTATTTATATTATAATTATACGTTATCGAATTTCCTTCACATGATTGTACTTTATATATATTGGTTTCCATACATCAATAAACATATGACGAAATTTTATTCTCACATAACTTGTTTCCACCATTCTCTGTTCGTCCTTATTTCTTTGACATAGTTACTGTAATAGATTTTTAATGGTTGTCCATAGGTTCTTGATGAATATTCAATATAGTATAAGAGCGGGTATCAACCCGCTTTACTTCCAATCATTGCTACCATGGGAACCCTTACAAGTGAAAATGAAGATATGTTGAACCTGGCCAGTCCTTACTACTTACACCTAGGAGAAAATCCTGGTATGATCTTGATCAGCATCCAATTAAATGGAAACAACTATCATTCTTGGAGCTGCTCGATGAAATGCACTTTGTTAACCAAGAATAAGTTTAAATTCATAGATAGTATCACACAGCCAGACAAGAACGCACCAATGCACCAATGTATGATTCTTGGGAAAGGTGTAATGTAAATTATCATATCATGGATTACTCGTGCCATGATTGATCAAATCGCACAAAGCATAATCTACATCGATAATGCACAGGATTTATGGAACGATATCAGGGAAAGATTTTCGAAAGGCGACCATTTTAGGATTTCAGATTTACTGCAAGAAATCCACTCCATCCGACAAGGAGAAAGGAACGTCACCGATTATTTCACTAATCTCAAGATTTTGTGGGAAGAGTTAGAGTCACTTAGACTGATCCCTACGTGCACATGTGAAACTAGATGCAATTGTCAATTGATCAAGACAATAGTCTAGTATAGAGACTCCAAATATATCATATGCTTCTTGAAGGGACTTGGCAAAATCTTTGTTACAGTGAAAATGTAGATCCTTCTTATGGATCACTACCCAACATTAACCGTGTCTTCTCTGTTGTTCTTTAACAAGAGAGGCGATTAATTGGAAGCAATCCCATTGATACTAAGAGTCTTGTTAATTTGGCAAACTCCCATTGAATAGGTAGAGGAAAGAATGCCAATTATGGAAAGCAATGCACCTTCTGCCATAAATTGAACCATACTGCGAAGGAATGCTATTCGAAACACGGTTTCCCCCTTTGGTATAAACAAAAATACGATTGAACGGTAAATAACATTACATCCAGTAAGTCAAGAATGAAGAAATGGCCCAGGTAGACAACAACAATGCTCAATTCACTAAAGAACAGATGCAACAAATCTTAAGAATAATACAAGACTTAAAGCCTGATTCAGATCATAAGGTCAATAACTACACTGGTGAGTCTTCTATACGGCACACTGAAGAAGGTAAGTGTATTCATGATTCCTGGATTTTGGATACTGGAGCCATTGACCATGTGGCATGCAATATTTCTTGTTTTAATAGCTTTTACAAGATTAAACCCATAACTGTAAAATTACCCAATGGTTGCATTTTCACTACTAATTTTGCAAGATCTGTAACTTTAATTGATACACTGTCAATCTATAATGTGCTTTACATACCTAAGTTCACTCTCAACCTTGTATCTATGCAATCACAAATAAAATACTTAAACTGCAAATTGACTTTTTCACATGAGAATTGCCAGATTCTGGATGCTACTTCGATGAGAATGATTGGAAGAGCTAAACTGATCAATGACCTATATTGTCTTGAAGCATCTAGGAAGCTAAATCTGACCAACAACCTAATTGTCAACAACAAGCAAGATTACAACATCGATCTATGGCACAACAAGCTTCGTCACCCATCCGACCATGTGTTACAAGTGATGAGTAATGTAGTTCCATATGTTCAACATGATAAAACAAAAATATGTGATTTTTGCCATCTAGCTAAGCAACATAGACTGCTTTTCACTAATAGTAATACTAGATCTACATATGCTTTTGAACTGTTACATGTAGACATTTGGGGGCCTTTAGCCAAACCGTCTATACATGGCCACAAATATTTTTTTACTGTAGTTGATTATTACAGTAGGTATACTTGGGTTTTCTTGATGAATAATAAAACTGAAACCAGATTTGCTCTAAATAATTTTGTTACTATGGTGGATAATTTGTTCAATACTAAAATTAAGAAGATTAGAACTGATAACGGAAAGGAATTTTTATGTATGATGAATTCTATAATAAGCATGGACTAATTCATCAAACCTCTTGTATTGAAACTCCACAACAAAACTCCATTATGGAGAGGAAACATCAACATATCCTTAACATCACATGTAGCCTATATTTTCAATCCAATATTCCTATAGATTACCGGTCCTATATCATCTCACATGTTGTTTACCTTATAACAAAACTACTTCAAAAATCACTGATAATAAAACCCCATATTTAATGTTACATAAACAAACATCTGATTTAATTAACCTTATAATCTTTGGTTCCCGCTGCTATGTTAGTACTATAAAAAGGAACATAAGCAAATTTGACCCTAGAGCTAGGAGATGTATCTTCCTAGGATTTAAGAATGGAACCAAAGGTTATGTCATGTTAGATATTAAATCCAGAGAGATATTTGTCTCTAGAGATGTTATTTTTTATGAACATATATTTCCTTACAAAGCTGAAATTGATAATCAAGACAAAGTACATGAAGAGTAGGATATATTCAATTATTTTACTGACACCAAATTATCATGAAGATATTAAGGAACAGGTAGATAATGAAGAAATAGAAGTTCAAGAAGGGATCATCAATAGTCCAAAGAGACCGGTCAGAAATCGAAAAATTCTAGCTTATTTAACGGACTACCACCATAGCCTCATGAGTTCCAGTAGCAAAGATACTGTTCATAACAGTAAAGGGAAGTATCCTATCTCTTTTGTCCTGAGTTATCATAGATTATCTGCAAAATAGTATTGTTACACTATGGCTATTACGTAGAATGAGGAACCTCAAGATTATGAAGATGCCAAACTCATACCTAAATGGATGGAAGCAATGGAATAAGAAATCAAAGTTTTAGAAATCAACAAAACCTGGTATATAACATATTTGCCTAGTGGTAAGAAATCCATTGGGTGCAAATGGGTGTATAAGGTTAAACACAAATCCGATGGGAGCATTGAAAGATATAAGGCACGACTTGTAGCAAAGGGATATACACAGCTCAAGGGAATTGACTACCTAGACACCGTCTCACATGTGGCCAAAATAACTACCCTTCGTCTCCTTCTTGCCATAGCTGCTAGCCAAAATTGGCATATGAAATAATTGGATGTGAGTAATGCGTTCTTGCATGGAGACTTAAATGATGAGGTGTACATGGTTCCCCTACCTGGAGTCATTACAAAGAAACCAAATCAAGTCTATAGATTGATAAAATCCTTGTATGGTCTCAAGCAGGCAAGTAGGCAATGGTTTGACAAACTATCTACTTTTCTAAAAAGTGTTGGATTCACTCAGTCTACGTCTGATCATTCACTCTTCACAAAAAGGTCATGTAATTCATTCACTGCTTTATTGATTTACATAGACGATATTATTCTTACTGGTAATTCACATTTGGATATCCTAGAAATCACTAACCAACTTAATGAAACATTCAGGGTTAAAGATCTTGGAGACTTGAAGCATTTCCTAGGATTTGAAATTGTTAGATCGAAGGAAGGAATACATATGCACCAAAGACAATATGCCCTCATCCTTCTTGTTGAAAATGGACTATTAGCCACCAAGCCATGTCAGACACCTATGGAGAAAGATTTCAAACAGTTGTATGAAGGTGGAAGCCCCTTAGAAGATGTTACTTCATACTAGCGCCTCATTGGGAGATTAATATACCTTAGCAACACCAGACTCGGCATTAGCTTTGCAATCGAATGCCTTAGTCAATTTACGCAAGCACCTACTACTAATTATTTTAAGACTGCTCAATGCATTTTAAGGTATGTCAAACAAACTTCTGCACAAGAATTATACTTCCCAACAAACTCGAACATGCAACTTAAAGCATTAAGAGATTCAGATTGGGCTGGCTGCCAAAATACATGCCGATCAATTACAAGGTTCTGCATATTCCTTGGATCATCACTTGTTAGTTGAAAATCCAAGAAACAAGCTACCATATCCAAATCATCATCTAATGCGAAATACCGAGCCTTGGCTTCAACAACCTACGAACTACAATGGTTGAACTATTTGTTAAGTGATTTAAACATTCAAGTCTTTTGTCCTTAGTCCTTTATTGTGACAATCAATCTGCAAGACATATAACATCTAATCCTACTTTCCACGAAAGGACCAAACATATCAAAATCGGCTGCCATATAGTTCAAGAGAAATTGCAAGCTGGATTATTCAAGCTTCTACCTACCTGCACAAAACAATAGTTTGTTGATATCTTTACCAAGCCTTTGGAACATAATCCCTTCAAGGATATAATTGTCAAGCTTAGCTCCCTCAATATCCATGGTGCAGCTTGAGAAGGGCTATTACATTTCAATATGTCAATGGTCAAATATCCCAACGGTCAACTAGCTTCTGCAACTACATTTGTTTTTCTTTTATTAATCTGTTTTAATTGTTTTTTTATCCTTCGTGTACTTGTACTTTGTATATATACTAGTTTCTCATACATCAATAAACATATGAAGAAGTTTTATTTTCACATAATTTGTTCCCATCATTCTATGTTCGTCCTTGTTCCTTTGACGCAATTACTGTACCAGATTGTTAATGACTATCCATAAGTTCTTAATGAATATTCAATAGAGGGTGCGAAAGCGAGATGAAATGAATAGAGATCATTTTGAGAGAGGAGAGAGAGTGAGGAAAAACTATGCATTAAAGTGTTTTGTCGTATGTACAATATGAAAGAGAAAAAAATAATTAAATAAGCATTCTGCATAATAGACATGCAAGGGAATAAGGAACATTCATGATTGTTATAACAAAGTAACTACGTTTCAATAATAGATTTCAACAATCCCCTGCAAGCTAATTGGTGGATGTTGTAGACACCAAGTTTGGATATTATGTTGTGAAAGGATGGAAGAGCTTCTCTTGTAAAAGACGTTAGCAAGCTCAAAAGAAATGGGAAGAAGATGGAAAAGCTTCTCTTATAATTTTTCACGTATAACATGACAATCGATTTCGATCAGTGTTATTAAATATCCGTCATGGTAGCGTCATGGCGAAAGACAGTGGTGGCTTTTTCACCAGCCGCCATGGGAAACCGATGACAAATCGAATTTTGTATGGCGGTGTATGGCTGTCGCTTTCCGTGTTACGGAATCACGTCCCATGACGTTGGAGACGCAAATTGCAGATAGTGATAGTTAAGAAAGAGGCGGCGGCAAGAAATGATGGCGACAGTGAGCGATGGTTGTGACTACGAAAGAGAGGGGAGTGGTGGTAGCTGAAGAAGGAGAGAAGCGACAGTGGCTAAGTGAGAAAGAGGGAAGCGGCGGTAGGGCGTCTAAGGGAGAAAGAGAAGCGGTGACTCCTCAATAGAATGAGGGAAGGAGATGGCCTAATTTCAAAATTAGGTTAACACTAGATTTTGAGTTTTTTTTGTTAGTCTTTGGGTCATTAGTAATTTTTTTTGTCAGACCCAAAAAAATAACTTAAATCCAAAATAACAACTTAACCTAACCCTAAAATATACCAACATAAAATCTACCCACATAAACCCTTGCTGCCCTACTGCTACTCCCACCCTTACTGCTGCCCATGGCTACCGCCGCCACTATTGCTATCGTCGCCATTGCTTTTTCTATTGTTGTCACTGTTGTTTTTTTATTGTCGTCACCACTTGGAGAAGAGAATGTTGTTCAAGTGATCACAAATAATGGAAGCAGTTATGTCTTAGTTGGTAAGATGTTGGAAGAGAAAAGGTCCAATTTGTATTGGACTCCCTATGCTGCCCATTGTATAGACTTGATGTTGGAAGATATTGGAAAGCTTCATTTAATAAAGAAGACAATTCAAAGGGAAATTAGTCTTGTTGTCTTTATTTATATTCATTATAATATATTAAGTTTAATGAGACATTTCACAAATAAAAAGGAATTGGTAGGACATGCAATTACAAGATTTGCTACATCTTACTTATCACTAGAAAGAGTTCATCAAGAGAAAGGAAGTTTAAGAAAGATGTTTACCTCTGATGAATGGAGCAAAAACAAGTTGTCCTTATGCCTTCATTTTGGAATCATGTTGTGTTTACACTTAAAGTCATGGCTCCTCTTGTCCGTGTGTTTCGTCTTGTAGATGGAGAAAGAAAAGCAGCCATCAACTATCTTTATGAAGCAATAGAAAAAGCCAAAGCAATCATAATAAAGTCTTTCAATAATAATGAAAGTAAATATAAGGATGTATTTACAACCATCGATAATAGATGAACTTGCCAACTTCATTGTCCATTACATGCAGCTGACCACTTTTTGAACCTAGAGTTCTATTATTCTAACCCAGAAATAGAATATGATTTGGAGGTAACCAATGGGTTATATGCTTGCATCAAGAGGTTGGTGCCAAGTAAAGATGTGGAACAAAATTTTTTAACTAAGTTGCCTCTTTACAAAAGTGGAAGTAGCTTGTTTGGTGAAGATTTTGCTATAGAATCAAGAAAGACCACAACTCCTGGTGAGATATGTAAACACTTTCATACAAGTTATTCCAAGTATTTTTAATTGCTCTAACTTTTAAGTTATCTATTTGTTTTTATAACTCAATGGTGGAAGAATTATGGCCATGCAGCCCCAAACTTGCAAAAGCTAGCAATCAAGATTTTAAGTTTGACATGTAGCTCATCAGGATGTGAACGTAATTGGAGTGTGTTTGAGCAAGTAATAGTTATTTTTCACATCATTTTATTAATAGGATTTCTATGAAGTATGAATAAACTAATTATCATATTGCAGATTTATTCAAAAAAGAGAAATAGGCTTGACCATAAGAAATTGTATGATTTTAAAAGAGAAATAGGTTTGACCATAAGAAATTGTATGATTTTAAAAGAGAAATAGGCTTGACCATAAGAAATTGTATGATTTGGTTTACATCAAATATAACCAACAACTTGCTCAGAGATATAACATTAGATATGAAATTGATCCTATTGTACTCAATGACATCAATGAGTGCAATGAGTGGTTAGTGGGCAAAATAGATGATGATGATAATGAAGAAGGGGGAATGATTTGGTTTTTGATGATGATCCCACTCAATTGGGCAACTATGTATGAAGCTTCAGGTGTTGGATTGTTAATAATTTGTACAAGGAAAAATACTAGCGAAAAAAGAAACCAACCATAAAGTGGGATTGTAATTAGATCTTCTTAAGCTTCAAAGAAGAAAAAAACAAGTTCAACTTTAACCCAACAGAAAAGAGGGGCAAACAAAAATTTCAAGTTGAGGATGAATTGGACTTTGATAGCTCTAATTCTGAGTCTGAAGACATTGAGGAATTATTTAACTTCATCAAATCTTTTTCTGAAGGGGAAGAGGAAGAGGGATATGCCCCATTAGATAACAACATAGATGATAAGTATGTAGGAATTTAGGAAGAATATGATGATTAAAAATTTAAGGGCATTTATCTTTATGTTTTGTTGTTATTTATGTCTTAGAACTTGAACATGTTGAATTAATGTTGAATTTCATATACCCTTGTGCATTTTTCTTTGATTTATATGTATTTATTGTATTTTGTATATACATTTATTATTATTTATTTTTGTTTGTGATGCTTCCGTAGTAACCTATTATAATATTCGATATATTTTCATAAAGGATATTTGACCTTTCGATATTTTCCATTATCCAATATCGATAACACTAATTTTGATGTGTTTTGTGTGTTCATGGAAGCTTGGATTAGAGGCTATGTGTCTTGTGGATTGATTGTTACCGTAAAGGATGGCTTGAGAGATGCAGTTTCAATATTAAAATCTTTTAGTAAGTAGGTTAGCTATTGCAGTTCACACGTTGAGGCTAAGGCGCAATATTCTGCTTTTGATGAGGATCTAGAGACTGTCGTTTGTTTCTTTGTTCTCCAACAAATAAGAGAGGAACTAAGGAAAACACAGTATCCAATAACGGACCTTCTGGTGTTGGGGCAAGTTGCCAAATTTGAATAGTTGAACCTTTTTAATTGAATGTCTAAGTTATTAGGGAAAAATAGACATTGAGAGAGAGCTCATTTTATGTATCTTTGTATTCGATGTGCAGCCCAAAAGTGATGTATGGTGGGAGCCTGAGTAAATTGGCTGAGAAATTGGACCATAAAACATATCTGGACGGGTATTCATGAGATAGAGTAATTGTCCAATGAGTCTTTGATAGGAGGTGATGTCTTCAATAGTGGTTTCTTGATTAAAAAGTTGTTTTATGTCTTTGATCATTGGAGTTGCATAGGGTTTTTCTGCTAACAGACTAATATCCGCGAGGACATCAAGGACATACTTTCTTTGGCTAATGTGGATTCCTCCTTTTGATTGAGAGACTTCAATACCTAAGAAATATTTATTTGAGTGATCCTAAATCCTTGACCTTAAAGGTATCATCAAGATAGTGAGTTATGCATTGGATTTCAGATAAAGAATTGCTAGCAAAGATGATGTCATCAACATACACAAGTAATGTTGAGAAAGTGTTAGAAGTTTTTTTTGTGAAGAGTGAGTGATCAGAACTTGATTGAATAAAATTAATATTTTTTAAGGAGGAAAGTTGGGCAAACCATTGCCTACTAGCTTGTTTTTAAACCATAAAACGATTTCTCCAACTTATAAACTTGATTATGTTTGGTAGCGATCATACCTGGGGGCAATGTCATGTAGACTTTTTCTTCCAAATCTCCATGTAAGAATGCGTTGTTGACATCCAATTATTGTAGATGTCAATTTTGTGTAGTAGCTAACGTAAGGAGAAGGCGTATTGTAGTGAGTTTTACTACTGGTGAAAAAGTGTGTCCAAGTAGTCAATGCCTTCAAGTTGTGTATAATCTTTTGCCACTAATCTAGCTTTATAGAGTTCTATTCTTCCATTTGCATTGTACTTTATTTTGTAAACCCATTTATAACTGATGAATTTCTTATCCTTAGGTAAATCAATTAATGTCCAAGTTTTAATTTAAGAGCCTCAATTTTTTTCTTCATTGCATCAGCCCATTCTAGTTTCCTTGCAACTTCATTATAATTATTTGGTTCATCCAAGGAAGATATAGGAAGATATAATTGATAACATAAGATATAAGAAAAAATGTTTTACCTAGATCATAACTTTTTCTGAGGTGACATTGTTGATGACTTCATGATGGAAGTCCTTCAATTAAGTAGGTACCTTTCGAATCCTTGTTGACCTCCGCAAGGCTAAATGATCATCAATATGGAGTTGATCTATTAGGATATCATTAGTTTGATTTTCGAGATTAGATTGATTTAGAGGTGGATCCAAGAAGAGATCAAAGAATTTTTATCGTTGATTTTCTTTGATCTTAGTGTCTCTTTTATTTTTGTACGAAAATATATTTTCATAAAAAAATAATATTTCTAGATATACTTATTTCTCTATTGTAAATATCCAGTATAACATAACCTTTTGTTGCTTTAGGATCTAACTTGAATCTATTTCTTTACAGAGTGGGTACAAAACAAAGGGAACCAAATACCTTTAAATTTTGATGGTCAGACAATTGATTGTGTATCAATTCAAACGGGGTCTTTTTATTAATAATATTTGAGGGTATTTTGTTTATTAAGTAAACAGAGTAACAACATATCACCAAAAAAATGAGGGGTATACTATATTGAAATAGAAGTTTTCTAGTTACATTTATAATATGTTGATGAAAAATTTTGATGAAAAATTCTCAGTTTATTAAACAAATCATCACAAGCAAATTCACATCCATTATCAGTCCTTATGATTTTAATTTTCTTATTGAATTGATTTTGAACAATGACAATGAAATTAGATACAACAATTCTGGTTTGTTTTTTATTAGAAAAATCCAAGTGTGCTTACTATAGTTATCAACAACAATGAGGAAATACTTATGGCTATGTATAGAGGGTGTAAAGATGAGTCCCCATATGTCTAGATGAACAAGTTCAAAAGTGTGCGTGTAGTTTGTATTACTTTTTGAGAAATGAAGCTTATGTTGTTTTGGTAAGTGGCAAGAGTCACAAACTTTATTAATTTCAAAATGTATATAAGGAAAGGAGTTACTAATGTTTTGTAGAACCTTTTTTTTTTAGGGATATCCCAACCTGTGATGCCATATAAGTTAATGTCTTGTTCTTGATTCTAGGATTCAACATATCTGATAGTGGTGGTGTTGCAGATTTTCTTGTTGTTTGGTATCTATAAGGAGTACAGATTATCTTCAATGACGCATTTTCCTGGATCTGGCAAAACTCATGTGAAAAAATTAGTCTACAATTCAAATACTTTATGAGACGTTGAACAAATATAAGATTGAAGGTAAAATTGGGTATATAAAGTACATTATGAATATGCAAATTATCTGTGAAACGAATGGTTCCAATGTGTTCAACAATTACTTATGAATTATTTGAAAGTTTTACATGGACTGGTTTTATTCTAAAAAAGGAGTGTAATGTGTCATTTTATAAGTGACATGATGTGTGGCATCAGTATCCAATATCTAGGAGTCAATATTGTCATTACCTTTATTGCTTGGAGAAGATGGAGATTCACCGATAAAACTGTTCACCTTAATATTGGTTTTCAATTCTTGTATCATTTGAAGGATCTTTTGCATATGTTCTTGAGTGAATTGAATATTTTCTTATTGATTCACTGACTCCTTGCTTTTGTTATTAATTGAGCGAGTATTATTTTCAGTGATAGAATTAATGTTGGTTTGGTATGATTTTGATTTATACCAGGGAGGAAAATCGTGTTTTGAATAACATTCGTCGATGGCATGGTTCATCTTATGACAATAGTTGCATTGTTTACCTTGATTAAAATTTTGTCCCCTTCCTTTTCCTTGTTGTCTCCAATTGTTGTTGTTGAGTTTCCTTGGTTGAGATTTCTAATTAGATTGACGGTTGATAGTATTGATGCTTGACTTTGTATCAAGGAAAGTGTTTCCAGTTAATTGTCTCTTTTGTTGTAAAACAAGAGAGAAAACCTTATTGATGCTAAGTAGTGGGTCCATTAAGAGAATTTGTGTTTTTACTATAACATAAATGTCTCCGAGTCCTTTCAAAAAACATATAAAGTATTCAGATTCTTTGTGCTTGGTCACTGTCTTTATCATATCACAATTGCATCTGGTCTTAGATACATGAGGGGTAGGCCTCAGTGCTTTGCGCGATTTGTGGGGAGACAACACGATTTATCTAAGAAACTACCATGGCGTTGCATCTTTCGCATGCATCAAAGAGAGTAGTATCCTGATGTGGCATGGTAATGCTTCTGTTGACAGATTTAAAGTTGTTCTTTAAGAGTAAGGCGTGCTTCATATCCCTACACCAAGAGTGATAATTTGTTCCATTAAGTTGATGGTTAACCAAGATCATACCTGGATTTTCACCTGGGTGAAGATAGTAGGGGCTGATATGGATTTTTTAGATTATCCATTGTTTCTTGAGGAACATTTATGACAAACTTCATGTATCAGAAAAAAAACTATGAAAAGAAGGGAAATGGTATTTCAAGAATGTGTGAAAAAATAACAAGAGAAGTGCGGAAGTAGAGCGAGATTGACCTACTCTGATACCATAATGCAGTTTAGATCACCATAATGCAATTTGGATCAGGCGTTATTTCTGTTCTTGGTTGCGAGAACAAAGATGAACAGAGGGTGAGAAAGCGAGATGAATCAAATAGAGATCATTTTGAAAAAAGAGAGAGTGAGGAAAAACTATGCATTAAAGTGTTTTGTCGAATGTACAATATATATGAAAGAGAAAAAACTAACGTCCATGACTGTCATAATAGTGTAACTACGTTTCAGTAATAGATTTTAACACATTGTGTAGATTTTAACACATTGTGTTGATATCAATTGGCTATTACTTGTCCCTTCATAGGACCAAAGAAATTTGCAGCACTCTGGAATTTCCTTGGTCATTAGCAAGTGAGTCTCTTTTTGAGTCTTAAGATTAATATAGTAGTTTTAACCTTATAAAATTGTTTTATGTTTATACCTCTAATAATCTTTTGGATGGGTAGATTTATGCCGACAACTCCATTATACCATGAGCCTTATACCGAATAGTTTAGATGGTGTCTCCGTATTTACTACTAAAAAAAATTAAATAAATTGTTTTATAATAGATCTTCACCCATGTATTGTCTCTGAATTTCTTGCTTCAATTTTGAATCATTAATTAGATCCACGAAATGGTATTACATCAATCTTGTCGTCAGATGATGTTTTTCTATTTTGCACCAAAATAGACCAAAATAGACCAAAGACTTACTTGTCACACAATGATAAAAGAATGATTTGAGGACCATCACTACTAGAAAATTGATAATTTACATCGGTTATTTACATCGATTGACCGATGTAAATAAGGTCGATGTAAATTTAAAAAAAAATTTACATCAGTTCTAAAATAACCGATGTAAATTTGCTTCTAGATTTACATCGGTTGTTTCAGAACCGATGTAAATTTGTTTTTAAATTTACATAAATCACCAGAGGCTCAACGAACGCCGTTATCTCCATCTCACCGCCTTCGTTGCCTCCATGGCCGCAACCTCCAGCCCAACCAACACGTCGCTGCCGGCTCCTTCCACACCCTCTCCCTCGAACCCCACAAACCCTTCCTCCTCCACAAAAATCTCTGGCAAAACAAAGCCCTCCAAACCCTAAACGACACCGCCCAAAAAGAACATCCCAAATCCAATTCCAGTTCCGTTTCCAACCTTGCCGTCGTTCTCTTCCACCCGCACCACGCCGAGATCCACCTCGTCGCAGAAGGAGCCTCCAGGAGC
The DNA here is from genome assembly GCA_016859785.1 of Macrotyloma uniflorum. Lineage (NCBI taxonomy): Eukaryota > Viridiplantae > Streptophyta > Magnoliopsida > Fabales > Fabaceae > Macrotyloma > Macrotyloma uniflorum. Next base: position 161,606 of record BDMB01000099.1, on the reverse strand, counting down.
TACACCAAGGTTGAATCCTCTCCCAACTCGAGAAAAAACGGAAACGTTTCTTCCTCCATGTTTTTCCACCGAGTGTTCGCGGCGTTGGTGAAGCGCGTGGATTTCAAGGTTGTAAGGAGTGTGGTGGTGACGAGCGAGGAGTTTCATGGGTTTGTAGTGTCGGAAGCGAGGAGGCTGAAGATACGGTGGATCGAGGAGAACAAGACGCACATGGTGGTGGTGGAGGATGGTGACAGTTTGGAGAAAGTTTTGGGTGACGGAGCGGTGACGGAGTTAGTGAAGGACAACAAGGTTGGGGCGTTTAATGGAAGGGAAACTTAGTAGATCCCTGGTGAAAAACAGAATGGAGCGTGGTGCGCGAGTGTTTGTTACAGTGTGGAGAGCGGAAGGGGTGTTCATTTCTCGTGAGAACTGAAAGCATGAAAAAAAGAAAAGTACGAAAGGGAAAGGGTTTTCAACTATTGAATGGCTCACGCATCGTAGAAATTACATCGGTCCTAAATGAACCGATGTAAATATGCGATCAGTTTTTCTTTTATTTACAAAAATGTCATCATTTTCATATTTACATCGATTTACCTAATAACCGATATAAACTTAACGATGTAAAATGTTTTTTTTCTAGTAGTCCATATTGATGCAACTAATGTTTAGAGCACCAAGTTGATCTCTTGAAATCTTTTAAGGAGGACTAAATTGGTTTTTGTCAAAATATATATAATGTTTTGGATTCAGATGTATGGAGGGACGATTATTAAGGTAAAAAGTCAACTAATTTTTTACCCTAGTTCCTCTTATTTTCTTATATCTTCTTCACTGTACTTATTTTTCACTTATTTTTCATCCCTTTAATTGATATAGGCTAATTTTCAACTATTCCATTATTTATATATATGGTTTAGCGTATAAGTGTATATTATGTTATATAAATTTTATCAAGAAAAATCTAATCAACTAAACATAAGTAGAAATTAGTATTATGACGAAATACATGTTCTTGTATATATATATTTCTGTTTGTTACCATGTTAACTAGTTGTTTCATGTTCTAGTTATGTGTAGATTTTTCATTAATTATTTATGACATAATTAATCACAAAGTTATACATAATTAATCATATTGTTTAAACCATAAATAATGAAATTGTTTCAATGTCAACTTATAACCACGTTTCTTTATAACTTTAAATTATAAAATAAAATATTTTAGAAAATGTTAACTACATTATCAAAGACTTTGTATGTCATTTTTTTTCCAGTATGATTAAATTTTCAATAACCATATGGTTTGAAACACAAATAATGAAATTGTTCCCATGACAACTAATAACTACGTTTGTTTAAAATCTCAAATAATGAAATGAAATGTTTTACAAAACATTAAATATATTATGATAAGCTATGCATGTAATTTTTTCTGCACCATGTGTAAATTTTCTTTAATTAATTTTGAACATGTTTAATGACAATGTTACACATAACTAACCATTGTTTAAGCACAAATAAATTAAGTTGTTTCAATGACAATAAATAAAGTTTAAAAATATTAAATGATGAAATGAAATATTTTATAAAGCATGTGTAATTTTTTTTTTCACAAATTTTCAACATAATTAATCACAATATTACATATAATTCATTATACTATTTGAACTAAATTGGTATATGTACACTACATTGAAGAAAGAGTCTACATTACACCCCATACAATAAGGTATTATTGTATGACTACTTTAAGTAAGAAAATAAATAAATCAAAACTTTCTTCAACATATATTTTATCATATCAAACACTTTAACTAAATTGTGTACAACTTTCTCATGAAAGCAATGATTAACTACTATTTAGCAAAATGACAAAAACAAATAACTTTACCTCTACACATATACATATAACTGTTTATACTATCTTCCCTTCCAAATATTATGTCAGATTTGTACTTCATTCAAAACCTTATATTTCTCAATATTATCTTCATGCAATGCCCAACAACAAATATACTCACTAAACTTGGAAACTTGACCCTAAATACAATATGTAATTATTTAATTTAATACTATTGTTGCATAAATAACATAAGTGTAAACAAAAACAATACTAATGTAGTTCATTGTACTAATGTAGTTCATTATTGAGGTACATCATCAAATTCAATGACCAAAGACTCGCTATTAGTGTCACAAGTTGGGAAATATACATTTAATTTCAAAAAAATTATCTATGTTCTTAGTTAGTTTCATCAATTATGCAGACACAATATTAACTAAACTAATTATAAGGTTAACTACAAATTACAACATAATTAACCATAATAAATAAATCAACATCTTAACTAATTTCATCAATTATGCACAAATTATCATTTAACCAAACTAATTACAAGGTTAAACAAAAATTATAACATAATTAACCATAATAAACAATCAATATCTTAACTAATTTCATTAATTATATACACATATTCACATTTAACTAAAACAAATAAAAATGTTAACCACAAATTACAACATAATTAATTATAATAAACCAAACAACATCAAAACTAGTTTCATAAATTTTGTACATAGATTCTCATTTAATCAATCTACAACAAGGTTAATCACAATTTACAATAATATAGTTAACCACAATAAACCAAATAACATCTACGCTATTTTCATAAATTTTGCACATATATTCTCATTTAAGTAATCTAAAATAGAATTAACTACAACTTACAATATAATTAATCACACTAAATCAAACATCTTAGTTATTTTCATAAATTTTGCATACATATGCTCATTTTTAACCAAGATTACCATAGGATTAACCATAATTTACAACATACTCAGCAATTAAAGGTTCACATTGCATCAAATAATATACAAATTTTCATTTAACCAAAAGAAGAACAATATTAACCACAATTTACTGCATAATTAACTAAAAAACGGTGTAACTTATCCTTTCAAAGGATAAATAGTCATCCTTTCAAAATAATTATGAATATTACTTTTTTCACCAATAGACTTATGACTCTGTTCAATGACCTTCATTGGCCAAACAAGTTAGTGTCTTCGAAAATAAAAAAGCGCAATTACAGTCAATAGTCAATGAACAAAAAAAATGAATAAGGTACAACAAAGTAAAAATAATAACAACAAGAATAACAAAAATATTTTCAGATAGAATACGAAAAAATAAAAGAAAAATGTTTATGAACAAAATGCAGGACAACCCAGCTAATAACGAAATAAAAAAAATTAAAAAGAAAAAGAAATAAATTGTTTATGAAGAACAACAAACCATTAACGATGAGCATAAGAAACCAACCATCATTGAAAATAAGAAACCTAAACCACAACGTGACTCAAAACATATTTATTAACACACTCCAAATATTAACAAAAACAGATAGAGAGGTTCAGTCACATCACACAAGTGTCATGCAAGTATAATGGAAAATTCAAGTATATGTATATGAATGTTCTAAAAATAAATCCTAAATTGTTCGGAAATTCCATATTGACTAAAAATGAAGCCGAATTATGGTATATAAGTGAGGTGTAAATCTCACTTTCTGAACTGGTTTTAAAGGTGAGTTAGGGTTATAATCACTTTCTATATAAATATAATTTAATTTAAAGGTTGAGTTAAATTTGAAGTTGTGATTTGTTTGTGATGGGTAGGTGGTTCGCAATGGTTCGCAACGGGAGAGAGTAGTACATGGAATGCTTAGGAGTTGGGACAGTGAAGTTCGTGGATGGTAAATATATATTTTTTTAAAATAATAAAAAAATTTAAACGGCACAGTGATTTGTTGTGACAAACTTTAGATATGCACTTGAGGGATACAGGTTGAATGAGGAGGAAAAGGTGTAAATAAAATTTAAATTTTTTTTTATTAAAAACGTTTTTTTTGTGAGAATTAGTTCTTATAAACGAATAAGGTTTTAATGTTGCATTCTAATTACAAATATTAAAAAAATAATTTTCATAATTTACAACTTAAATTTTGAACCCTTGATGAAGATATCATGTTTATTTATTTTGCATTATTTATTTTTTAATTTTAATTTACGTTTTTATTTAGTTAGTTTGAATGCATTATTTAATATATATACATTGAATCGGTTATATATAATTTAAATATTCAAAAGTTATATTAAAATTTACTGTAATGAAAAAAGTAATATTTTTAAAAGTTGTATAATAACTTTTATTAACTGAGTAAGTTGATTTGATTCGGATTTAGTAGAAAAAATTATATATAATATATATATATATATATATATATTAATTCATACATTAATAAATTTATGTTATATTAATAAATTAGGGAGGTTTTATTGTCATTCCTCATTTTTCTATTGTCATTTCTTTTTATCCATCTTTTTTCTATTTTCCTAAAATACCTTTATTTAATTTGTTGTCTATTGTAACTCCCACTCAAACTATCCCACTCTCATGGTTACTCTCCTTTTCAACCCTAAATTCATTTTAGCGCTAAAACTCTTCTCTGTATCAACTATTTTCACCAAAACTTTTCTTCTCCTTACTGTTACTCTCTTATGTTATGGAAGAAAGTGAAACTCATGTTACCAATAAAAACATGAAGTCATGTTGAACCTCCTAATTCAATAGAAAGCTTTGAAGCAGAGATGAATTCATATTTTCAAATGATTGTCTCAGGTTTAATTTTTATTTTTTTGTTACTAGCTTTCTTTACCATCTCAGATTTGATTGAGACCAATTGTGGTGACAAAGCCACACTGATGATTGCAATAAGCAGGAAACTGAAGGTATGAGTGCTTTTTAATCCTTGGACTTAAGCTTTGGCTCTTGACCATGCTGGTTAAAGCAATCAAAACCTAATTATAGTGGGATGTTACTTGGTGAATTTGATATTAATGTTAACTACCTTGAAAGTAATACCTACCTAGGATGAATTTTACTTGTTGAAAGTGTAAAACTTTTACATTAAAAGATGCATGAAAATTAAACTCTTAAAGTGGGATGACAATTAATTTTCAGTTGAATGTTATCTTATAAGTGTTCTCTTTGAAATTTCAGGAATATGGGAATAGTATTAACAGTGACATTAACAATATGGGTGATGATATGGGTCAAGTGACTTTGAATGATTACAATCCAGTTGATCCAAAGCCAGTAACTTCAACAAATAAGGCTTTAACTAGAGGACCTATGGAGCATGTTTTTGATGAGTTTATACATATTATGTCTATTTTGGAAAGAAAATAAATTTGACACAGATAATATATATATGAAGGATGCAGTGCTGTGATATTGTTGTCATTATTTTTTACAGTGATATTATTGTGTTTATTAATTAGTATGAAACCAAGCATATATTAGCGAAGGAAAAAAAAGATGATCGTGATGGTGTGACTGGTTATGATTTGGGAAGAAGGTCAAGGCAGTACCTGTGGTGGATTTTTTTTTTTTAATGTACAAGCGTCGTTATTCCATAGGGAAAGTGGAGTGTTTATAGAAACAATTGTTGTATTAATTTATTTTTAAGAAAAAGAATGTGGGAGTTGCAATAGACAACAAATTAAATAAGGATATTTTAAGAAAATAGAAAAAAGATGGATAAAAAGGAGTGGCAATAGAAGAATGAGAAGTGGCAATAGAGCCTCCCATAAATTATTGTAAATTCAATAATTTTAAGATAATTATTGTAAAAATTAATAAATTTTAATAAGTTAATTATTTTATTATATTTGATCATTTATGTTAGAATAATATGTGAAAAAAAAAAAATCACGTGACTCCTAAATTTGATTATATCTTAAGCGATTATGCATTCTCGATGTTTGTCCGCTTCTGTTTGTTGAAAAATTGAACATGATAAGTATTAGTTTTTGTATAATTAATTTTATAATAATTATTTTATGTAAAATTATACTATAATTAAAATTTACAATACATAAACACTTTTAACAGATAAACTATATTTTTGAATTTATGATAAAAAAATTTATATTTGAATACAATATTAATTGGAATTACTTTATGTTTTTTAAACATTAAAATTTAATTTAGAAATAAAAATGAAAATAGTAAATGATGAAGAAAATAAAGTGTGTGGGGAAAGGATAGAATGAGAACGATTTCAAATAATTGAGAAACAAAATTTGGAATAGTCTAATTAAATTTAAAATTAAAGTTAAACATATTGAAAAATAATAAAAGGTAAAATTAATCGTTCAAAATATATTATTAGTATAAGATACATGGTTCAGTGAGGGATGAATATTCTGACAATTGTTCTTATTTAAGAATAATTTTATTTTTTTATTTAAAAAAAAACTCTAAAAAGAATGTTTCTATTCAATCCAGAAAGCCTCACTTGTATTTACCTTTTTTTTTTAAATTCTTTTGTTGGGCTATGTTGGGCCCGAAGGTCTGTCTTAATTAAATTTGAAATTGGATTGGGCCGTCTTGGCCCAAGGTTGATTTTGTTTTCAATCTTTCCATTTATTTTTGTACTACGCTTTTTAAATTAGGATTAGGTTATAACTTTTTATTTATTTCAAAAGTAATAAGAATTATTTAAAATAATAATGATTTTCAATAATAAATAAGTAAAACACATTTTTTTTCTTCTAAAGAATGAAATAAACATTATAAATTTATTTTAATTTTATTATTCTACGATGGACTAGGATGTTAATCTTCCTTATGTTTTTTTTTAAGTTTTTTCCATTTTAGGGTAATGGGAAAAATATGAAGATTTTTTTACCAAAAAAAAGGAAATAATTGTGAATTGAACTAATATATATTTTCTAGATTGAAAAATATAATATTTATAAAAATTGATTAAAGTTTTTATTTTACTGAAATTTACACTAGATATGAATTGATAAAGTATGGTTTTTCAATTATAATATACTATTTTCAAAATGAAATTTAAGTTGACTTGTGAGTCATTTCATAAGAATTTAATGCTTTGATTGTTACAATTTTTGTTTTTGTTTGAATTGATTCGAAAACAAAACGTTATCAAGAAATTGACCACCGCTATCCTCTAAAAGGTCCATGAATTGAATGGACGAAGAGTTATTCATCCAACTTTATTTTAAAATAACAAAGAAATAGTTTGACTTTGACTATTTTATCATCAAACAATTTTCATTTACATAAGATATTAATGCTTTAATTAGGTAAAAGAAAAAAAAAAGATTAAGATTCAAATCCAAAATCATAGATAGCATACAAATAATGTTTAATTAAAAATAATTTACTTAAAGAAGTACTTTAAAAATATCTAACAGTTAAAAGTATATATTAATTACAAAATTATTAAAATTCTAATAATTAATTTGGTAATGAGTAAAAATAAATGTAATTGATCTTTAAAATAAAAATTACTTTTGAATCCATATGGTATAATTGAAAAGTCAATGGTTAAAGTAATATATAATTATAAAATTATTAAATATATTAATTAATAAATTAAAATTATTTTTAACCAATATGGTATAATTAGCTTTTAAAAGCATTAAATAAGTCATATAGTTTATATACACATATATTTGTAGTGATCTATAATAACAAGTTGAAAATGTAAAAGTTTTAAAATTGTTATGTAATTAAAATAATATTAATTTTGTTGATTTTGATGGTAATTTTTAATTTTTTTAAAGAATTTCAATGATATTAACAAAAAAAAATTATTTATTGACAATATAATTTTTTTGGAAAAATACAAACTATCACATATAATAAATAAACATGCTACCTTTAATACTAATTGTGTTTGAATTAATATAAACGTGTTTTGTAATTAATTCTCATTAAATTCTATCAAAACATAGTCATTAAATTCTTTTTTTTTTTTGACAGTTGAAGAAAATTAAACTCTAAAATATAACTTAGACCAATAATAAAATTTTCAAAATAAGTTGATTGTTTTAAAAAAATGAAACTAAAATTCACTCACATTTTATAATCCTGGGTTGTCTTTCCATTTTGTAAATTATTTATATAAAATAGGAAGAAATTGTAGTTTGCGAAGGGAATTAGAGAGAAGAGAAAGAAACCGCGTACCTTTTCACACTGGTGCTGAAACTGTCATCCCCATTTGCACGAAGATCGCAACAACAGCAACAGAAACAGCACTTGGAACTGAAACACGAATCCAATCCCTTCGTACGAGGTTTCTCTGTTCTGTTATCAATTTTCGTGTTTAAGGTTTGGTGGCCTTGCCTTTCCCCCTTGGACCCTGTTTTTCAATGTACTTGATCACTTTTGTCTCAAAGTTTGTCACTTTTTTTGTTTCTTCTTTTATGGGTATTTGATTATTTGCTGGGTCCGCTTCAATTTATGTCTTCCCCAGCTTGGTGTTTTACCGTTTATTTTTCATCCCTTTGGAATACCCTTTATTTCGGATTGGTCAACTTAGTCATTTCTGTATAATAGTAATAATGGAATCTGGTTGTCTATTTTATTTTTCTTCAGAAAAAAGAAAATTGGATGTTAGATGGTTTTTGTACGAGTTCTTTAATTCGGTGTATTTGTTAGGTGGATTTGGTAACCTGTTTTTTTTATCTGGTAATTATGCGTTTTAGTATCAATATGGGGTCATTTTGTTTTATTTTGTTGCTGGAATTTGTGCTATTTTATTTGTTGACAGGTGTTCTTCTTTGGTGTTTTTCCTAAAATTTCAGATTTGTATGAAATATTGATTACGGAATTTAACTGGTTATGATCTCTTAGAATGACACTGTTCTGTAGCTTTTGGATTTTATCTGTATATCAGTTTATTGGTCAATCAGTTAGTATTAGGGCACTTGATCTCTGAATTTTGATTTTGTACTAATTTCTCTGAGGAACTTAGAGGGATATGTAATCTTTTAATTATCTCTTTAGGCTTAATAGGTTCAGGTTTTTTATAGGGCACAGTTGAGAATAAGGAGTTTTGGAGAAAAATGAAGCTTTAGAGATAACTCTCAGCTGATCTATTAATATAATTAATATAAAGAAATATATAATCTGAAATACAAAAGTTTGATGAGAAAACCTACACCCTAGGTCCCTATATGATTGAAAGATACAAAAGAAAACCAGCTTTACAAGATATTCTAGAAGGAAATAATAAACTTTTTCAACATTTTCCCTCAAATTGGAGCATATAGATTGTATGTACTAACCTTGGAACATATGAACTCAATTCGAAGTCCCCTTAAAACTTGGTTAGAACATCTGTATTTAATCATTGGAGTTGATAAGTTCAGTATTAATTTCTTTGGACAACAGTCAACAGATTAATGATCAATTTCTATGTGTTTGGTTTTTTCATGGAACATGGGATTAGAGGCTATCTGAAATGCATCTTGGTTGTCACAAAATTTCTTGAATGTCACAAAATTTCAATTCTTGGAGAAGTTGTTTTATTCACACAAGTTCACATGTGATTGAAGTCATTGCCATATATTTAACTTTAGCACTAGATCAAGTAACTTCATTCAATTTCTTACTCTTCTGGGAAATAATATTGTGTCCAATAGATATATAATACCTAGTGGTGGAACACATATCTATAGGAGAACCTGCTTAACCAGTATCACGGGGTATTTCCTTTATCTTCATACAATAATCCTTGTCCAAGGGCCTTCTTGAGGTACCATACAATGTGAATTACAACATTCCAATGGTCAACATGAGGGATTTGCATGAATTGACTAACAACTTCAACAACAAAAGATATCCCAGGTGTAGTAATTGTTAGGTAAATGAGCTTCCCAACAAGTTTTTTATATCTCTTTGGATATCTGGAAAATAACAATACTAACTTGGATTGAGCGACTTCAATCCCCAAAAATATTTCAGGCACCCAAGGTATTTTTTCTGAAAATGGCTGCATAAATGTCTTTTCAGTTGGGACATTTTGGTAGCATTGCTCCTTGTAATAACTATATTATCAACATACATGATTAAGTAAACACATTTACCGGGAGAAGTGTGACAATAGAAAATTGAATGATTTATGTCACTACAAAAATCTACACACTGTGATAAAAATTTCTTAAACCAAGCCCATTGGGATTGTTTGAGCCTATAGAGAGATCAAAATAACTTACAGACTAACTCACACTCCCCCTAAACATAAAATCTAGGAGGTTGCTCCATATAGATTTCCTCCTATATGACATCGTGACAAAATACATTTTTTATATCTAAGTGATGGAGAGGTGAATGGTGAATGATTGCCATAGCAAGGAAGATTCAAACATTAGTAATCTTGGCAACAGGGGAAAAAGTATTACCATAATCAAGTCATATATTTGAGTATACCCCTTAGCTACCAATCTAACCTTAAGGTGATCAATTTCACCATTGGGTCCTACTTTATTGGTATAGATCTATCGACATCCAACTGTCTTCTTTTTAGGTGGAAGAGGGGCTAACTCTCACGTGCCACTACTTTCAAGAGTTTTCATTTCAACCATTATGGCTTGTTGGTTAGGAATGGGAGATGGTGAAGGTGGTAAAGGTGTGGAGTTGGTAGAAGAATGACTTGGAGTTGTACCTAGATAGGGAAATTTAGGAGAAGTCATCAATGAATAAAAGAATGGAAGAGTGAAGACTTGTTAGACATAGGTACATCTTGCATGGAAGAAGAAAAAGGAGTCTTTTCAAAGAAGATGACACTAGCCAACATGTAATATCATTTTTTTTTGGAGAGTAGCAACAATACCCTTTTGTAGACGAGAATAACCAATAACAATACATTTGATGGTTTTTGTAGAAAGTTTATCCACCTTGAAGACACATCATGAACAAAACATATACAACCAAAAATATGGGTGAAACATGAAATGAAGGTTTATTTGAAAATAGAATGGAACAAGTAATTTATTTTCAAGAGATGAAGACGACATTCTATTTATAGAAAACAAGTGGTAAGAATGACATCATCCCAATGATGGACAGGTACACTAGCACCGAGCAAGAAAGCATTTACAGTTTCAGCTAAATATCTGTTTTTTTCTTTCCACTATACCATTTTCCTGTGATGTGTGGGGATAGGTTGATGGATGCAAAATGCCGTGTGAGCTTAAGAATGAAGAAAAATATTCTTTGGTATTATCACTTCTAAGAACTTTAATTATTTTGTCAAACTGAGTCCTAGTTTCATTAAGGAAAAACCTGAAAATAGATAAAAATTCAGATTGATTTTTCATTAAATAAACCCAATTACATTAAGGGAATTCATCAATGTACGTAACAAAATATCTAAACTCAAGATGAAAAATGAAGCTTAAGAGATCACTCTCAGAGATCTATTAATATAGAAAAATATGCCATCTGAAATAGAAAAGGTTGATAAGAAAACCTACACCTAGGACTCTGGTTGACAGGTATGGCAAAAACAGCTTTACAGGATATTCTAGAAGTCAATCATAAACTTTTTCTAACAGGCACCTTCAACATGTTTCTTTGTTGATATTCTAAGTCTAGTAAGAGACAATGCTGTCATGGAACCATATTTCTGATTGGTCTTATGTGATTGCTAGCAGTTGCACACTTAAATGTTCAAAGTTGTTTAAATTCGAAGTACCTTTGCTATATGATTCTAAATTATATATATATTTTTTGTCTTGTTCCAGGATACAGTTTTCTTGATACATTTTCAAGTTTTCATCTCCATGTTTTGACTTTGAAGAATAAGGAGTATGTAATTGTGTAGCACAAATATGGTTTTGTTATAAGTGAGCTGTATATGGTTTGGGTCTTGTAAGTGTAAAAAGCATGGAGGATATTCAATTGAGTATCAACTGGGATGATGTAGTCTGTCCTATATGTTTGGATTTTCCTCATAATAGTGTTCTTCTCCGGTGTTCATCCTATGATAATGGATGCCGCGCTTTTGTTTGTGACACAAATCAGTTGCACTCTAATTGTTTGGATCGCTTCAAAAATTCAAGTGGCGTGCCATCCTCTCCTGTGTCTACTACTGCCTCTGCTGAAAACACTGAAAATAACGGTGCTAAGGAATCAAATGGTCAATGCAATCTGACTTGCCCCTTGTGCAGAGGTGAGGTTTCTGGGTGGATTGTGGTTGATAAAGCTCGTGGTCATCTTGATGAAAAGAAGCGCTGTTGTGATGAGGTGCAATGTACATTCATGGGAAGTTACTTGGAGCTACAAAAACATGCTCAGCTTGAACATCCTCATGCACGCCCGTCAAAAGTTGATCCTGCCCGCCAACTTGATTGGGAGAATTTTCAACAATCATCAGAGATCATAGATGTTTTGAGTACTATTCATTCAGAAATACCTAGAGGGGTTGTTCTAGGAGACTATGTGATTGAATATGGGGATGACGATGCTAGAGATGAGTTTGAGGACTTCCCTGGAGATGAGGGCAACTGGTGGACCTCTTGTATTCTGTACTTTGATAACTTCAGAAGATCGAGAAATAGAAGAAGGGCAAGGGTTAGTCACACAAGAAGGGGTAATCGCCGTTTAAGTTATGATACTTCAAATTCTGATGAAGGTTCTGTAGTATCTGTGGAGTATGCAGATTATAGGATAGAAGAGACTGATGATGATTTTGTTAGTACTAGTGGCTCTTCAAGGGGTAGTGGTGGTTATCGCAGGTGCATAGACTTTTCCTTTTTTATTCACTTTTACATCTCATGTCTTTACTTTCTGGGTTGTTAAGCTCAGGTAATTTCAGTACGAGATTAGCATGAATAACTTCTTCATTCTTTCTTTTGGTAACCATGATACATAGTATTCTATTGCTGAAGATGAATTCTTCTGAAGCTTAACATTCTAAACAAGTTACAATTTTCTACTTTTCCATTTTAATTATTGTTCCTATCCTCCAACATCAACAATTTAACTTTCTATTTAAATGAATGGTGTTTCATTTGCATTACTTCAAAGCATGTAGTTACACGCATAAATATTCTTATGAAAAATAAACATGATCTTATGCATTGTTAGCAACCAAAGCTTTTGTGGTTCATTCAAATGTTGAAGTTGTAAATTATGCACTAATTAGCTATTTCAAGTTATTATTTGATAGTTTTTTAGTTGCTATTGTATTTAAGAGAATGGTATGAAACTCCTTTGTTCTTTTTCTAATGTTGGTCTTAGAAACTACTTTCTTTAAAAGTTAATGATTAAATTTCATCTGGTTCGAGTGTTTGCACATATTACCATTTTCCAATGATTCAATGTGACTGACTATCAAACTTAGGACTGACTTGGTGCATTAGATTAAGTGTTTTATTTTGATGTTTGTACTTCGAATTTATCCTTATGTCAATTATGTTATTCACAGATCCAATAGACGTCGATCCCGCTTTTATGACAATTAGGTATGTTTTGACTGCTCTAGTATCATTTTGTTATTGTTAAAAGGTCCTGATGACTTAAACACACTGCTAATTGTAGATTTCCTTCTGTCTTGAAAGTGCACAGCGATGGTGCTGAGTGCTTTGTTCTATTTCCTTTAAGTTATTTGTGATTTTTCTCAGTGTTTGCAGACAGTATGTGTTGAAGGAAAGCAAAAGTTCAAGGGACATGAAAAAACATTGTGATTTGCCATGCAAAGATTACATTTAGCTCCTCTGTTGCTTTTACCCTGTGATGAGGTGATTTGAGGGCTTTATAAATATGACACTTCCATGTGGTCCACATACCCAGTTTCATTTCTTTTATAAATTTGCCTATTAATTTCCTCATAGGCAACCACAGTGATTTAGCTAGCATTCTGCTGCATAACTATGGAATAATGAATATTTTTTATCTTATTTTGGTTGTACATATAGGATATAGTAAATTGATTGTGATGTTGAAGATAATAGGTTCTGTCACTGAAAAAGTATTATATATTATTCTCATTTACTAATTGCCCATGTGACTTCATATGTGAGCACTTACAAATTCTTGCATTTGTAAGGTGGTTTCTGTTTGGATTCAGTTTGGTTCTACTTGAAACTTTATGTTGAAATATCTAACAGAACCATTTCTAAAGTTTTGGTGCAAATTTAAGAATTGTGTAAATCGTTGTCTATAGCATTTATATACTTGTAAAATTAATTCCTTCCACTGCATTTCAGTTTCAAATCTATAATTGAGGTTAATTTAAACATGTATATCATTATCTCAATCGTGTTGAATGGTTTAAGACAATCAATTTTACATAATTTTTTTTAATATTACTTCAACGTTAATTAAACTTTAAACTAGGCCTTCACCAATTTAATAGTCGATCCAGTTATGAGAATTTTGCTAATCTTGTTGACAAACACGACAATGAACTTTGAAAGAGAAGCACTTAGTTTTTATGTTAAGAATCTAAAAATTGGTTCAGAATGTTAAATAGCTTAAAATTGGCAATCCGTATGTGAGCAGTGATTAGGGCATTTTCCTTTCAAACAAAAAGAAACATTTTTTTAATCACAGGACTTCGTTGTAATAATTTATGGTGCTTGAAAATGACATGACTTGTTATTAGGAAATTCGAATATTCAATAAGAGATGCTGTCTCGACATATTGAGTTTCTACTACTCACTACCTGCAAAATTTGTGGATTATGACAAATTCTAACAAAGACAAAATCCCATGTTGCTGACAAAGTACTTCATGCCAAACATTGGATTTGCTTCCTATAAAATTAAAAGTTCACCTAAAGAAATTATTGATTGAAAAATCAGTTCTTAGAATTTAAACAACTAATTAATTTATTAAACTAACTGCATATTAATGCAATAATGGGTAATCACAATCTCACTTATTTTTCAATTAGTAACTATTCAATTTACTGTGTGAAGAGAAGAATACTCATCTTAAAAGAAAGCAAACTCGGTAAAATTTCAATTTCATATATTGGAACCCAAACATTCACTTTCTTCCTATTTGAAATCCATATGGTTCATGTGTATGGAGCACGATAAAAAAAAAACACTTATCTTTTGAATAGGAAACCAAATACATGTAATTTATTAAAATGAAACACTATCTAAATTATTCTCAAAGCCTCAAACTGGAAAAAGAGAAGTAAACAACCGATCAAATTGAAAATTGTAATTCGTCCAGGAAAAATTGAAATTTCCACTCAATACGGTCCCATTGTTTTCATGTCTACAAATATCACCAATATACTCCAAGTGTTTCCGTGAATTGATATTCCCTAAAAAATAGCACCAACCAAAGGTGTCCTTATCATCCAGATGCAGATGAAACCACTAACGACAAAAAAAATGTACCTAATGCCTCTCACTAGAACATATCAAGTTACTCTAGTTCCTTTGGATTCCATGTGGATGATTCATGAGATCAAGAAATTTAAAACTACTTCAGAAAAAATACTTGTAGCCATGACTACTACACAGCACCACTTAAGTAGTGAGGACTAATATGGGACATTGTTTGGCAGGTTTCGGATAACATTACTCTTCATTGCAATCTTGTTACGCATATTCTCCACACCTGACCTATTCATTTCCTTCAGGACTTTCATCCTCACAATTTGCTCCCTTGATTGGACAGTGGTCAAACCCATGCTCCTGTACCTGCAATTAAAGTAAAAAACAGAATGCCCATCAGCATGTGACTATGATTTGCTTGAATCATCTAATGATCTTCCATATTACAAAGAAATAGAACACAATGTTTGGAAGGTGAACCTTGAAGCCAGCGCAGCAGTAATGGCCTTATTATTTGCTGGTGTTGGCCTAGGTTTCTGACGATAATAACGCAAAAATTCACGGGAACCAAGTGTTCTGGTTGATATCCTATCACCAGATTTCCTGGTGATTATGAGCTCAGACCCACCAACAAGTTCGACATTGTTAGCTGTTTCACCAGATAAGATGAGCTGCTTGCCCTGATCATCCACATAACTGAACAAAAGAATATACGTTGGAGATTGGATGTATCAATAAGCCTTGCCATTTTTATAGAGATAGTTTACAAAGAAGGGGGAGAGATTGAAATCAAAGCAGTCGGAACTTTACTAACCTGCTGCTGTAGTCGTAGAACTCTTCTAATTCTACCTCCTCATCATCATCACCATCACCATAATGCACTTTACAATGATTTTTTGCTGCCATATGTTTCCTGACTGCTTCCAAGCTGCTGAAAGGATAACATCGATCATTGCAGTACAGACACGTGTAGTCCCTTTTGACCTAGAAAATGGAAAACAGCGCAATTACGACCAAACCAACCCTTTTTTTTGTTTGGGAGGGGGGGAGAACAGAAATATACCTTAAGGCCAAGATAGGTAAGGAGGCCTTTTGGATCCTTCAAATACTCAACATCTGGAATGAAGAATCCGTGATGCTTGTGCATGTGAACCATGCAGTCTTCTATTGTTTTGTGCTTTTGATCACACATAAAGCAACATGAAGGGTCCAACTCCTCAAATGCATCCTCGTCCTCGTCATCTTCATCTTCATCCATATCAACATTTTCACCATGCTCATTCACATTCAAATCAGTCAAGGATTTCGTAGCCCCATCAACCAAATCATCTTCAGGATCAACCTCCTCCCATTCATCCTCACTTTCTTCATTTTCAGAGTTATCTACCTCTCTTCTAGGAGGAGGTCTATTGACAACACGTTGTGGAAGTGGCTTAATTATTGCCTTCTCATCTGCATGACTTGTTCCTTCAGAGGTCCGCATCATATGACCACGTGATTTAAGGTGCTCAGCATGAGCTTTAGAACTTTTATAATCCTTTCCACAAAGTGCACAGCTATAGAGCATGGGGGTCTCACTCAATTTATTTTTCTCTTGAGCAATCAAAGATTGCCTAGCCAGAAATAGTGCTTCTGTCACCCCAGGAACCCCAGCCACCTATATGATTAAAAAATTGACATTAATTTAATATTTCCAAGGAAACAAACCAAGTTGCTCCCAATTAATTGAATACCCACCAAATCCTCCCCCATTCCTCATCAGAAGGTCGTATATAGTGAAGGTACTAGAGGAGTATATCTTAGTCATACAACAATACACAAAGATGGCTAAAATTATTTTAATTCGTTTTAATCTTTAATCATCCATTTTAGTTATACGGTTGAAATTTGCTTCCCTACTCATCTCTTTTTCCAGTGGTCATATGGTTATTAAATAACTCAATCCTAATCATCTACGATATAAATTTAGACCTCTCACTTGATATCTCATATATATGTGTGTGTGTGAATAAATAAATAACACAAAACACAAGACATATCTCTCCAAAGAATTCAGCTAGTAAAATAACAACCCTAACTAAGAAAACCAAGTCGAAAGAATACAAAGGGAGGACATAAAAACCTTATTTCATTACATATTCTCAAACCTTTCAATCTTTCTGGATTGAGCCATAAAAATAAAATAAAAATTAGGGTTTAACAAAATTAAGTAAATAAATAAAGAAATAAATCATTGTAAAAATTGAGAAGAGGAACAGAACCTTGCGCTTGAGGTTGTAGCGATGCCACTCGGACTTGTAATGGAGCTTTTGCTCTGTGTCATCCTTGAATTCCGTGTTGCAAGCGTTGCACGTTAACCCTGGCATGCTTCGGAGATATTCACAACGTTTTTATTTTTCTTTTGTTTCAATTTTTTGATGAAAATGAAGAGGCAAAAGAAGGAACAGAGTATATATATACACACACGTGAGCAATAGAATTGAAGAATCGTTGTCGGCGAAACTGCGATGAAGAAGGTTTAGCTCTCAGCGCTTGCGTCATTCGTTTAGGACCCGTTTAACATTCTTATTGGGCCTTTTCTTTTATTTTTTTTTCTGTTTCGGCCTTTTTCTCATCTTGCACCTCCCAAAAATGAAATGACCAAATTGTTCTTAAGTATGTTTGCACTCCTTCTGCAAAGACCACAATAATTCCGAAATCAACAAATTTTATTTTAACAGAATAATTCCAGAAATAACAATTCAGAACATATTATAAATCGTTTTGGATAGTCCAATCCGAAATGAATTCTGAATTGTTCAATAATAAATCTCATTACATGTC
This sequence comes from Macrotyloma uniflorum, assembly GCA_016859785.1. Lineage (NCBI taxonomy): Eukaryota > Viridiplantae > Streptophyta > Magnoliopsida > Fabales > Fabaceae > Macrotyloma > Macrotyloma uniflorum. The sequence continues at coordinate 143,608 of BDMB01000099.1, read as the reverse complement.
TTTCCGTAAGAATATAATTTTTTTCAAAATGATTTTTTCCAATTCTTTCAAGAATAATCTTTCTGGAAGGAATAATATTTTTGTGGATATAAGGAAGTTTGAAAAACACTTAGGGTTTAATTGTTTTTAGGAAGAAAAAAGGTGAAGGGGCGAGTGCAAATTTAATAACATGAGTATGTTTGGTACAATTGATTGGTGCTGATTAAGTGAATTGATTTTAATGGAGCTTTTTACTTTCATTTGGTTAGAAAGATGAAAAAAATGCATGTAAGAGGACTAAAATGACTCTAATATATTTCAGTCAGTTTCTAATGTAGTTTCTTCCTAATAACTTCTTAAAACTTCTTAAAAGTATAATTGTTTTGAATGAAATTAACTTCACTATATTAAAAAAGGAAAATAATATATTTAAATCTAAAAATTTTCTAAATTTTCTCCTTTACTCTCCATTTTTTAAATTATAATTTTTCTTATTCTCTTGTGTTATCTATTTTTTTCAAACTCTTTTAACTTTTTTTATTAGATTTCTCCTTCAATTCTCTCATCTAAGTTAGAAGAGGATTGACTAAGTATAACAGACAAAATATAGTTTTTTTTTTTTGAGAAATACTATTTTTATGTAAAAGTAGTACAAAAATTCTAATTATTATACTAGGAAAATATAAATTAAAGATATTAATTTTGAAGGAGTCAAAAGACTTGTCAACCATCACTTTATTGAGAATTGATGAATATTTTTCATATTTAGGAATAAAGAAGAATGAGGAGACAAATGGACAATGAGCTTCTCATATGAAACACAAAATTTAAAAGGTGGCAAAGATAAAATGAACAACAAATGGAAAAACTAAAATATTGAAAGTTTCAACAAGCTATAAGGTGTAACTTTTCCCTCATGCCTATATTGTAAAAACACAAGTTATCTTCACATAAAATATTGATGGAGGTCAGATATCAAACGTAGAAAATGTAGTGATTTGAGACATCTAACATGAATCTGCAAGTCTAAATTAGAAAAGACAAAGGTAATTGTGGAAAAATAAGAAGATGAAAAACTTTTTGTTGTTCTAGTGACTCATGATTAATAGATAGTGGTTACATAAATTGTATGATTAATAATGAAATTTTTTTTAAAGAACTTGACAAAATTATCTTTTTTAAAGTAAAAATTAGAAATAGTAATGGAAAAGGAAAATTGTTATTGAAAGTTTTTATGATATTTTATGTGCCGAATATTGATCAAAATTTGTTCAATATTACACAACTTATGGAAAATGATTTCAGAGTCATTTTTTAAAAAAACTTGTGTTTGATCAAATATATTTAGGATAAAAATAAGATCTAAAAATTATGTTCCAAATATGATAAGGAAATAAACTAATAAACAAGAAGTATCTCAACTATTTTATGATGAAGTTGATAATAGGGTTATAAAAAGTACAATATCTCTTTGAGATTTATTAAAATGTAATATAACTATCATAAATTTATAAAATTTGAAAAAGATAAAAAAAATATAAATAAATTAATATTACGAATAAAGAATTAAGAATAATTAAAAAATAATGATAAGAAAATAATTTTGTATAATTTTAAATAGGTTGCAAAAACTTGATATAGTAAAATAGATGATTATTTTAAAAAAAAATTGGTTTTGTTAAAAGTTTAATTGAAATTACATTACATATGAACAGGATAGGGTAGGTGATGATTTATTATACTTTCCATCTATGTTGTTGATAGACACTGATAAAAAAAACTAATTACAGGTGTAAGTATGCAAAGTTTAAGAACCAAATTAGAAGTATGCAACTATTTTAGATAAGAAATATAATTAAAAGACTTATACTCTTAAGAGTCTTATAATAAAATATTAGTATTTTCTTAAGTATATTTTGTTTTGCTGTTATAAACAAATTACTAGAATTTTTAGTATATGTAAAATTGGTAACTTGTTGCACTAAACAATGACTTCATTAAAACAGAGTCTGGGTGTCACAATGGGCTTGCATTTTCTTGTTGATTAGTGGGGAATAGGCAGATTCGAAAGCCTAGGATGCAGAAAGGCTTAAAAGGTGAAATTTGTGAGGTCTGAGATTGTCAACAAAAAACAAATGGTAAGAGGAAATTTGACTGTGTTCAGTGGCAGACAAGTTGCATGTGAAGGAGCATGGTCAACCTCTACAAGTAGATGACCAGAAATGGAAAAAGGGTACAAGAAAGATATAGCAGATGTTTTATTGAGGGAGTGTTCTGTCAAGTGTTTTGGAAGCCTATGCTGGTTTTCTTTTCTACTTTCTCTTTTGGTTGTAGGATTTCTTTTAGTGTTTTCTTCCAGCTTTGTTTTTGTCTCTTTTGGAGATACCATATTCTCTTGTAATCTCATGTATTTCCTTCCATTTAGATGGAATTTCTTTTCCTCCTATCAGAAAAAGTAAAGGTGATCACAACAATGAGAATGAGATGTATACTTCATTTTTTGAACCGATTTTGAGGGTGAATTAGACTCATAATTACTTTCTAAATAATATCAGAACCTGGTTAACAAGATTATTGAGTCTAGAATCGGTCACTTGTTAATATACTGAATCTTAGTTGGTTTGGGGTGAGTTAAACCTACGTACAAATGTACATAATGCATGAGGTTACATTCATCTCATGCCAATAAAATAACCCTCAGTCATTGCATTGTATATCCTTTTCTTTCTGAAAAGTTTCATTCAAACAAATAAGTGTCTATGCTCGTGTATCATGTTTTCATACAAGTGCACATAAAAAAGCTCTTTCAAATTTTCATGATGGACGAGTATAACTATTTTCACATTTGGGGTGAGTTCTATGCCATGCAATGTGCTTCAAATTTCAACAACTCTTGTCCAATTATGATGATGGATGCTATGTTTTCCTCACGAAACCAATTTAGAATTTTGCAGTCTATAAATACATAACAAGATCAGTCACTCATTTGATGCTGTTCAATTTTCTGACTGAGCCACTGATACCACTCAATGCTGACTTTTAAATTTTCCTTTTAAATTGTTCTGATTTCTGCGCATCAGATACCAATATGAATCGCAAGAAGAATCTGCACTTGCTAAGATTACATGGCGTAGAGCAAAGATAACTCAGGAGCTGGTGTATGTTCTGATGTTTCTAGTGACTTGATAGGTGTACTTTTTCTGTTTTTTGGCTATACAGCTGAATGTTTATGGTCAATTTCTAGTGAATTTTGAAATATTGCCACATTTTCCTTTTCTATGTAGGTAATCAAACATCCTTTTCAGTTTACTATTTTAAGCAAACATATCCAACACAGAAAAATCTGCACCTGAATCCATGATTGAAAGCCGATTCAGGCTTCCACTAGAGATGCATTTATTTGTTTCTCTTTTGGGGCATTGCTACATATTGGGTTACAAAAACTATAGACTGAAGGATTCTAAATGCTTTATTTCTGTTTGATTTGGGCTTGTGGCCTGCATAACTTTCTTTTCTTTCTCAAGAACTATCATAGGCCCCTTTTGGTTTAGATTGATGCAGAATGATACTTTAAAAACTGAGCTCAGAAAAATTAGTTTTGTTTCAAGGTAATAAAGTACTTTTAAGATGTAAATATGAGAGTGTTTTAAGTTAATTCTCTTATCTTTTCTTAAAATTTGTTTTACTTATTGTCAATATGATTTATCTACCCAAAAATTAATCAAATTTGTTAATGTTTAAAATCACTCTCATAATCATACTTCTAAATTGACCCTATTGAAGTTGACACCTTTAAAAATTTTTCAGCATTTTCTTTTTCTGTCATTTACTAAATGTATTAGTTGTTCTGTAAGTGATTTTGTTACTTTTGAATTACCAAAATGATTATTAAATTGGAAGTACTAGGTAGTATAAAAACTTTATTTAGTTAAAACTTTATTGAAGGGAAATCAAAGGCTAGACTGAAGGTCTAAAAACTGGTCTACAAAATACTTTCTTTCTGTCAAATTCTGAAACTGTAAATGTTTTTCTCTGAGGTGATTAGAATATTATTAAAGTGATACTTTAAGAAACGAAGGGAGAAAAAGTGTCTTCATGGTGTGGCAGTCTCAATCAACCTTAGCTATCAACACGTGAAAACGACACTGACAAATTGGTTAACAAAGTAACAAGTTTCATGTCAGAGAGTAAAATAAAAAAGATAAAAGAAACTGAAAATGGAGAAAAGTCAGAAAGAGACTTTGAAAAAGAACACCAAATATAATAAAAATGTAAAAGAAAACTGCATAGAAGAAGAGGCTTAGCATTTGACCTTGTGGGGTGGCCATTGAAACCGTAGTATCAAACTCTCCCCACACATAAATGATGAATTTGGATACGTATCTATAGCTATGAGAGGTTGTGTGGTTCATAGAGAAACAAGAAAAATTAGAAGACTCTTTGGGGAAGGAAATTTCTGGTCTTGAACACCCCTTTGGTATGGTTTTGACATGCATATTTTTAGTACACACATATATATACAAATCTCTCTATGTCATTATCTTTTGTATGACAATTGGGATTATAATGATTTCTAGGGTTTGAGGAGACGTAGGCTACAAAATTTTCTTCACCATCAGTTCCCACTAAGAGAGCAAAAGGCCAAGTGAAACAGGACTTACCAAATCATCATCGCACTTTTGTTATGGGTCTAGTGGGATTTTAGGCTTTAGTGGGTTTTTTGTGGATTGTCATATAAATTATGACACCCATGACTCTCTCTCACACACACACATTGACACCACCAAACCAACATGCCTAAGATTTAGATTCTTGTGTGATTTAAAGAGTGACACTTTCACAAGCAAAACGGTCCACGCCTTAATGGTGTTGGACCTGTTTGTGTGCAACCCTAATAGTATCTATTTGACAACCTCACATGGGACTTAGACCACACATATCCACCACACCCCTATCCTTTATCTTTCCAATATGTCTGCCTTGTATATATTATTTAAAGGGTTAAAATTTTCATAGATAAAGGTAAAACAAATATAATAGATAATGATGACCCAATCTAAATTCAACAACTTTATTAATAATTAAAGTTCTATATAACGATCCGTTAATAATTTTGTTAACAATCTTAAAGTTCAGTATATTAATAAGTGGTCGAATTTAGGTCTAATAATTTTGTTAACTTGGTTCTGATATCATGTAAAAAGTGATTATAATACCTAATTCATCTTCAAAATCGATTCAGAAAGTGAAGTTTATCTCTCACTTATATATAATTCGGTCTTATTTTTAATTAATGTGGATTTTCCAACCAGTATGAATTCTAATAATAGTTCTTAACCAATATAAATGATAGGAATGATAATATATGATTTGTTAGGAAGAAAAGAAAGTGATGGGAATAGATAATAAGATGGGGAAGTTAGAGATAATGGAAGAGAAGATGATGTGATGGAGGTAGTAATTGAAAGCATGAAATGTTTTTAACTTTGAGAAAATTGTTAGTTGTCTCGTGTGTAGTGCTTTTCGGTCTTGTGACTACTCACTCACTCACTCACGAACTTCACCACCCATGTTGTACTTTCGGGCTTTCCAGACAGTGAAAGTGCTTCCCTTCTCGTGATCAATCTAACTCTCCCTCCCAAAACTCTTCATTTCTCATATTTTTCCTAATCCACCCTATTCCCTAACCTCACCACCTAACATCATAATAAACAATTCACACACAATCATCATACTTCTTTTTTCAAAACAATATATGATTTCAAGACAAAAACAAGTTATTTCCTTTTTCAAGTACCATTTTTAACACATTTTAATTTGCGGAGCTTCTTAGATTTAAGAAGGGTGATGCAACAATCCATTTTTTCTATCATTCATTTCTTCCTTCACAAGAAAATTAATCTATTATAATTTTATAAATAATTAATAATTAAGTTATTTTTCTCAAAATTAAATATATTTATTTAAGAAAATTTTCATATTATTTACCTTAATTTTATAATATTTATTAAAATAAATTTACTTAATTTAATAGAAAATGATAAGAAAAATCCACCTCATATATCTCAGGAATCTAGTTTAAATATCTATTGTAACACTTTATTTAATACTTTTTAAGTTAAATACTTACATTTCTATCAATATTTATGGATCAAAATAGTCCAACTAATTTTTTATAATGAAATCATTTCGTAAATTTCTTTCTAAATTTTTTTTCAAAAATATATGTTTAATTTTGTTTTACAAAATTTAATTTCGATTTTTTTTAAATATATTATTTTAAAAAATATTTTTTAAATATTATTTTTTGGATGGATTAAATATTCATCCATAGTGAAGGGTTATTAAAAGATGAATTAAATTAAATTAAAGTTTTATTAAATAAATTGGACTGGTCCAAATATTTGATTAAATATTTAACAAATCAAATTTATTATTTTTTTTATCTATTCGACTGTAATTTGGAATAAAATTTATCCGATTTATCTAATTTTTCATCGTACTTTTATAAATAATAATTAAAAAATTGAATGGATTGTCATGAGTCTGTTTGTTTTAGACCCAGAAATAAGTTTTTTATCCTCCCATCTTAACACTTAGATATAAAATTTGTGGTTAAAAAATATAGAGGCATGAAACTTAAAATTACTTATATCAAAATCAGTTTTACCTAATAGCACATGAATTATTCAAAATCACATCCAACAATAATGCAAAGTAAACCAAACGAAGCAATGATATATTGGATCATCATACAATTAAACTAAATGTTAGGTTGATTCTGTTAAGTATGGTTGTTAACACAACTTAATTTTTACAAAATAAATTAAGTCTCATAACATGTTTTTCTTTTCACATGTTATTGGATAAAAACCTTTTTCGTTTACGATATTATTATTGGTAGAAGTTTTACCCCCACGATAAAATTATCCTCACAAATATAAACACAAAAAAAATTAATCATATGAAATTTGATAATATATTTGATTATTTTAAAATTATTTTTATATTAAAATTTAAATTAAAAACTAACATTTAAAAATAGATTTAGAAGATTTTAGATACTCGATTTTGAAAATTAAGTTTAATTCTAACTTAATGGTTAAATAATAACCTAATTTTGTTTCTGTTTTGATTTGTGACAAAATATATAACCTGCAGTAGCGCAATGGTTATGACGAACGAGAAAGGAAAGGGTTTAAATCCATTTATGATTTATATGTAGTTTTAAGAAATATATAATTTTGGGTTTTATAAATTTTTAATTCTTATTTAATCTTTCAACTTTTTAAAATTGAGAAAATTTAATCTATCATTAATACCTCACCAAGTTAATAATATAAAATATTACATGTTTAATGAATAATGATTTTAATTAATTATTTATTCAATACATTATAAAATTATTTAACAAAATGTTTTAACACATAATTATTAAGAAATAAATTAATATTTTATATTATTATTAAAGATTTATATTTATTAAAAATATGATTAAATTATAGTATACAAATAAAGAATAATATTCTTTTAATATGTTGATGTTTTATTTTTTTTATATTATTATTTAATATAATATTTATATGAATAATTGGGAGAGTATATTAAAATTTATAAATCACTCACATATTCATATTCGATATAAGGGGATATATTCAATACCTATATTGATTAGATATATGATTAAATTATAATATATAAATAAAGATAATTCTTATAACTTATAAAATTGGGTTAGATTTTCTATTTCTTATTAGTTATCAACGAGATAAAATATTAAAAGTGAAATAAAAGAGAACTCTAACAAAACAGAGTTCTGAGAGTTTAGATTTTCACAAATAATTTATAAAATAGAGGTTGGATGGTGTAAATGTAAGGCATATGACTCTTAAGAATTTTAAAAAATTGTTTAGACAGAAAGTTTAATATAGATGTGTAATAGATAAATAAACAATTTTTTTTTAAAGTTTACTCCAAACTAAGTTACTATTATTCCTTAGAAACTCTTGAGAGGTTCCATTAATCAATAAAATGATTACAAACAAGTTTAACCACTTCTGATTTACACGAGTACATAATATGTTTTGATGATAATAAATGAAAATAAGTTTTGAATAAATCAAAGGTTAATAGAAAAGTGTTTATAAAATAATTATCTTATAATTGCTAATAACACTAAATGAAATGCCGCTTATATAACATTCTATAAATATATAAGAACAGTACATAGTATAACGGCTAGTTGGTTTAATATGAAAATCAAGTATTGAAATACTATTTGAAAGATAAAAATGGAATACTATATGAAGAAGATTTAAATAAGAAGTTATAAATAAGAAGTTATAAAACCAAATATATCATCTCGTAAATTAGGGGTGTTCGCGGTGCGATTTGGTTCGGTTTTTGGCTAAAATATATCCGAAACAAATATAAAAATTATTTGCGGTTTGGTTTGAAATAAAAAAAAATCCAAACCAATCTAAACTAATTTTAGCGGTTTGGTTTGGATCGGTTTTTGCGGTTTTTTTTTTAATTTTTAATTTTTAATTTTATTTTTTATTAATAATTGAGTATTTTTAGGTTTTGAAATCCTGAATTTGGCCCACAACCAAGTGCTCAATTGGGTTAGAACAAAATAAAATTACAGTAATGGAGTTTTTCAAGTAAAGAGACATTAAGATGTGTTTAACAAAATATAAGCTGCAACAGATGAATATTACTAAAAATAATAATAATCCTAGTAAAAACGAAATTAATTGAAATAAGAACCCTAAACCTGAAACCGAGAATCCTAAATCCTAAACCCTAAAATGAAATCGAGAAATAATAGAATATTTATTCAATGAAAATCGAAAATGAATCATAAGACAAATTGATGTGAAATTAAAATTAAAATATGAAAAATGAAAGAGGAAAGAATAAGAAAGGAAACATATTAATGAGTGAATGAAATAAAAAAAAACTTACCGCTTGAGATAAAAAGAATGATTAGATAGAGGGTGAAATTGCGTGGTGAAGATGGATTTGAATAAGAGTTATTTATGAGATAATGAAATCAGAGTAAGAGAGTTTCAAGTAAAGAACCCTAAGATGCGTTTAACAAAATGAAAGTTGTAATAGACAACAGTAGATTTTTTTTGCAAAATAAAATTAAAAATAAATATAATATTATTTAATAATTGCGGTTTTGTTTGGTTTGGTTTGATTTTGAAATACCAAATTGCAAACAGAACTGAACTGCGCGGTTCTGAAAAAAATAAATCCAAAGTGATCCAAAAATTTGCGATTTTAATTGGTTTGCAGTTTTTTATATCGGTTTTCGATTTTTTTTTTGGATCGGTTCGGTTCTGAACACCCCTATCCTAAATAAAAGGAAATATTCCGTCTGTTATAAAAAATATATATTTCGTATTTGCACTGTATTTCCTTTTAATAGGTGTCATTAGATCAAGAGTTTTCAAAGAAGTATTATTGAGAGAAAAATCTTAGTAACCTGACACATGAAGATATTAGAAGATTATCATCAGAATATCTGAAGAATATTAAAGCTGAAGATTTTTCTAGAACGGTCATATTTTTGAAAGCCTACAAAAGCAGGGGATGACAAAGGCAAAAGAATCAAGCACAAGACAACAATAACAACAATTACAATCATATACAAGCTGTTAGAAAGTTTAGAGAGAAAGTCTTGAGAAGATTCTAAGTTAAGCTGGTGCTACAGTTTGATATCTACACTCCAGGTGATATTGTTTTTGTGTTCATCCTCTGAGACTGTTCAGAGGAGGTGTTTGTCATTCCTTGTGTGACTCAAGGAAGGTGTGGCAATCTCTTGTGGGTTACAAGAGATAGTGAGGCTCAATTTTTAGTTTTTTCTATTTTGCATGTTTCACTTGTATTAGTGGTTGTAAAACTCTGATTAATTAAAGATAGTGAGAGTGGGTGATCATCTTAGGTTGAGGTAATTGGGAACTGGATGTAGGGTTAAGGATTTAACCCGAACCAGTATAAATCTCTGGTATGTTATCTTTCTCTTTCCTTTATCTTTTATTTTTCCGTTGCGTATTCTATAAATTCTACTTGACTAAATAAATCAAGAGGGATAAAACAAAAGAAAGCGATTAAAGTTTTTTTTTAATTTTTATTACACCAATTCACCCCCCTCTTGATGCCACTTGATAACAAGTGGTATCAGAGCAAGGCTGATAAGGTTTTTCTAAAAGATCTTTAAGATGTCTATGCAGAATCAAATATACAAGGAAGGAGCTTCAATAAACCGACAACCACTCTTTGAAGGAGACAATTATCCGTTCTGAAAAGCAAGAATGCAAATCTTTCTTCAAACCCTTGACTATGGAGTGTGGGATGTAGTAGAAAACGGTCCATTCGTACCAATGACAAAGCTAGCTGATGGACCTGCACCAAAACAATTCTTACAATGGACGCCGGATGAGAATAAGAGAGCACAGTACGATGCAAGATCTAGAGATGCAATTTTATCTGCACTAACCTTAAATGAGTTTTACAGGATTTCCAGATGCAAAACTGCTAAAGAGATGTGGGACACACTAGAAGTCACACATGAAGGAACAAAAGAAGTCAAACGTGCAAGGAAAAATTCCTTGATACAAGAATATGAACTATTAAGTATGACACCAAATGAAAGCATCAGAGATTTTCAAACACGATTTACATACATAGTAAATCACTTAGAAGCCTTGGGAAGAAGCTTTGCCAAAGAAGAGCTCAACACTAAAATATTAAAATCTCTGGATAGAAATTGGCAGCCAAAAGTCATAACAATCATAGAATCAAGAGATCTTACCAAGATGGATATGGCTACACTATTTGGAAAACTCAAAGAGCATGAGCTTGAGCTTCAAAGGCTAAAAAATGGAGAGGAGAATTATAAAAAGAAGACTCTCGCATTCAAAACAAAACAATCTAACGATGAAGGTGAAGGTGAGAATATTAATGATGATATTTCCTTGTTAATGGAAAAATTTTCCAGGTTTTTGAACAACAAAAAAAATAATCAAAATCAAAAGAAGGAGAAAGACAATCCCTCTTCAAACTTCAAATGTTATGGATGCAATAAATTGGGCCACATTAAATCCGAGTGCCCGTTTGCAAAGAAAGAAGAGAAAAAAAAAGGGTAAGAAAATTTTTAAGAAGAAAAAGAAGGCCTATATAGCATGAGAAGACAACGCATCGACCACCTCGAAAAGTAGCTCTTATGAAAGCGAAGAAGAAGATGAGTCAAATCTTTGCTTGATGACCAATGAAGATCTTGAAACATCATCAAAAGTAAGTAATTCTGAATCTATAGATTATTATGATGATTTACATGAGGCATTTCATGAACTCTTTGAAAACTTTGAAGTTTTATAAAAAAAACATTCTACTTTGAAAAATAATTTTCAAATATTGGAAAATAAATTACAAGATGCAGAAAAAGAAAAAGAATCTTTGAAAACTAATCTAGAAAAATTAGAAACAATTTTAAAAGGAAAAGTTTGTGAAAATTGTAAAATTCTTGAAAACAAAATTTCTAGTCTTGAAAAGGTAGTTTCAAAATTTTCTAAATCAAGTGTGCATCTTAATACAATTTTGAGTTCTCAAAAGGAAAATTCTAGTAAAGCTGGACTTAACTTTATTCCTAAGAAAAGTCTAGAAATACAAAAGACTGTTTTTGTCAAAGAATCTGTAAAAACAAATTTCAAAAATCTTTTTTGAACAATTTTCAAAATAAAATCTATAAACCTACATTTTCTAGAACAAAATGTTTTTATTGCATGAAACATGGTCATACGATAAACAAATGTTTAATAAAATATGTAGGTATTCCTTCTGGAAAATTTGTTTGGGTTCTAGTAAAGAATTAATTTCTATTATCATTAATATTATTATTATTAGTTTTTTGTTGGATCAAGAATTAATTACTAGAAAAACCGAGAATGTGTATACTAACTTCTAAGGACCCAAAATAGTAAAGGGGACCTAAATCTATATGTTTGTGATGCAGATTACTTCCAAGGAAAGAAAAACACTATGGTACCTAGATAGTGGATGTTCAAGACTCATGACTGGAGACAAGAGTAAATTCCAAAATCTCAAAAGGGAGAAAAATTAGTTTATGCGTGTTGATTCCTGCTTAATTTCTGGAATGTTGGATTATATAATCAGCAGGGGGAGCTTTAATAATTAATGTGCTAAAATGTGCTAACTAATACTGCTAAATAATTTTTGGATTAGTATCGACACACAGATATATTATTTTTTTTCTTGATCATCATTAAAAAAGGGGAGAATGTTATCACTCTTTGAAAACTGCACAATTCTGCAAAAGATCCTACAGTCATTGAAAAGATGTTAACATATATGAAGGTAACATTCCTATTCATTAACTTTGTAGATTAAGATATGTCCTTGCATTATGTGAATCATGCATCATTTCATAATTTGAATCACATGCACACATGCATTGCATTTTCATCTTATAGAAAGAGATGAAAAATTTATAACATTGAATTGCGGTTTCAAATATCTTTGGGTCTAAAAAGAAAACTATGATTTGAAATAAGGCCAAATCCACCCTATAAACCTTTACCCGCATCACTACCAAAAGTTTCCGCGTACATACTCTTTATTGAGGGGGAGAAAATTATGTCTCACCTAATCACCCTTTATTGTTGATGACAAAAGGGGGAGAAAAATTAAAGTTTTGAGTTTCTCATCTTATTTACTGCATTTCCATATTAATTATTACATGATTTGAATTACTCTCATATTTGCTGATAATTATTTTCTTACTAACCTTTGGACATTAGTTCTTCTCATATATGCTATAATTCTAAACTTGACAGATTCAAAACTTAATATATTTGTTATCATAAAAAGGGGGAGATTGTTAGAACCCGGACGGTATATTAGATAATATGCACACAATATGTTTTGATGATAATAAATGAAAATAAGTTTTGAATAAATCAAAGGTTAATAAAAAAGCGTTTATAAAATAATTATCATATAATTGGTAATAACGCTAAATGAAATGCCGTTATAATTGGTAATAACACTAAATGAAATGCCGCTTATATAACATTCTATAAATATATAAGAACAGTATATCGTATAACGGCTAGTTGGTTTAATATGAAAATCAAGTATTGAAATATTATTTGAAAGATAAAAATGGAATACTATATGAAGATTTAAATAAGAAGTTATAAAACCAAATATATCATCTTGTAAATAAAAGAAAATATTCTGTCTGTTATAAAATATATATATTTTGTATTTGGACTGTATTTCCTTTTAATAGGTGTCATCAGATCAAGAGTTTCCAAAGAAGTATTATTGAGAGAAAAATCTTAATAACCTGACACATGAAGATATTAGAAGATTATCATCAGAATATCTGAAGAATATTAAAACTGAAGATTTTTCTACAACGATCATATTTTTGAAAGCCTACAAAAGCAGAGGATGACAAAGGCAAAAGAATCAAGCACAAGACAACAGTAACAACAATTACAATCATATACAAGTTGTTAGAAAGTTTAGAGAGAAAGTCTTGAGAAGATTCTGAGTTAAGCTGGTGTTATAGTTTTATATCTACACTGCAGGTGATATTGTTTTTGTGTTCATCCTCTGAGGCTGTTCAGAGGAGGTGTTATATCCAATTTATATAGTCTTGAAAAGCTACTTGTATTCTCGGAAGAGGTAATTTTTCTTTTTCTGACATAAAATAAGTGTTTTTAAGAGCTTTTTGGTTTGAATTGCATTGGTGCTTGGATGCCTTTTGAAAAAGTTATTTCATTCCTCTTTAAAGAATAAATATTCTCCATTGTATCTAGGATATGTTTTCTATCGATTGAAGTGCATGCATGAGAAAAGTTGACTTCAAAAGGCTAGTATCATTATGGGATGACATGTATAGCATTGGGCAAACAAAGTGTCTAGTAGTCCTTTGAGCAACTTTGAATGAAGTTTCTCTATCTAATAGTTTTTGTAATATATTAGTCTAAGCGTTATATTTAACATAAAGTGTGTAGTTGATTAGACAATTTATAAACATTAGATGTTAGTGAAATTTAAAACTTATCTTTATTTGTTAACATTAAAACTAGAATATATGTCTATCTTACACTTTTAATAAGATTATTAGATTATCTAGTCTCAACAATCTCTTCCTTTTTTATGTCGACAATAACCTTTAATTTTGAGCGCATATGGGCAATATATAGAAGAAAACAAATAATTAGAGTCTATTGAAAGATAAACACAAGATCATGATATAAAAAGTAATGAAACAAATGTTAATTTACAAATTGACTCTCTCTGAGTCTTGCAATATTAAATGCGAATGAAATTAACAAGAAATAGATAAAATAATGTTGAGTAAAAACTGAAGACTTTCTCCTCTTTTTTTTGTTAGCTCAAGAAGATGAGATAGATGATCATCACTATTCAAGAGGTTGCACGAAAGTAGATGAAGTGGAAGGAGCATGTTTAGTGAGAGTAGAGGTTGGTGGTGATGGAGGGAGCCACAAGTGGTTGAATGCTTAAAGGCTTAGTTAGAGCATCTACTAGAGGAGGTGGTGGCGGTGGTAGAGTATACGTTGTCAGTGAGGTTTGGAGCAAGTTTACAATTAAAGTCTTAAAAATTTCTCAAAATCTATTATAAAGACTTCCATCATTTGTAGTTGGTGTTGTTCACTCTAATGGATCATAGGCTAAATAGTTTCAAGTGAAAGTAAAGTTAGAGCAACAAAAACAACTAAACGGGCATTGGTGGCGCCAAACACTTTGAACACTTCAGACATTGAAGGGCTGGGAGTGTGATGAACATGTTTGAGGATGATTCTTGATCTCTCGATGATATATGCCTTTGGGCTCTCTCTTTTCCTTTTTACTGTTTGAGGGCTTGTCAAACGCTTCATGCTCAACTTTTTGGCTTGGAGATTCTTTAGAGAATTAACCTAAATTTAAATATGCAAAAAGCATCATTGAGCTCTTTTAATTTCTTATCAGGCTCAACATGATTGAATTGTACATGAATGACTTCTTCTACCTTAGAGATTTTAGAGTTAAAATCTTTGTATGCCTTTCAAGTTTCTGAATATATAAGCATGATTCTTTCACCGCTTTTTGAGTCAAATTTTACTAATTTTTTTTAATATTTAGAATAAAGCATTAACACTTAAAAGGATAGAAATAAGAAATATTGGATTTTTTGTTCTTGTATAATTCTTATAAAGTCTTTGAGATGATTATGCCTTATATAAATTATGTTTTACAAATTATAAGACGTATTCACTACCTGCTCATAAATGTTTAGGAGTACTATAAGCATTCAATATAGTTCCTCCTCTTCTTCTTCCTCAAACTTAGAATAATTCAAATATTTTCATGTATACATGAGAACTTTCTTTTTTTCCTTGTTGAAGAAGGTTAGTCTTTTATTCATCTTCTTTTGCTCTAGGCATTCTAACTTGAAGTGTCATGGATTTTTGCATTCGTAGTAAACAACTTGAGATTCTCTTCTCTTTTCTTTTTATTGTTCCTTGGGTTATTGAGGTGGTCTTCTACCTTTGAATCCACCTTCCTTTTTCTTCCACATGGGGGAGGGCAAAATTGAATAGAATTTAGATTTTCACAAATAATTTCAAAAACAAGCAATCAAACAATGTAATTTAAGGGTTAGATAGTTTGTATGTAAAATATCTTATCCTTAAGAATTTTCAATTACTGTTTAGACAAAAGGTTTAATATAAACTTGTAATAGATAAATGAACACTTGTTTTATACAAGTTTGCTCCAAACTAAGCTATGTCATATTCTGTTTTAAGAACTCTTGAGAGGTTCTACTAATCAATCAAATGACTACAAACAAGTTTAATCATTTTTAGCTTACATGAGTACACTAAGTCAGTTTTGGAAAAATATTTAAATCCTCGTAAATTATACAAAAAATTGATAAAGAGTTTTATAAAGAAAATAACTCTTATGTAGAAGATATAATAAAATGATTAGACTTTTCTCTTAATAAGATAACTTCTCAAAAAAAAGTATAGGACATATAAAATTTATTAACTAGTATAGTTGTCTAGTATAGTTGTCTAATAGACATAGTTAACTTAGATAAGTAAATTAAATATAACTTTTGTATATATATTAATATAAAAAAAAGTTAGTCATTACTTTCAAATATTTTCTTTTTTTATGTAAAATTTTTTTAAAGCTTTTTTAGAAAAGTTATTTGTTTCCTCTTTAAAAAATAAATATTCTATGTAACATTTAGGATATGTTTTTTATCGATTGAAATATTACATAATATTATATAAACAACCAAAATATTTAACAATTTTTTTAAATAAATTTGAACGAAACTTATTAATATAATAACTTTTAATATATATATATATATATATATATATATCACAAATGTTATATTTAATGTAAAATATTTAATTGGTTAAAATTTATTTATCTTTATTTATTAATATAAAAAATTTAAGTATATGATTGTCTTACACTTTTTATGATTTAATCTTAATCTTAATAAAAAGTAGATGAAAATTAGTTAATTTAAAAAAATTTATAAAATCAAATATATAATTTAAATTTTACAAAGATTATATATTTTAGAAATTTAAATATTTTTAGAAATTGCTTGAATTAAAATAAATTTAAACTAAAAAAATTTATACTTTAAATAAAAGGGGTAAGGAGAATTAATGTTTATGGAATTCCATTAGAAGTGATGGGTAGTTATCAAAATCCAATTATCCCAACACCGTGATGTGTTTCAAATCATAGTCTTAAGTGCTTAAAATAAGGACATTTGCCTAAACCTAGGCCCGTCCTTCAACTTGAAGGTTATGTAAGAGAGAGTTAGGGTCCTTTCACTATTAATTGCATGATCTATCTTCAAGGATCCAAGTGGGGTATGTCAATAAGGATGAGTCTTCCATCCACATTCTCAAATTCTCTAAATGTAATTTATAGTAGTTTTTTAATGTGATTTATATTATGATTATGTTAATTAGAGTTTTTAATATGCATAAATTAAGATTTGGATTGATAAAGGAATAATTTAAATTGTAATATAGTTAATTTTAATTATTAATATGTTTTCATGAAAACCCGTTGAAGTCTAAATTTAGAGATAGAGATAAAAAGATAAGTTAGCGGTTGGTTTGATCAAACTGAAATGTGGAAGTGCTAACTTTTTACTTTCTTCTATAGTTAATAAAATAAATAAAAATTAATTTTTGAAAAACTTGTAGGGTTCACCTGAAAAAATTTTCATGATATAATCCATTATCTTATATTCTCTACCCAATTTTATGACACTAAATTTTTAGAATTGAAGAAATAAATTATTAGATGAGATTCAGTATCTCATTTCAAATAAAGGAATAAGTTTCATTAAATGTCATACTCAAAATATATTACGGATTTTCAAAAAGTCTTTTATATCTTAATTAATATAATAATTTTATTTCTATTATATTTTAAAAAAAAATTTAAACATATACAAGAAATTTAAAATTTCTCTATCTATATTACTTATTTATATATATATATTAAAATATTACTCTTTTTCTAATTCTTTTATAGTGAAAGGATTTTCTTCTTAATCAATTATCAGCTCATGTGTAAGAACATAATCATAATAGTTAAACAAACACACAATAATAAAAAATGATAAGATAGTAGAAAATATAAGTAAAATATCTAAAGTTTTCAAACTTTATAAATCATAAAAGACTTACCTAAAACTTTACACATTCAAAATATCATCACAAATAAGATAGATAACTTCTGAAAGACTACATAGATTTTGGATATCTAGGGCTAACACCCGATAATACTTAACGACCACAAGCATGAAAGTCGACTTATTGAGTCTTTTTTGTCCCAGGGTTATCCACATCTCCCCATAACTAGCACTAAAACCAGGATAGCCTCAACTAAATGCCTTTAGAAACAACTAGTAAAATCTCCATCAAAATTTTATTACATGTCATCTTAGTCTATATGACCTAAAATATCATTAAAGTCTGGATACCCGATAACATACTTGTAAATCCAAACACACTAATATACCAAACTACACCATGGTGTCAAACATATAAATAAACCTCCTCTCATTAGGAGTTACACTGGCCTCATAGCCATCTTAATTTTATCATGCATCCTCTCATTCAATTCCTTAATCATTCATGTCATTATAATTATAACTCAAACTGAAAATAACTTTTCAACTACAAAGCACATCCACTTAGTAAGGGCCTCCACTTAGCAAATTTGGACTTAAGAGTAATCTAAAACTAAAACCAATTTCACTAGCGAAAATCTCCTATGTTTAACGAATTTGAACCCGAGAACCACTAGAACTATTCTGCTAAGCAGAATTCCTTACGTTTAGCGGACTTGAACTTGAGATCAGTTGGAACCAAATTCCTCAACGGAAACTACACTCAATAAATTTTACAAATCAGAGATTCTGTAGAAGAAGAAACCCTGATTCACTTTATCCAAATCATCATGTTAACACATTCTAAAGAGTTCTAAAATGGTTTATTTCATATATTTTTCACCAAAATATTAGATAAGTAATTCAAAGTAGTTCTTCTACAAATTTCATAACTAAATCAAGGTTCATAACACTATAAAAGGAAAGTAACACAACCATGAGTAGAATTGAGTAGAATTTATCTAAACCTCAATTATCATACAACCATGAGGCCCAAACATAGCCATGCAATACAATCATGTACACAATTATTCACAATTTTAAAGTTAAACATCTCAATATACATATTACTCATTCAAGCTATTCAATAAACATATATTCCAATCCAAAACTCAACTCCACAAAGAAGTCGATTCAAGTGACCAAGTAACTAGTCACAATATAATAAATAGATTTGTTTACCGAATTATGGAAAAATCTTGAAGTGTGGTGTGAATGAATAAGTAATTATGTTAAGGAAAATGTTCTTTGTAACGTGTTATATTTTTAGAATAAAAAAAACATAATTTAACTATTTATTTGATTAATTAAAATATTTAATTAGCCTTAGAAAATAGAATAAATTATTATATAAAATAAATTTAGATAAATAAAAAAAGATAATAGTAAGTTGGGTTTGAGTTTTAGAAATTCAACATTAGATCTTTTCTATTTTTCATAATATGTTTTTTTCTAATATTTGAAAAAAAAATCTTGGAAGAGGCGACACATGAAGAGTTTAGAAAATAATTTTAATTAAATATTTTCATATCAAGATATGATGTATCATCATTCGAGGTAAAAGGGGGAGTGAAGGAATGTATCATATATGAGTATTTACAAGAATTATGGGTAAAGAGACAACTCTTAAGCCTCATTAAGATTTCGTTAATATAATAAAATATAGTTTATTTATTTTGAGACAATCATAGCTTTCAATGAGATTTTGTTAACACCATGATTTTAAGAAATAATAATTTTGATGAGTTATGATTTAATTATTGATTTATCATGTATTTGTATTATTTTTAGAATCTTTAGATCCTATTTATGTAAATTGTGTTCATTAGTATTTTAGGTTTAACATTATCATTGAGATATATGTGAGAATTATATTAGATTGGGTTAGAAATTATTTTGCCTCGATATTATGATCCTTCTGGCATGCTTTCGTTATGGATTTGGAAAAATAATCTTTATCAAAGTTGTAGCCGTAGATGTTTGCAAACTAATGGCGTTGGTTTCACGCAAAAATAATTTCTATAACTCAAGATATGATTTTTTAGTGATTAAAGGTCATGTTGTCAAAAGTTTGCGTTTTTCTTTAATTTAAGTGTAGTAAACGATTAAATCATATTTCTATGTCAAAATAAAAGATGTAGATAATTGTTGTTGGCTTAAAAAAAAAATATAAGAACCAAATTGATAAAATAAGTATAACATTAAATATCGATTTTACAATTAAGAAAGGTCATGAAAGAATAAAAGAAAGTAAGAAAGATATTAAGAGATTTAATAATAATTTTCTAAATGTGACATCATATGTTTTTAAATTAATATATATATATATATATATTTAATTATTTATTTGGTTTTATTAAAATAATTGATTGTGTTTAGAAAACAAAATAAATTATTTTATAAAATAAAATAAAAGTTGGTAATTAGAGAATAAATAATGTTAAGTTCTTAAAAAGAGATAATGTTAAGTTATTAGAATCGATAATGTAAGGTTGTTAATATTTTAAAAGATAATATTAGTTGAACTTGATCTTGTGAAGAGTTTAGAGAGTAGTATCTAAAGGTATCGCGTATCGTCATTCGAGATAAGAGGGGGAGTGAGAACTTGATCTTGTGAAGAGTTTAGACAATAACATATAAAGGTATCACGTATTGTCATTCGAGGTAAGAGGAGTAGGAAATATCTCATATTTGAGTACTTATAAGAATTATGGGTAGAGAGGCAACCCCTATGTCTCAATAGATTTTTGTTTAAAAATAATATTTATTTTGAGACGACTATAAGTCCTCAATGAGCCTTTGCTAATGTAATAATTTTGATGAGTTACGATTTAATTATTAATTTATTATGTGCTTGTATTGGTTTTATAATATTTATATCCTATTTATGAAAATTGAGTTCACTAAGATTTTGAGTTTAAATTTATCATTGCGATATATATGAGAATTATCTTACATAAGGTTAGAGATTATTTCGCTCTGAGATTACAATCTCATTCTGGTATGTTTCTGCTACGAATTTGAAAAAGTTATCTTCATCAAAGTTGTATCCCTAAATGTTAACTAACTAATGGTGCTGAATTCAAGCAAAAATAATGTGTATAACTCAAGATATAATTTTTTTAGTGAATAAAGGTGATGTTGTCAAGATTAGAATAAAAGCTTTTATTTTTCCTTAAATTGGGGATAATAAACGATTAAAACATATCTTAATATGAATTAAAAATTGTAGATAATTTTGTTATCTTTAAAACAAAAATACAAAGCAAACTAATTGGATAAGTATAACATTATATATTGATTTTACAATCAAGAAAGGTCATAAAAGAATAAAAAAAAAGGTAAGAAAGAAATTACGTAAAACTTATGTATGTGTGAAAGAAATTTATTTAATATGTGTGATGATAAATTGTGATATAAATGAGATGTTGTGAAATTTGTGTTGTGTTTTGAGATGTTCGTAATATGAGTTTTTGATGTGTTTGCGAGTTACTTGTTTGTTTTGAGAAGTCTAAACTTTGCTTAACAGAATGAAATTCAAGTTATGCTTAGTCATTTGAGAAGTCTAACCAGAGGCTTAACAGTGTGAAATCCAAGTTATGCTTGGTCAATTTTGATATGTGATAAGTTATACATTTGTGTGCACATGCTTCATTCATTCATACTTTCTTGGGAGATGCGATCTATAAAGGAAAGTCCCTATGGTCTTCTACCTTGACCTTGAGGATTTTAGAGTAGGGAACTTCTCACTTAAGAGCGGGATGAGGGACAATCGCAACCAACTAAACTATCCTAACTAGTTTGTATTAGACGTGTTCTAGTTCAGAGTAGATTGTGAGAGTCTTATGATTCGGTTCATGTACTCCTAGACTACTCGTATGTGTGTTTCGTGTGATGGTACCACATGCATTTAGAGAAAAGAATATTAATGCATTTGATTTAATGAAGTGAGTTTGTAATTGAACACGTATTGGCGTGTGTGATATTTGTGTTTGTTTAATTCAACATATTTTTCTTATATGTCTATAATATATGAGATATATTCCTTACTTTTCTTTTCTTTTTTTGGCATTTTGTTTGGGATAAACGTTTTTATAGGTGAACATGTAGGATTTAAGGTATATGGGATGCTCTGATTAGGTGCGGGCAAAGAGATTATTTACTTTTATTTTAAAGAAGTTATTATAAAATTTATTATGATTTTATTATCAAGAACTTATGAAAACTATTTTAATACCTAAGAATATTTTATTTTAAAATCTTATTTCCTTACTTTTGCGAGTTTTATTTAAAGAAATAATATATGTGAACTTTTTACTTTTTACCTTTCGTATTTTTATTATTTATTAAATAAAAATGTTTTTATTAAAAGAGTATTACAGACAAAGTCAGTGGTAGGGGCCATGCTCCCTCCCCCACACCCAATTTTTTTATATTTTTATTTATTATTATATAAGAAGACGGATAAGAGTCACGATCTCTACAAAATTTTAGTTTTTATTTATTATTATATACCTTTATAAATTAATGATTTCATTTCTTATCTTATTTCTTAATATATATTAAAAAATAAATAAAATTCACTTTTTAACAAAAAAAAATTAATAATTTTTTTTATTCTATTATATGTTTTTCTTTTCATAAGATAAAATAATTATTTTCATATTTTATTTAATAATAATAATAATACATAAAAATATTTTTTGAAGAAATTAAAAGTTAATAAAAAAAATTCTAAAATAACTATTTTATAATTAATAATAACATTGAATAGGGTGTGTTAATATAATTTTTTATAATTATTAATAGAAGGAAATCAAGTATTAATTGATTTCATATTATTTTATAAATTTTAATTTTAAATAATTTATATTTTTTATTATAAAAAATTTAACATTTGTTGTTATTTATAATATATATATATAATAAAAATATAAAAAATTAAATATAAATTTAAATAAATATAAAATTATAATCAATTTTTTTTTAATAATTAATTAAATATATTATTTTATAATTTTGTATAAAATTCAATAAAAACATATGTAGATTAAATCTAAATCAAATTTTTGTAATTCATAATAATCAAATATATAATCTTATAGGTAAAAGGAAATATTTTATTTACTTCCAAGAATATAACTTTATATTTGTAATTCAGATTTCAATGGTATTCTAGTCACATAAATAGGGGTATTATGTGGCTGAGGTCGATAGATGTTTTGATTGCAGTTATCACTGGGTGGGTGATATAACCTGATTTTTGCTTGTAAATAAATACTAACACAGGTCCTAACATGTTTATAATATCTTAAATCAACTTAATTAAGCTAGAAACATATTTTTGGAAATTTAGAAGATAAGATTAAAATTCGTATAAAAATGCAGTATAAATACAATATTTATTTATTTTGTTGTACAACTTGAGGAAGGTCCACTATTTTATTTATATTTTTGTCTACAAGTATCCAAAAATCGTGATTCTTGTTGCATTAGAAATAGACTCAATAATCTTTCATCTGGAAGTTGAACCGCGTGATTTGGAGCTAAATTGGGGCACGTGTTCAAAGTGAAGTTAACTGTAGTTGTAGTTCAGGAAAAGTGCCTCTTAAGTTATGGGCTGGCTCAAGTGATCTAAGGCCCGTTCACTAATTGTTTCACTTCTGTAGTATAAGTAGTTGATTAAGCTTTGTAATTAAGTAGATTTGGCATAGAGAACAATTCATTTTGGCGTTTAGAATTCTCAGCACATGGCTTCTACAGTTTTGGTTATTTCGGTTAGGATCTCTTCTTGTACTTTCATGTTTTCTCTTCAAAGAAGTTTTCTAACTCTTCGAGTTTCTTTGTTCTTGTGCCTCTTCTCATTGTTCTTCTATTCTTCTTTCATTTAATTCATGATTTGAAACTTTACATTTCGAATTTGAAACTATAGAAGAAAATTCTACTTGTTATACAATGCTTAGAGTTGATTTCTCTCTTTGGCTTACTTTGCAATTGCTTCTTGGTTAAGAGTGAGAGCAAAACTATGATTCTTCACACTTCTTGAATGTTTATTCAATTGGTTAATTGGATCTTCAAATAGAGAGATGATTAACATCTAAGATTGGCTAGAACTTAGAATTTTCTTCACTATTTCATGTTCTGCACTTTAATTCTTGCGATTTAAATTCCAGCATCTTTAAATTCTTGCAAAGCTATCCTTTAATTATGTAGTTGAGTAATTTCAAGGAGGTTTGATAGTTTGAAATCAATGAGGAAGGATTCCTTAGTATCCTCTTAAGAATATAGAACACTTGGATTTTTTTCAAGAGAACATAGTGTAAGGAGACTTGCATAAAGTGTTCTATCTTTGTATTCTTGATTTGATCTAGCACCTTCAAGTTGATTCCAATCTGTGAAACTCCAAGAGGTAGTTTTATTGTTTTCAATTTACTGCTTCCAATTTTAATGTTCAAGTCATTTTTAGTTTGAGTTCAAATTCTACATAGTTTTAGCTTCAATTCATTAAACTTTCATGTTCCAGAAATGCATAGGTAGTGTTCTTGATTTGATCATATTCTTGTTTTGGTTATTTTTCCAGATTTGAGTTTGAAATTCGAAATCCAGTTGTTTTGATTCTAGTCTTGCATTTTTTTTAACATTTTAATTTGTTTACTTAGTTTGATTCAATTCTGCAATAATGTTCTGCATAATCTTTATGTTTAGCATCATTCATTGAATTAGAATAGGGAATTTCGGTTTAGTTTTCATTCTACATTCCAGGATTCTTTACAGCATTCAATTATGCGTTTACTTTGTATTTTGCATTCTATCCAATAACCAAAAACCCCCCCTTTTACACTTTGCAATACATTCATTCATTTACACATATATGCTTAACCATTACATCATTTACATTTCAAAGAATTCACAAATCCATTGTTCATTCATCAAAACAGAAAATTCAAATTACATTATGTGCATTATCCTATTCTGCATTCCAACAACCATGCATTACATTCATCAACTTAGCCACGATTTCATAATATTGCAATATTGATTTAGTTTAAAAAAAAAAAATCTCAAAAACAGTTTCATACAATTACTTGCATTTAGAATTAATAACTATTACATTCATTCATCTTTACATTCATTCAAATTTATCATTCAACTATTCCATAATTCACTATTATAGCTGTTGCATTTCCACTGCATGATCACTGTTCACCTCGACCATGCTTTATTTCATTCATAAGTTCATTCGTTCATTCCACCAAGAAACTAGAAAAGAAAAACATCAAATTCACATTCATTCCAAAATCCATTTATCAACTTAGTATTCATTTTAGCTTACATTCGGAAAATAAAAAAACAGCTCTCAACACTACATTACATCATATATCATTCATTTACATTTCAGTAGAGTATTGAACTACATTTTCATTTCATTCAATCATTCATTAAAGTTCTGCATAACATTCAATTTTCCCCATCATTCATTACATTCATTGTTGGATTAAGAGTCTACTTTCTCATTAATCCTAGGAGTTGACACTTTGATTGTTCCTATAATACATTAAAGGGGAAACCAATTATTTGAGGCAAGTAAAGTGACTAAAAATCTTGTTTATCAGTGGGAGGAACCATCAATTCTTTGATAGGTGTGTGTGGGAATTATCCTAACTTACGGTTGCCAAAATGGGGATAGACATGTAATCTTGAGGTGAACAAGACACTGAAGGGATTACCAATCTTGAGGTGAAAAAGACTCTTACAAAGATTATTAATCCTAAGGTGAAAAAGACTTTGAAGAGGTTGTGTTTATGACTCGATAACCGTATGTCAGGTGTTAGTCTTTGAGATTAAGGACTCCATATAATTTTCCAAAAGAGTCTGTCTAGAATATTAGGTGTATGTGAATGAGTGAGTATGACGGGTGCATGTGATTAGGTACGACTATGATTGTTTGAATATATGAATATATTTAAATAAATAATTATGAGGATGAATTTATGAATTATATATATTTTAGTTTGTTTTGTTTATATTAACTTACCATTTTTGTTTATGTTTGTGGTTTTGTTGATATTGCGATAATAGTATTTTAACATGAAAGCATATAACAATATAGATTAAAGCTAAATAATAATTTCAAATTTTGTTTAAAAAAAAATCTAATTTTGTGTTGATGAATATTTTATAATTTTTAATTTATTGTAAGTTTTATAAATTCTTTTTATTTTGAAATAATAAACTTTATTAAATAAAGTGAATATTTTATGTGTTCATATATTTCATATTTTATAATATTTTAAAAATTATTAATAATATATTAGTAGATTTTTTATTTTATTATAAATATAAAATAAATATATTTTTGTTATTATAATGAATAATATATTATTTTTTAATAAATAATTTATTATTTTCTTATATGTTAATTTAAATATAATAATCATATTAGTTATCTAAAAATAAATAATATTTTAGAAAATAAAAAAACATTTACATCACATAAATAATTCAAAATGTTACGAAATAATTAAAGAATATTTTTTATGCATATTATATTATTTTATATAATATATACGTAAGAATTCCACAAGTAGAAATTCTACTTTTATAATAGATACATACTTACATTTTATATATCTATATATATTATTTAGTTTATACAAATTTATTATATTATATATTATTTTAGTTTTGATTTTTTTAATATATATTTAATTTCTTATGGTTAATCTTTAAAATAATTTTATTGAGATAATCTTAATTTTTCAATAAATACATTAGTTAAAATGAGATAGAGAGATTAATGAACAGGTTAATAAAAATTATAAGACTAGTATAACTATTTTGAAATGTTCACCAAGTTGGGAAAAAATGTTAACCTAAAAAGAAATTAAGAAAAAAAATTGTGTGTCCCTGGATTCGAAAGTGTGGTGGATTGTGATGCAATAATGATTGATGCAAACGCAATTGCAGACACTCCAACATTGACTTTGGCATCACATCGTAACTCGTACCATTCGTATTTTCAAATGGTCCCATTTAGGTTAGGGTATTTAAATTTTATAGGTTATATTTTAGAAAAAAAAATCATTAAATCTTATATAAAGTATTTTAATTTTAATATAACTTAAATTATTTTTTATTATTAAATATTATGATTATTTGTATTTTATTAATGATAGAGAATAATTTATTTAAAAGTGTAAAAATTATTAATGTATGTAGGTCTTGACACTTAGAAGAAAGTCTTCTACATTTATGTGGAAGAAAATCGAAGCTGACAGCATATTCAAGGAACCGAACAATATTTATAATATTTATAATTTTTATTTGATAAATTAAATTTAGATTTAAATATTATCTTTTTTTATTTGTAGTTAAGTTAAATCATTCTTATTATTTAAACTAGTTTTTTTAATACTTTTGGGTTATTCATTAAATTATTTTAGTAAATTGACATTATATAACATTTTTAAATCATATTTAAATATTTTTATTAGAGTAATTTTATATTTTTAAAATAGAAAGCTTTAACTTTTCGTATTTAATACTTCTACATATTTCTTTATCATTAAAATAAAATCGTGTTAATTAATATTTTTTATCATTATATTGAGATAACTATTTTTCAATGAATTTCCATTTTATAATTTTGTATCAAACAATTTTTAGTTTAAGAGGATTTATGACTAAAAAAAATTGTTTTCAAAACTCTTGTAAATTTCACATTAAAACTCCTTTCAAACAAAAAATAAAAAAGCTTGGACAAAACATAGTCTAAAGTTTTAAAAGCAAGCCAATAATGTCACTATCATTTTTAACAATCACTTCATTGTTATGGCAACACTATTATTACCTATTTATTGAGATTTGTGAATATTCTTACTAGTATTTTAAAATGACTGGAACTTATACATATATGACTTCTGCTGCGTGTTGACAAGAACAAACGTTAATAACTCATAATCCATACAAAGCAATAGTCAATTCCTTAATTATTTCCCACTTTTAATTTTCTTTCCATCAACTACATAATCTTATTCCTCATATTATGATTTTTCTCAATCATCTAATCTCACTCATAATTTCACATTCTATAAAAATTAAATACAAATTATCAATTCTATAAATTATTCTTTCATGCAAGAAAAAAAAAATAATCGATCATTATATCAATATATCGATGACGAATAAATTTTAAATTTAATTTATTCTTACAAAATTAATTTATGAAATAAAATTTATATTAACTTAATATATTTTAAATTGATTTTATCTTAAGTAATCTAACTAATCTTATAAAATCGACTTATGAAGTGAGATTTACACTATCTTTTATATATTAATTTGATTATATATTTAAGTAATGTGAGTTCTCCAAGATACTCCCTCCACGTCAAGATTTTCTTAACTCGACGTCGAAATTTTCTTAACTCGACGTTAAAATTTCTTTAATTCGAACGTGAGACTAGACATTTGTAGGATGATGTAGGATATCCAACATACCCCTTCTATATTGAGATTCCTTAACTCATATATAAAACTAGACATTTGCATGACAAGACAGTTGTGAGATAAGACAAGAACTGATGTGATAGGCCCAACATCTTTTATTAGGATAGATTATGATATTATAATAGAAGTGAACTTTGAACCTAACTCAATTTTATAAAATCGATTTCATAATTTTATATATATTAATTTGATTATAATTTTAAGCTATATAAATTTTAAAATATCTTTATGTAAAGAAGGATTTCTAATACACCTATATAATATTTTGTCAATAAATTGGTTAGTATGAGGAATGGATTATATTGAAAATTCACATGCAGACAATCCAACTATATAATATTTTGTCAATAAATTAGTTAGCATGAGGAATGGATGATATTGAAAATTCACATGCAGACAATTAAGGGGAGAAAGAGATGTTGTTGACTAGTTAATATTGCATCCAAACACAATCAATGTGCATTAAGATGCATGAAAATGGAAACACAAGATTCCACATGTTGAGTTGCATTGCATCATTATTTCTTATCACTGATTAACCTAACAACAGGGCAATACCAGAAAGGTACTTGCTGATAAGGATATTTACAAACTTGATGTCATTGATATTATATATATACATGTATGTATATGTATATACATATATATGTATATGCATATATGTATATGTATGAGTTGTACCTAAACCCTAGAGTTCAACAACGCTAGAACAACGTGCATGGAAAATAGCTAAAGATTCGAGGTAGGGAAGTTTGTGTCATCATCTGGTTGCAGAGGAAAGAAAAGGTGTCTGCTACTGAACTTAGAAATTCACATGTTATCATAGAAGGAACTAGGTAATTGCTCTAGGGTAGCGGTGTGTCTGCTCCCTATAAAAAGTAAAATTTATAATTATTTTTTATATAATATAAAAATAAGAAGATGAATCTAAATTGATTATTTATTAATAAATTATAATTATTTTACCTGATTTGATTTATGAATTATAATTTATTATATAAAATTTAGATTAAATTTAGATAATTGTTAATAAAATTATTAAATATAAATTAAGTAACTTATTAATATGTTGAATTAAAACAAAAATTCAAAATAAAAAATGATGAGAAAAAATATTGCAAGCATTTAATTTTTATATATAATATTTATTCTTTAAATTTGTTTATTGAATGACATCCTTTAGTTTTTTAAAATAAATTTATGGTGTTGTAAAAAAATAATTAAGTTTTTTCTTTTATAAAATTAATGTTTTAAAATTTAAATTATGGAATCATATTGTCTAAAATTATATTAATATTTTATTATATAAATTTTTTTAATTTAATTAAATTTATCAAAATACCTTTGACATTTATAATATATTTTTATTTGTTTAAAATCATATTTAACATATATAATTTTTTTTTTCAGAACGGGCCAATCAGTAAAATAATGATTCGATTATTCACCTATTAATCCAATACCTCGATCAAGTTAATAATTAAGTCAATTTTTACAATACTGTTTGTGAATGTTCGTTTTTATTTTTATTTAAGTGAAGTCAAATATTGATTTTTCATTTTTCAAGAAAGAAGAAAGAGTGGGAGGCAACATCCACATGAGAATAAGCTACTAAAAATCTCAAATTTTTAACTTATTAATAAAAAAAATGTACTTTTATCAGCTTTTGTAGAGCTTAAAAAAATCATATTTTGACAAAAGGTCAATAAAAAGTTTGAACACAATTTTATTGTGTAACGTATAAAAAATTCTCTTAAAATTTTTTAAGTTGGATTCACGTTTAATAGGGATTTATATTTTATTTTAACAATAAATATAAGGACATTTACTAATATAATACAGTATTTAAAAGTAAATTTGTATTAATTATAAATAATATTCATATAATATAAGATATATTTATTAAAAAATAAATTTTTATTAATATAAAATTCTAATATAAAAATATAAAATAAAATAGTATTATAAATATATAAATATGCCAAACTTTATATATTTTAAACCCATTAACAATATATAAATACCCATTTTATATTATTTTGGTATGTTTTGATTTTTTTTAATTGATTATATTTGTTAAAAAATATACAGTACAAATATAAAAACTTATCGTTTTGGGATTAGACAAAATATTTTCTTTTATATATAAGATTATATATTTAATTATTTTAAATTAAAGAGATTTTATTTAGATTTAATTTACATATATTATTTATATATAATTTTATATCGTATTATGAGATAATATATTTTATAATTTAATTATAATTATAAATAGTAATAAATAAAAATTAAAATATTAAAGAGACCATGACCTCTAATGCCTTGACTTCGCCCTTGAATATGATATACATATATTAATCTTTATATTAAAATATGATATCAAACTTAAAAAAATATTTAATATGAAATATGTGATATGATAAAAATGTTTTAGCATAGTAAATATATATAAAATTATAATATAAATTAAGAAAATGGTGTTGATGAAGAATCATAATGTAAATAATTGATCAACCTATTTAACAATCTCCTTCTAAAATTATGAGGATACAAGAAAAAAATTGATATTGATATTTTGATACTTGATATTGAAATGCGTCACAAATTTATGATTATTTTGTAAGTCAAATAGATGAAATTCGTAGAACTTATAAAGTTTAGATCGTATTACTATTTTATGAATGTGCATCCTCTTTCTGGTTTAA
The DNA here is from genome assembly GCA_016859785.1 of Macrotyloma uniflorum. Classification (NCBI taxonomy): domain Eukaryota; kingdom Viridiplantae; phylum Streptophyta; class Magnoliopsida; order Fabales; family Fabaceae; genus Macrotyloma; species Macrotyloma uniflorum. Next base: position 112,648 of record BDMB01000099.1, on the reverse strand, counting down.
ATAATCATTCTTCTCGATTTTCAAGTTATCTGATTTTCTTATTGATTGCATTGAAAAAAAAGTTGTTTCAAAGTTCAATACAAATGTGATAATTAATTATTTTTATAACATAAAATATTGTCGAGTACAATTAAAAAATTAATGTACTAGGTATGTATTTGTGTTTATATATATAATTATTTATATTAATTTTAAATATATTTAATAATTTATAATTTATTAATAATTTTATTTATTATATTTATTTTTACATGATAATTAATTTTAATATATATATTAATTATTTAAAGTATCATCCCACCATCCTAGACACAAGGTAGAATTGTTAACATTGACAATTTTACCCGTCCTAGTCTATATCTCTTGTAGCCTTAGAACATGCTACCATAATTCTCCCTTTAACTCCTCACTACTAGATATTTTAGTCTATGTGATTTGAGTTATTAGTGAAACCTAAGATCTCATTTAACCACAAAAAATATATTCATCACACTATAATATATTAGTACCCCTCTAGTAAAATACATCAGTCACATATTTTAGGTGTGTACCGGATAGGTATCGGCTAGCTAAGAACCTTACATACAAGGGATGTCTTTCGAGGAGTTGTCGGCCCAAGTCGACAACATCACGACCAGTCCACAAAGCCCACTAATTAGTGGGTTCACTTTCAGTTACCATAACTAAACTTCAGTACTGGCCAGTAGTTACCCCAAATCTCGCTTAATGGATACGTCAGTTATTACTGACATATGTAATCAGTTATTTTTATCCTATTATAAATAGAGAATTAGGAAGCTAGATAAATCATCATCTACTCATCTCTCAACCCTATTTAATCCTGCTTGTACTCTTACTGACTTAAGGGTCGAAATGTAATCGCAAGTACCCCCACCATTCGGTCCTAGCCTATCAAAGAGATCTCAGGAGACTTGAGGCCTAGAAGGACATCTTAGTGAGAATCCAGTCCTTGTAAGTACAAGGTGATTTTTGTATTTATTGGAACCAAGTATCTTGAAGTGGTCTTTCCATAAGTCTTCTACATCTCCTAATGTACTCCAAAACTTGGTTGGTTCATGATGGGGTGTGTATCTACTATTACACTTTGACATTCAAGTTAGTAATACAATACATATAATATAGTTATGTTTATTAATTTATAATTTTTTTATCTTAATTTTTAATAACTTATATTCTTTATTATTTTAAAATATTAAAAATATATAGATTATTAATTTGATTATGGTCAACCAATTATGTTACATGTTTAATTATTAAATTATGGTGTTTCTAAACTATACAAAATTTATTGAAATAAAATATATTTAATTAATTTTAAAATTTTATAAATAAAAGGTTAAATTATTTTATTTTTATAAAAAAATATTTTTTTCTAAATTTATAATTCTTTAAACTCTTTCTAAAACAGAAAAGCATTGTGATTGTATACAATTTTAGATCTAAAGATAATAAAAGAAAGTTGAAAGGATAAGGAAATTAAGTACTCAATTAAAGTTAAGATCAGATAAGTTATTTTAAATTTTTAAAGAGTTTGGGAGAGAATGTTAAGTGAATGAGTCACAATAATATATTTTATAAAATGTTGCTCAGGCGTTGAGATTAAAAGTTAAAAAGGGTAGTTGATTTCCTAAATAAGAGATAGAAAACTTGATAATATTAAAGGAAGTTACTATTTAAAAATAATATACTATTGAAATAAGAATGAATGTGTGTATGTTGTTGTTGTAAGTTTTTGAAAAATATAGTTTCAAGTATTTAAAGTGAAATAATGATTTTGAAACCGTATTTTCTTTTCATTTGAAGTTATAATAAGTCTTATGATGTATGGATTTGTGTATTTTGATTTGTTTGCATTGATATACTGTTTGGTTTATTGGAAACATCTTCTTGGGTTGTTCTTCTTTATTCTAACTCCTATTGCTTAAGTTATGAGTTAAATGGTTGAGTTAGGAGTTATAACGATGTAAGAGGTGCTTTAATGGTGATCATCACTCAAGTTTCAAGTTGGGAACTTGAGTGAGTAGCCAAATGGTGGAAGATGTGGTTTACATGGTGATAGTTCACTCAAGTGACTTGTTATGGCTCAATCAAGTAGTTAAGTGATGGTTGTTTGCTTGAGCAATTAACATGATGCTTGAGCGAGGAAGTCACCATAGGAGAGAAATTGATGTAGTAAGTATCTTTTTCAAGTGATGTATAAGAGCTTAAGCAAGGTACTCGTATGAGAGAGAGAACTGATTATTTTTGTTAGTTGCTCAAGAAACTAGAGGGTGAACAAGCGATATACCTCTATTTAAAAGTAAGAAAGAGGTACATGATGAGATATGGATTGGTGTCCATTGAGGTGTATATGTTTATGATGAGTTAGGCTGTTGAGCCTACGATTAGTGCCAATAATCAATTGAGAATGTATGTGTTTGAGGTTGAGTTGAGCTTATAGTTGGTTCCAAGAATCAACTGAGTTATGTGATTAATATTTGGTACTAGGATGGTACAAGTATGTTATATTATGGTGGTTATGTTGATGGTGGGTTGAATGAGATCTAAGGTTCCACTGATAACACGAGTGACGTTGACTACGGTGTCAGGTGGTAAGGAACTAATAAGAGAATTAATAATAACATGCTTAGGACTATAAAGAGGTGTGTCAGGATGGGTAAGGTTGTCAATAGTTATATCCCATGTATAACATGGTTAGGATGGTACTATGTTGTTCGTGTTGTGATGTAATATTGACTACAATGTAACACACAAGTGTTAATTTATGATTTCACACATAGTACCAGTTTTTTGGAAGATGTCTAGAGTTTGATATGTGATATAAATGATGTGATGGGATGATTATATATTTTATAAAGAATGTATAAATATTAAATAAATATTTTATTTTTTAATAAACAACTTACCCTATTTCTTTGTCTAATTATTTGATTATTATGGTTGTATTTGTACAGGAGATCATATGTGTATACAGGAGAGAAAGACATCTCTAAACAATAAGGCTAGTCCAATAATGGGGATAAAAAATAACCTTTTGTATAAGTTATATTATGTTTTGTGTCTATATACATTTTATAATAGATACAATTTATACATATTTATATATGTTAAATGCAGTTGAAGCAAATTTACTTTAGTGCATTGTATATTATTCTAGTAGCATTGTTTAGGCTGGTTACAATTATAGTATCAAAGCAAGTTGTATCCCTATTAAACCTTGGGAGCTGAGCTTACTACATTTTCGTTGTGCATTGATGTGTTTGATAGGTTTAGAAAATTAAGTTAGTGGAATTAAATTTATTTTCCTGACCTATAACTCTGCTTGTAAAGAATGAGACCTAGACCACTTAGACCTCCATCTTCATCTCCTCCTCTGGTGATAACAGATGTGTTAGAGAGGGCCACAAAATGGTAGCTATTATATAAAAATAGGTATTGTAATGACATAACAACAACAGGCTATGTTTTAGTAGAGGAGGCCAACAATGGTAGCTTCCACTTTCGGATATCAGCTAACTAAATAGATGGGATTGGCTGAATTTATGACATATTCTTCCTAAATTTAGTGACAACTTTGCACCTGATGCACTTGAGCAATGGTTACGAGAGATGAAGAAATTTTTTAGGGAAACATTATGTCTTGAGGAGAGGAATGTGGTGTTTGCAACATATGTATTGTTAAACGAGGCTGATTTTTGCTAAATGAAAAATTATGATAGCTAAAGGAGAGACTGCTAACTAAGAGAGCTTTAGAATGAGATTCATGGATAAGCACCTCCTAAATAGTGCATGATTTGAGAAGGAGTTAGAATTCATGAGACTAAGGCAAAATGGCATGTTAGTCTATGATTATGCCACTAGATTCGAGTATTTGGAGAGATTCAATACCCTAGTGACTTCTAAAATGTAGAGGTGTAGGAAGTTGGAAAAAGACTTAAGATCTAATCTCAAGCTTTTGGTAGTGCTATTATCTATTAAAGACTTCCATATTTTGGTAGAAAATGCCAAAATAGTAGAAAAGGCTTCAGGAGGGAGGAAGTAGAGTCTTCAGGCACCTAAATGATCATGCAATGGGAGAGGAAAGGCAAAACAAATGAAACTTTAGAATCGACCTGACCATTTTAGGAGTGGTAGTAGTACCACTTGAAAATTTTAGTATCAGACTAAATATACCTTTTATTAGTGTGGAAGACCACACTACAAGAGCCATGGTTAGCATTTGGTAGCTCCACCAATACTTTATGCAACTTTTCCTAGTACTTGTTTTATCTTTTAGAAAATTGGCTATAGGGCCAAATTGTGTCTAGATACAGATCCCTACAAATTTAAGTGGGGCATCTTCTAGGTCGAAGGGTAGTAGATGTATTATTTATTTTACTCATAATTGTGGTCTTAAATTTAACACATTTATGCATTTTCCATAATAAATAGGAATAGTTATAAATACATTCTATTTACTATGTAGAATTTATATATTTTTTCGTAGTGTTCTAACTTTGCATTGGAATCTACACTTGTAAGACTTCAATTTAAGTACTTGAATCATTACATTTGAAGCTTAGAATAAATTGCAATAAATCAAAGAAGATAGACTAGAATTTAGTGTAATAACTTTCGGATTAGTATTGTAAACTGTTGTAATAATGGGCCTAATGTACAAAGAATTAGGGCCCATCCATTCTTAGCAAACAGGACCTCTATAAATATTCAAAGGCAAAAAGAAATACATACATTTGAATGAAATTTCTTTTCTTTTAATGAGTTTTCTCTTGTTTTCTATACTTTTTTTTGCATAATTTTGTTTGTTGATTTTCTAGTTCTGAATTTATTTCCAATTGTTTTGGTTAGTTTCTTTTGAATTCATGAATGTACATTGGCTTTGCTTGGAAGATGGATTCATCGTGTTGAATTCTCTCTCTTCTTACATCTGTGTCTCTTACTATTCTTAATCAAGAATTTACAAGATCAAATGCTTGAAGGTTTGATTAAATTTTTTTGCCACTATTTACTAATTCAATTGATCAATTGGAATCTTGTATGCAAGATTAGGTGAAATTTAGTATATCATTTCAAGTTCTTTATTTCTACATTCAACTGAATTATAATCTTTTCTTGATTTTTTAATTTTTTTCTAACATTATTTCCTTTCTGCTTCTCCAAAGTTTCATACCAATTAGATTTCTTTAGTTTATTGCATATGAATTTTGAAGTTTCTTTGTGGTTTCTTGATTATTATTAGACTTTAGTTTCATTTCATTCTTCTTTTAGTGCGCCAAGATATAATTTTTAGTTAATTTTGTTTCCTATTTTCTAATTATAGAATCTATAGGATAATTGTATTGATTGAATTCTTTAGTCTTTAGGTTGTTGAACTCTTTCATGCATTATTAGTTTTCGGTTCTTAAAATTTCTTTTCCAATTTTCCCACTTCTTTTTATTTTCTTGAGTTTTGTTTCCTTTGAGTGTTGAAAATCCCCCAAATTAATTTGTAAAAAGAAATTACTTTGGCAATTGAACATTCTTAAGTGTTGTACTCTTTGGATTGACACCTAAGTTACCTCTATATTACATTAGTGGGAAAACTTAGATCTTTTGTTAACACTCAATGACAAGGTGATTGCCAGTCAGTGATACTAAATGCAGAGTGACTAAGAGAATAATTGCTTTGAGTAGAGTTGAGGGTTCGTAGTCAAAAGATCTAGTACAAGGTATTTTGGGCACAATTTTACAAGTATTATATGATTTAGGTGCTACACACTCCTTTATATGTGAGGCGTATGTAGATAGAATGAAATTACTTGTATATGATTTATTATATGAGTTGATAGTGACTACACCAACATCTAATTTAGTAATAACTTCATCAATATGTGCCTAATGTTTGGTTGAGGTAGAGGGACACATGTATAACATAAACTTGATTTGTTTAAATTTGAAGGACTTAAATGTATTTTTGGGGATGAATTCATTAATAGCCAACCACATTCTTATTTTTTATGGTTAGAAGAGACTAGTTTTTCTATATATTCAAAAGGTGACTTTAGCTAACAGATTTGGAGTGAGTTGAAGAATGGAGCTTAGTGTTCCATAATCTTGACTCAAATGAAGATTACAAAACATTATACAAATAATATTTCAAAAGTGAGAAAATTTTTGGATGTCTTTCCAGGTGGAATGCCAAGATTGCCACCAAGAAGAGAAGTAAAGTTTGAAATTGATTTAGTCTAGAGCGAGACTAGTTTTTAAAGCTCTTTATAGAATGACTCCAATTGAGTTAGCAAAGTTGAAGAAACAGGTAGAAAACCTACTAAAGAAGAAATTCATCAGGTCTAGTGTGTCTCCATGGGATGCCTCAATGTTATTAGAGAAAAAGAAAGACAAAATCTCTATATTGTATATTGATTGATTGCAAATAGTTGAATAAGTGGACCATAAAAAATAAATATATTTTGCCAAGAATAGATTATTTTCTAGATCAATTGTATGGAGATTCAATATTCTCCAAGATAAATCTAAGGTCAAGATATCATCAAATATTGGTGAAAGAAGAATATGTATAAAAGACTACGTTTAAATCTAAATATAACCATTATAAATATGTGATCATGCCTTTTGGAGTGGTAAATGTTCAAGTAGTATTTATGGATTACATGAACAAAATTTTCTAATCTTTCTTACATAAATTTGTCATAATTTTCATAGTCAACATTCTTATTTATTTCTTATTTATTTCAAGACCATAGAGGAGCATCGAGAGCATTTTAGGACTGTGTTGAATACTTTAAGAGATAAATAATTATATACCAAGTATCTAACTGTGAGCTTTGGATGGATAAGGCGTAGTTCTTAGGATATGTAATTTCAACAAAGGAATTTTTTATTAATTGCTAAAATAGAAATATTTTTTAAATGGGAGCATCCTAAAATAGTAATAGAGGTAAGAAACTTTGTGGATCTAAAATGTACTGTCGAAGATTCATTGAAGGATTTTCAAAGATAGTAACACCACTAATTCAATTGACTCGTAATGATAAAACTTTTGCTTGTACCAAGCAATATGAGAAAACTTTTCAAAAATTGAAGGAAATGTTGACTAGCTCCCTAGTATTAGTTATTTTAGATGTAGTTAAACCATTTGAGGTTTATTATGATACCTCTTATCAAGGATTGGGATTTATTTTTATGTAACAAAGGAAAGTTGTTACTTTATGCACTAGATAGTTGAAGACCTATGAGAAAAATTATCTCACTCACGATTTAGAGTTGGTGATAGTAGTAATTGCATTGAAGATGCAAAGAAATTATATGTATGGCATAGAGTATTTAGCGACCACAAAAATTTGAAGTATTTAGTGACAAAAAAAATGTTAAACATGAGGTAAAAAAGATGGATAAAATTTCTAAAAGACTATAATTTTTAGTTAAATTCTCATTCAATGAAAGCAAATGTTGTAGCTAATACCAAATATGATCATTGAAGAGCTAAAATTATTATAATAGTTCAAGGATATGAAGTTGGGGGTGGAGTTAGCACCAAATTGTATTATTTGTAGTATGTTTACTAACTAGTGATTTTTTAAGCTTGATTAGAGAGGTAGAGGATGAATCTTAAGATGAGAAGTACACTACATTGATTAAGAACTAAAAAAACTAGAGATTTTAGACTGGGAATTGAATATTGAGGTTTTGAGACAATATGTATTTCAACCAATCTAGAGATAAAGAAGACGAAATTAGATGAGGGTCACAAGAGTGGACTTAGTTTGCATCTTGGCATGATTAAGATGTATCAAAATCTAAAGGAGCCTTTTTGGTGGTTTGGTATGAAGTGTGATGTTACTCAATATGTATCAACCTATTTAATATTTTAGAAGGTTGAGGTGGAATATCAAAGACCAAGAGGAATGTTGTAGTAAAATGAAAATTATTGAGTGGAAACAAAATAGCATAGTCATATATTTTATTACCCACTTACAACAAACTATTAGAGGGCATGATTTAGTTTGGGAAATTATAGATAGACTAACAAAAAGCTTTTATTTTTCTTTCTAGTTAACTTGAGAATATTTATGGCTAAACTAGACCAACTATACATTAGAGAGTTATTCATATTACATGGAATACCTTTCAATATAGTCTCTCACTAAGATCTGAGATTCACTTCAAGATTTTGGCAAACTCTATAAGAAGCATTGGGACACTCTTGAGACTTAATTCCACATATCATCCACAAATAAAATGACAATTAGAAAGAATAATTCAATCACTAGTAGATTTGTTGAGATTTTGTGAATTGATCATTTAAGAAGTTGGGATGAAATTCTTTTTGGGGGGAGTTCACTTATTATAACAATCACCATGTCAATATTAGGATGATACCATATGAAACCTTGTATGGTAGAAAGTGTAGAACACTATTATGTTGGTACCAAGATGAGGAGAAGGTATTGGTAGGGTTAGAATTACTACAACAAACTTCAAAAGAGGTCCGAGAAATTAAGAAGAAATTGAAGATAGTTATGAGTTACATCTTATGTGGATAAAATAAAAAGACCTTTGGAGTTTAAGAAAATAGATCATGTATTTTTCAAAGTTAAGCCTATTATATAAAAATAGGAAACACAATTAAGTTAAAAAAATGAACTTTGAAATTTATTAAATCATATTAGATATTCAAGAAAATGGATCTAGTAATTTATGAATTAACCTTAGCTAACTTATATAATGTTTTTCATATTTCATAATTGAAGAAATATGTTGATGATATAATTCATATATTGAAAAAAAAAAAAGATAATTTTCTCATAATTTTCATATTTTTAAAATAATTTATCATTTGAAATTAGGCCAAGATAAATAAGTAGTTAAAATAATTTTAAGATTAGATGATGGTAAAAGTAATATAACATCTCGTGATTTTATTAAATGAAATAAGAAAAACTTATCTCTATCTATTATCATATTTATATTAAAGAGTATATCTATATATATATATATATATATATATATATATATATATATATAAATAAATAAAAGTAAGGATAGAAAATGTAGATAGGAATTCCAGTACATATTATGTAAACACTAGACAAGTATTAGAAAAGATAACTAACGTCACAAAAATATATGTTAAATATTATAGAAAGTGTGATAAAAATATAAATATTTTAAAACTTAATCAAACGAAAAGCTTGTGATAATGGAGTTTGTGTAATTTGCTTTATGCGCAACACGCAAACGCAAGTTTGGTTTTATATCAGTATAGTATTCAACATTGATGATGACTCACTTACATAATCGGGAAAAAGCAAAAGAATCGAGTTCTTCGATATTCGTTTAATTTCTTTTAAGAAATATACTCTGTTCTAATGTATCCCACAATCGCACCCCAATTTGCTTTTGGTGTATATTTTTAGTAAAATAGGAAACAAATAAACAAAGTAAAGCTTTAAAGATATGTTTTGTATAATTTTTATAGCTAATATATTGGTATGTTCTTTCATAAGTGAAACTATTTCTTAATTATAGATATAAATAAGTTTGTTTATAACTTTTATCAGAAAAAATCTCCACTTAATTAAAAGATAATTAGAGTTTAAATAAGAATCGAATCTCATTATGTAAAAAATAATAATAATAATTAATAAGACAATTTTTATTAACATACTAATTATCTTAAAATTTTGAATTAAAAGAGGGTTATATTCTTGAAATTATATAATAGATAAGAAAAATATTTAGTATGAAAAGAGTGTTTAGCATATTATAAATGTATTTATGCACAAAAGAATCTCTCAAATATCATCACTATTCCTTTCCATCTTCGGAAGTTACCTGGAGATACATTACTTTATCCTATATGTATATTATAATAATAATTATTATAGAGAAGTACTTGTTGTAGTTGTGTCTTTTTCTATATATATATATATAAATATTTTATTTTCTATTCTTTTACTATTTCATATTATATTTATAACCAATCAAATAATCTAGCTATTATTTGAAAAATTAAAATTTTATTCCATTAATGACTTGTTTAGCAAAGGAAAAAAAAGGAAAGAAATAAAAATTGAATGGGAAAGAACTTGTTTAATTGCAAAAATAAGAATGAAAAAGTATAATTTTATTTATTATTTATTAATATTTTTTTATTTATTACTATTATTATAACAAAAATATAAAAAAATATCATAATCGACTTTCGTCTCACAAATGCAGAAAGTAGTTTCTAAATTATTTTCTAAATTTTCAAACTTTTCATATATTTGTATATAATAAATTGTATTTTTTTCCTTTTTCATTTTTTGTTTTAAATAGACTAATATTAAATGAGAAAAGTATATTTTTGTATTTATATTTTATTTTTAAAACTTATGTTTAATCTTTTTGAATTAATAAATTTTATTTTTCCAAGAATCAAAAGATGGGATTTTTTATTTATTTTTAAACTTATATTTTAATTTTCTTTTCTCAAGAATCAAAAGATGGGATTTTTTTACCAAAAGAATTCCAACCTATTTTAGAGAGAAAATATATTTAAACTATAAATTATATCAATAATAAGATGGTAGAAGTCAACACAATCGAAATGTTGAATTGTGATAAAGTTTTGGGGTAGTTCAAGCCTTCCAAAATTATTATAATACATTGGGTAGTGCCCTATAAATTTAAACCATAGCATCTCTAATACCTACCCTATCCGTAGGGTAAGTTCTACCTTATAATTAAGGATGTTTACCTCTGACTATATTTAACTCATATGTACTATTGTAACTGTCCTACATCTAAGTCCTAAAAAAAATTCCACTCCATAATGTTTGTAGAAAGATACCATATCTTAGTTTTGTTACAAATTTCTCTTACCTTATTATATTAGAGACCAATAAATTTATTTAGAATACAAATTTCTACTATATATAAATCATTTTTCACAATAAATAAACATAAGTATCTAATTATTATGTATTCCATTAGATTATATCTATATTATTTTATTTGCGAATGTTAAAAATATCTTTTGTCCACCACTATTTTTTTTTAATTATCGTATTTTTAAAAAATATATTTTTATTTAATTCTTATTACTTATAATTTTACTATTTAACTATATATATAAGTATTTATTATGATGTAGAAATGAATAGAGTAAAAAATTATATATTATAAATATTCTATCAAAAGAAGTATTACATTTAAAAAAATAAAAAAATATTACATTTATGTTACATTCATATATTAAAAAAGAAAGTGATTTTTGTGTGTGAATGTATTACTTAACTGTTTGTATTAAAAATCAATAATGGCTTCAATAATTTATATAAGTCATATATATATATATATGACTTATTTGTTTTTATAAAAAGTATTCGGATAAATTATTTGTGAATTTCTCGAATAAATATAACTATCTTAATTAGGGTATAACCACCTTAATTAGGGATAATTTAAGTATAATGAAAATCTCCCGAATTATGGTTAAGCAATAGATTAATCAAGATTAAATCAAGTTATTAGGTCTTGTAGAAGTAGATTGTTTACTCTATATGACATAAGCTCAACCACCTGACCCAATTCACGATATTATAAATAGGTAAAAAATGATAAGGTTGGTAGAATCAATTGGGTAATTTTACTATAGAGAATATACCATTTTCGGATATTTACTGACTTGAGCGTCGGAGTGTAATCAACAGGTACACTCTCATTCAGTAGACAAGAAGTTCTCAGCATCTAGACAAGAAACTCCCAACAGATAAAGGAGGAGAAATGATGAAAAGCTCACAATAATTAGGAAAAAAAGACATATGTGAAGACCTTTTTTAACTTTTGATCTTACTATTAACTTTTCAGTAAGAACAGAAAGTGATTATCGATATCTAGTTCACTTTCAAAATCAGTTAAAAATATAAGATTTATACTTTATTTATATATTATATTTTAAAATAAATGAGTTCATCTAACATTTTTTCTAAAAAGAAAAAAAAAAAAAAAAAAGGGGGAGAGAAGTTTAATATGTAGGTTTGCATTTCATCACTGTCTACTTGAGGATTCAATGTATATGAAATATGAAAAAGGCTAAACTAGGTCACTGTATATCATGTATTATTGACTTTAACTTGTATTTATTATCATTTCCTATTTATTTTTAAATATTTTTGTGTCTCCATTCGAGTCATTCGTCATCTCTGAAGATTCAATGAACTTCAGATCTTTCAAGCCTTAAATAGGTCACTGTTTATACTTAATTTATTCACTTTAGTTTATTTTTCTTGTCTCTGCTTCCTTTCAGATGATGTGTATCTCTCAGTTTTATCATCATAATAAATGCTTTTCGAATTATAATTTTAAGACACTACATTTTTATAAAATTAACACAAATAATATTATTTTTAATCTATTATTTATTTTTTTCAATTTAATGTTTAATTAGAAAATATTTAGTAAAAATAAAACAATTTAGTAAAGTTAATTTTAATGTATGGACAAATTTATTTTAATTATTTTTTTATTTTAAAAAATATATATTTATAGACAACCTCGTTGAACCAGTGTCTAAATGTTTTCATTTAATCAACACTTTCCTTGATGTTTTAATTTAATCAACGCTATTAATTACACATGAATTTTGAAAGTACACTGTTCACATTTGAAAATCCAAATCTATGTACGGATTCGGATTATGGAAAAGTAAAAAAAAAAAAAATTAAACATGAGTTTTTTTAGACAATAATCTGTTGTTAAACTTGTTATTTTGGCTTTAATAAAATATATTATATAAAATAGATTTGGATTTTCTCTAATAATTTTTTTTTAACTCTTTTTTATTTTTTAAAATTTTTAGATTTATTTTATCTTATAGTAGGTGAAGATTTATATAAAAATTATAATAATTTTAGTATATTGTCTAGATTTTATCAACAAAATGATATAATTATCCTTAATTATTAAATAAAATAAATCTAAAAACTTAAATAAATAAGAAGAGGAAAGTGATGAGAAAAATTGGGAAGGAGAATCTAAATCCGTATAAAACGCACCTGATTTGTCAACGCGTCGTAGATAAAGATATTTTTGTTTAGAAAGTGATTAAAAATTTAATTTAGTTTCAAAGATCGAATGAAATTTATATTTATTGTATATATATTAATTTAATTTAATTTAATATAAGATCTTTAATCATTTATATCTCCAATTTCTCTGTTTATTTTGTTATTATAATTGAAATGAAGACGGGTCACATATAATAAAAAAATATTACATTAATATTTTTTTTAATTTTCTTAAAGTATAATTAATTTTTATTATCTTTATAATGATTTTTCTGGTCAGGATGTAAGTAAATTCATTTTAAAAATTTAAGGAATACATATATAATTTTAAAAATGTGTTAGTATAATATTTTTTAAATAGATAAAAGTTTTGTGTATGATTTTAAATTTTTTTGGAGATGTGTATAGTTTAAAAAGATTTAAAAAATATCATTGTAATTTACTCTAATAAAAATTATATATATATATATATTAAAGCATAAGAATAAAAGGATAAAAATTAGAAACGAATTTTAGCGTTTTATTCTTGTTTTTAGAAATTAGTGCCTACCTACACCGCTAAACTTATAAATGAAAATATAATATAATATTAATATTTATTACAAATTAAATATTCTTAAAAATATACTTATAGATAAATATCACCGCATACATAATTAAAATAAATATTTATATTTAATATTATTTTTTTCCAACTTTTTTTAGAACCTTTATTATATCCTACTTGTGTGTCAAATACAATCACCAAAATTTTACAGAGTAAATTCATATAATAAATTTACAACATTACATAACATTACATAAAATAATAAACAACTTTTAAAAGAGTGGATTGAACTAATTAAAATTCATTTCAATTCTTCAACTTATCATATTATATTATTTATCTATTATACTTTAAATATACTTTTTCATACATAAATCAATATTTTGTGATTTTAAAAAAAAAAAATATAAATATCTATTGATTTTTTATTATATAATATTTTTATTTATATACCTTAAATTATTATTAAAAATTTAGATATTTTATAATATATTTTCAAAATTTCATATATATTATCGGTCAAATATAATAATATCTTTTAATAATTACTCTTTATATGTATTATTATATTATTTTATCGGTATAAAATTTATCACAAACTTATTAAAATATATGTCATACACATCTTAACAAAATATACATGTCATACACATCTTAACAAAATATACATCACATAGATATTCCATTAACTTATATATGCATTTTTTAAAATAAAATATTATGTTATTTCTATTGTTTACTTTTTTTTCTCTAATGACATTCCTTAATAACTTTGATTTACTCGTGTAAAGATATATGTTGTAGTCTAATCAACAAATGACAAAAAAATGATAAGTTAGTAATAATTAAGTTAATCATTAAAATATTCAAATTTTTGTAAAACATGCAAGTACGAGGCCTATCAAAAGTTTTACATATTTACATACAATCATAAAAATAAATAACTTTTAAAAAACAGTATAAATTTTAGATATTTAGGACTAACACTTGATGTTTACTCTAGATTAGAACCTCAGACCTAACCAACCGATTATTAAATCTTTTTCATCTTAAAATCATCTCAAATTCTTTATATTTCTATTTCACATGCCTTAACTAATTTTAATTTAAATAATTTAAAAAATTATTAAAATTCTAAATATCTTATAATATATTTCTAAATTTATATGCCCTAAAATTATCTATCATGTTAAAGCCACACATTCAAACCTCCCTCTTAATATGAGGATCAATACCTCTCAGCTCCATCGAAAAATTCATGAAAGTTCACATCCATTTAAGTTTACATTTATCTTACATTATAAATGTGATACGAAAGAAGCTCCTATAAATTAATAAAAAAAAACATATATAAAACTTACATATAATTTATCATGTACATAAAAGCATGGTAGTCAGAATCTCGATTTAACTAGTAAGATCTTATAATTTTACAATTTTTTTTAAGTTTTCGAGTTTACGTACTTAAAAATCAGATTTTTTGCCAGATTGTGTAGGATCTTCGGGGCAACGATTTTTTCGATCCTCCGTCGCATGTTGCGTGCATTTACGAGTTGTATCTTTGCTCTTTTCCTTTTCTATCACTTTTTTCCTTTCTCAGCACGAGTTATCATTTAGGAGTTGTATCTTCGCTCTTTTCTTTCTCCATCGCTTTTCTCCTTTCTCAGCACGAGTCGTCATTTAGGAGTCATTTTCTCAGCAAGAGTCGTCATTTAGGAGTCATATCTTCGCTCTTTTCCTTCTCCATCGCTTTTCTCAGCACGGGTCATAGTGAGTGATGCTGCATGGAATAATACACGAGATGTAGGGAGAAATGTTGGCCGTTACTGTAAGGAGGTTAGGGTTAGACTAGGGTTTTATTTTCATTTTGTTTGAAGTGGACAATGTTTCAAATTTTAAGAAGCAAAGTTTCCTCTTTCTTTTCTAATCTCACTATATACATTATATATTTCAATAGTCACATTTTAAATGTTAATTAAACAAAATTAAAATAAAAATTAAATATTTCTTTATTTTTTTAAATATTATAGTATATCCTCTTTTTTTAAAAATATTTTCACTTTCTCAATATTCAATATATGTATTTTTTTAATTTTTTTATATGTTATTTATTTTTTCATGTTTCAATTTATTATTTATATTTATTTCAACAGTATACATAATATATTTCAACAGTCACTTTTTAAAATCTAATTAAAAAATTAAAAGAAAAATTAAATATTTTTTATTTTCTTAAAAGAATATTATAATTTTTCTTCTTCTCTTATATTTTTTCTATCTCTGCAATACTCGATATTTGCATCTTCTTAATTTTTATATATATTATTTATTTTTTTAAATTTCAATTTATTATTGATATTTATTTTAACAATGTATATTATATATTTTAAGTTTAATTATATAATTTATATAAATTTTATAAATTTGTAAAATCTTACTATCTTTCCATTTACAATTTATATTTTCGTTTTGTTCACGATATTGACTAAGATCTTATTTTCACTGCATGAGAGAACTTATTACTTACTTTTATATACTTTTAAACATAAAATAAATTTAACTCTTACAATTAAATAAAAACAATCCAAATATCATAAATTTCCATTCTTTCAACTACGGAAACTGGCACGTATTTCAAGTTACTCTCTTAAAATATATTTCAACTAGTTTTTATAACTTTTAGAAAAAAAAAATCTATTATTTAAAATTAATTTGTATACTTAAAAAATAAATTTCATTTTATTTTTTAGATTTTTTTTTAAATTTTAAAAAAGAAGTTCTTCTGAAAAGTTCTTATTCTTAAATTTGAAGATATATGGAGAAGACGTAACATATCTTAGGAATCTGAGACACGAAAAAAGATTGCGCATTGATTTCCGATTCAATGTTTTGCGCTTTCAGTTCATACGTCTCCTTTTATTTCTTTATTTTCTTCATTTTTATTTTAGAAAATATACAAAAATTGACACATCATTTTGTTTTAAACTACAAGTTCTATTTAACTTTTTAATATATGAACTGAAATCGTAAATACAATTTCAGTTAATTTTCTTCTATGATTTTTACTATAGATTTATAGGATTTACTTGAATTTATTTGTATAATTTTACATTAATTTTTACATTTAATTTTTTATATTAATATTTAATTTACTACAAATGATGAATAATATTAGGAATGTCAATTTAATTAAGTTATTGTTTTTATATTCAAATATAAAAATAATAAGTTATTTGAACTTATGAGGATTAGCATGTGTAATATATTTTGAATTTTAAACAACCTTTTTAACTTTAAATGTTTTAGTATTTATTATGAATAAAGTTAGAACATGTTTAGAATCGTGTGGAAGAAGCTTTTTAAGAGCACGATACAATGAATATTCAGTACATCTTATTAACATGTTCAATTACATAAAAGGAAAGGTATTAAATATTAAAGAACAAATTTTGCATATGTTTTAACATAATAAATGCATTTATGTTTGTAAACTACGTTTCAATTTTGTCTCCTTAATCAGTAGTAAAGAAGAGCACATGTTTAGACCTCGTACTAATTTACGATACACTACTAATATAGTTCGAGCTGGAGGTAAATAAAATATAATTAAAAATTATTTTCGTAATATTTTGAATTATTTGACCTTAAATTCAACATATTAGTTTTTTATTTTGTAATAAACTTAGTTATATTTCCACGAATTTCTAGAAAACATTTATAACAGAAAAGTACGAAAACTAATAAATTCTTTCCGCTAAAATTAATTTATGCATAAATAAAAAATAAATACTTAGATAGGTCATCTGAATAATTTTCTACAAATTAATTAATATATAAATAATTTTAAGATATAGAATTTAATTTATACTTTTATCTTCTAAAATTTTTTAAAGTAATGATACATGTATACTTTTTTTTTTTACACCACATGATACTCATAAATCATTACACACAACTAAGTGTATGAAAAAATATCAAATGAAATTAAACTTACCATAAGTACTTTGAGACATCACTTAACACTCAAATCACTGAGTACATTATACATAACTAGATATATAAAAAAACGTATTGGAGATTCCACATCTTCTAGAAATAAGAGATAAGATTAAATTAAAGTTTATAAAATAGTGCAAATCTCACCTCATTGAGTCAATTTTATGAGATTAAGTTAAGCTTTAATCCACTACCAATATGATATCAGAACTTATCCTAACAAGATTCTCCGACCATTATTTAATCACTCAAAAAAATTTTCAAACCGATATTAGACCACTAATATCATACCATCCATAAATTTCTAATATCATGTGAGGACCTACATTATTTAGAGATAATGTCAAATTAGAGTTTATAAAATGGTGTTAACCTAAACATAAAATAAGTATTTTTTTGTAAAAAAAAATAATTTTGTTAAATATATTATACTGTATTGAGCGAGAATATAAAAGAAAAAAAAAGAAGACTTACGTTTTAACATTTTCTAAATTCTTTTAAATAATATCCTTCAAACAAACAAATTGGGTTTAGAACTACCACACGATTGATTGCATTGGTTTTTAGGCTATTTTTTCTCCTGAGTTGAATATTCAACATTGGACTTATGAGTATTGGATTGCATTTCAACCATGCTTGAAAGCTCATAATGACGTTTAACAAAAATTAATGGCATAAGCCTCTTGATTTGGTGGTTTCAAGAATCAGCCTATCTTTTAAATTATCATTAAGGTCTAGACTTTATGCTAAAGCAGACATTTTTTTTTTCTACAAAAACCCTATTCACTTACAAGTTTAATTTTAAATTTTAAATAGGAAATATTTAATTTTAAATATTTTTTGTTTTCATCAAAATCTATATTCATATGTTTTAGGTTATTATAATTCCCATGATGAAGTGCTAAGAAGTGGTATTGCTATGAGAATATAAGTTGTTTTCTATTACACATAATTTTTATTTTTATTTAAATTATTTTGAATTTACAAAATTATTTCTAAGAATAAAATATATCCAAACATTTTTTAAATTTACCAAAAAAAAATTAATGATAATATTTTTAGAAATATAATTTCTGAAAGATTTCGTGAAACAAATACTCTCTTACAAGTGAATTTTCGTTTATGCATCCACGAACTAATTAAAAGATTTAATTAAGTTGATAGCTCAAAGAGGATTTCTTTCAAAACTTTTTTGTATTAATAAAATAAATGACAAATTAACAAGTTACATTGATCTTGTTTATGAAAAATAAGAATTAAATGAAATTATCTGTTAATTCAAATCATACTCGTTTGAAATATCAAATAATTACTTTTTTTTTAATAAATTAAATCAGACTTATGTAAAACATATAATTCATTTAAAAATTATTACTAAAATATAACCGATGTATAATATACTAAAATTTATCTTATACATATATAAATAATTTTATATTCAATATGTACCGGATAAGAAATTCCTAACCGACAACACGTCACGCCCTAACCGATATGTTCCCGGTCTGGAACAAGGCCTATAACATCTCGGTAGGAGTAAGACCTCCAGAACCTTTGTAACGTAATCCCGATAATCTCGGGTTGCCATTAACAACCAGAATCTCGCTGATCTAATATTCCAGAAATCTTGACACATCATGATATCCTAAAAATCCTTGTTATCAGTTATGATACACCATTAATCCCACAGATCTTGATACTTAATAGTATCCCAAGAATTTCGGTATCAGTGGTAATTGCCCAAGTAATACGTTATTATTCCCCTCTATAAATATAAAGTCTCACTCCAGGTATGGGCATTCAACCTTAACCCTAATTTCTATACTCTCCTTGGTCTCCTGCTTTAGCATCGTTTTGATCCTCACTGACTTGAGCGTCGGAGCATCTTCGCAAGTACCCCCCCCATTCGGTCTAAACTTGAAGAGAAGTTCAAAGCCCAGCATCAAGAATATATCTCCGAATAATATCCGGCTCGTACAAAGTACTATCCGTGTAAGTACATTTTGGCGCCCACCATGGGGCCGATATTTTTTGAGATATATGGTAACTACTCGAAGCATGAATAGCCAGGAAAATGTCGACAGACCCGCAGACAATGCCGCGAACAATGCCGGTGCAGATGTCCTCCGCGTGATGGAGGCTGTCCTCAAAGAATTGGAGGAAGTGAGGAGAGGTCAGAAGAGAAGTGCCGAGGAAATGAGCCAACTTCGGGACGATCATGCTCGGAGGGAAAACCAATTGCTGGAAGAGAACGCAATGATTCAGCAAAGACTCGAGGAAATGGCTCGACAACCCATCCGTTCAATCGATCCTGCAAATTCCCACTCAGGACAGCGGCAACCACCCCAACCAGAAGCACCACCAGCCCCCAGCGTTTGCACTAGTGTGGCCAGCACCCGGGGACAAACACAGCCACCTAAGGTAAGCACCAATGCAGGACCCCGACCCATACTTCCTTCGGTGGCAAACATGTCCAGAGATGAGGAGAATCTCTCACACCCGTTCACGGATGAGATAATGGCGGCCCATTTCCCAGAATCCTGGAAGCGGCCGGCCATGGAACAATACGACGGCACGACTTCTCCGGATGACCACCTGAATGCCTTTGTTGTGCATATGAACTTGACTACCGCAAACGACGCCGTCATATGCCGTATATTTCCCATCACCATAAAGGGTCCCGCCCTGAGATGGTTCTCAGTCCTGCCCCCACGATCCATAGACTGTTTTCGAACTTTCAAGACGGCTTTCACCACCCGGTTCTCGGCAAGCCGGCCACACCTGATGACCGAGTTGGTTATGATCGACGTCAAGTAAAAAGAGGGTGAGTCTTTAAGGACTCTTATGAATAGGTATTCTAAAATTTGCCTTCAGATCCCGGATTTGGAAGACAACATTGCGCGCCACCATCTAGTCATGGCTCTGCGATCAGGACCCTTTCTCAATCACCTCACCAAGCGACGTCCAGAAACGCTGGATGAGGTATGACAAAGGGCCACTAAGTACATGCAAATGGAGGAAACCCACATGTCACGGGTATATGCTGAACCCAAGGGAGGCAGGAGGGATACTGAAAAAGTTGCTCCGAGTAGGGAACGAGATCATAAGCAACCTCAACTGAAAAGTACTCGGTTTGCTCGCTACACACCACTGTCAGTAAGCCGAGATCGGGCACTGGAAGAGGCCCTGCATGCGAATTTGATTCGCAAGCCGAGGAAGATCCCAACCTTGGCTAATGCGGATATGAGCAAATACTGCCGGTACCATCGACACTATGGGCACATCACAGAGGAATGTGCTGGTTTGAAAGATCGCATAGAGGAACTCATCCACGACAGACATCTCCAGAACATCGTGAAGAGAGATGAGCAGAAGTACGCAGAACGGAGCCCACCAAGAAAAAGGGTCACCCCACCGAGACGGAGGATAAGTCCACCTCGTAGACCGGAAAGGAGAGAACGGTCTAGAGCTCCAGCAGAACGGAGAGAGGAGGGCCAGAGGAGAGACCGAGAACCGGGACCTGTCCACGGAGTGATTAACACCATATCCGGGGGGATCGCGGGTGGTGGTTCCTCTAATTCGGTTAGAAAGAGGCACCTTAGGCAAGTGCAAGCGATCCACAACTCATGCAGACCTTATCCAAAGATTCCCCCGATTACTTTCACGGAGGACGACTTCAGAGGAATTGATCCGGAACAGGACGACCCTATGGTCATCACAGTGGAGGCGGCCAACTTTGTCGTCAAAAAGACGTTGGTCGATTAGGGGAGTTCAGTAGATATTATATATTGGCATACTTTCGTAAAAATGGGGTTGCCTGAAGAATCCTTGCTTCCGTACAAGGACCATGTAGTCAATTTTTCCGGGGAAAGGGTAGACGTCAGGGATTACATTGATCTGTATACCAAGTTCGGAGAAGGAAGCACACAATACCGGGTTGTGAAAATCTGGTATCTCTTCATAGAAGCCACTTCTCCTTATAACATGCTCTTGGGCAGACCTTCTCTGAATCAAATCGGGCGATAATCTCCACACCTCATTTGGCGATGAAGTTTTCGGCGCTGGACGGCACCATCATAACCGTGAAGGGCGACCAAAAGGCGGCGCGGGAATGCTATGTTGCCAGCCTAAAAGTACAAATTTCTGAGAGCAAAGCCAGTAAATCTGGGAGAATGCTGAAATGGTCGCCATGACAAGCATAGATTCAAGAGCTGATGAAACTCTCCGAGCACAGCCGAGAGAACAACGATACCCGTCCCCATTAAGGAAGATGATAAGATAACATTCATTAGTTCCTTAGCAAATGAACAGCAGATGACCGAACTCGTCACGGTCTTGAGAAAGAATGCAGACCTTTTTGCGTGGTCAACAGCTGACATGCCGGGAATTGACCCTCGCATCATGACACACCGGTTCTCAGTATACAAAGAAGTCAGATCAATTTCTCAGAAAAAACGGAAGATGGGGGAGGAGCGACGAAAGGCAGTACAAGAAGAGGTGGAGAAACTGTTGGCTGCAGGCTTCATTCGACCAGCCGAATACACTACTTGGCTGGCCAATGTAGTTCTGGTCAAAAAAGCTAATGACAAATGGCGCATGTGTGTAGATTACACGGATCTTAACAAAGCGTGCTCAAAAGACACCTATCCCCTGCTGAGTATAGACCAACTAGTAGACGGCGTTGCCGGCCACGCTATCCTCAATTTTTTGGATGCATACTCTGGTTACAACCAGATTCGGATGCACCCAACAGATGCGCCGAAAACAGCCTTTATTACTGAAAATGCTAATTACTTTTATGAAGTGATGCCATTTGGGTTGAAAAATGCAGGTGTAACATACCAAAGACTCATGGATAGAATGTTTGTGAAGCAGATAGGGCGAAACATGGAGGTTTATGTAGACGATATGGTGATAAAGTCTAGCTCCTCGAGTAAGCATTTGAAAGATTTAGCCGAGACTTTCGCGGTTCTCTGAAAATATAAAATGCGGTTAAACCCAGCAAAATGTGTCTTCGGTGTACAAGGAGGTAAATTCCTAGGATTCATGCTGACTAACAAGGGAATCGAGGCCAATCCTGACAAGCAAAATGTGTCTTCGATGTACAAGGAGGCAAATTCCTAGGATTCATGCTGACTAACAGGGGAATCGAGCCATAATTGACATGAGAAGTCCAAAAAGTCTTAAGGAGGTTCAGCAGTTGATCGGACGTTTGACGGCTTTGTCTAGGTTCACACCCAAGTTGGCCGACAAAATTTGACCCATCCTTCGCCTACTGAAAAAGCGCCCCGACTTTCAGTGGGATGACTTATGTGAAGAGAACTTTAAAAACTTAAAGGTTTTCCTCTCGTCTCCACCTATTCTACAAAAGCCAATACCCGGCAAGGATCTCATCCTTTATCTTTTCGTTTCAAACAATGCAATCAGTTCAGTTCTAGCACAGGAACAAAAGGGTGAAACAGTGTCCATCTACTATATAAGTAAGGTGTTGCAAGATACTGAAACTCGGTAACAACTACTAGAGAAAGTAGCACTCGCCCTAGTAATGACGGCGAGGCGTTTAAGACAATATTTTCAGAGCCATAGGATCGTAGTCAAGACTTACTACCCTATCTTTCGGATTCTCCGAAAATCAAAGCTATCAGGTCGAATGGTGGCTTGGAGCATACAATTATCAGAGTTCGACATTTCCTATGAGAAACGAGGTGCTATCAAGGCGCAATGCCTTGCCGACTTTGCGGGAGACTTACAAGAATCGCCCGAATAGTCTTCGGTTTGGAACTTGTTTGTAGACGACTCCTCCAGCAAAAGGGGAAATGGAGTAGGCATTGTATTGGAAGGACCTGGCAAGTTGATGGTTGAGCAATCGCTTGTTCTAAAGTTCCAAACATCCAACAATCAGGCTGAGTATGAGGCCCTCATTGCCGGACTTTCCCTAGCCAAAGAATTGGGGATCACCCGGATCATCTGCTACTCTGACTCAAAATTAGTAGTCGGGCAGTTAACAGGTGAATTTCAGGTTAAAGAAACTTTTTTACTAATATATTATCATCATATTACAGGAAAATTGGCAAAATTTGAGGAATGGCCATTCGGCACATTCCAAGAGCCGACAACGCTCAAGCCGACTTATTATCAAAGTTAGCCAACTCGAAGGGGACCAATCATCATCAAACAGTCATACACCGAGTAATTCAGGCCCCATCCGTATCGAGGGAAGAATGTTTGCAAACTAGCTTAGAAGACTCATGGATGACACCTTACATTGCCTACCTTTGGACCGGTACCCTCCTTACAGAACTGAATGAAGTAGT
The DNA here is from genome assembly GCA_016859785.1 of Macrotyloma uniflorum. NCBI lineage: Eukaryota > Viridiplantae > Streptophyta > Magnoliopsida > Fabales > Fabaceae > Macrotyloma > Macrotyloma uniflorum. Next base: position 88,718 of record BDMB01000099.1, on the reverse strand, counting down.
GTCCTTTCGAAAGAAGGCATCCCAGTTCATTATGGTAGGGGATAAACTCTTCAGACGCAACTATTCATCACCATTACTGAAGTGCGTGAGCCCTAAATAAACTGAATACATCCTGGACGAGCTCCATCGAGGTATATGCGATCTCATTCGGGTGGCAGAACCATGGCAGCCAAAGTATTGAGGGCCGGATTTTACTGGCCCACCCTCCAAACCAACTGCACCACATACGTAAAAAAGTGCAAGGAGTATCAGTTTAACGTTGACCTCATCCATTCGGCACCTGAAAAGCTGCATCACATAACATCACCATGGCCGTTTGCAGTAGGGGGGATGGATATTCTCGGCCCATTCCCGCCGGCCAAAGGGCAATGCAAGTTTCTACTTGTGGCGATCGACTACTTCACCAAATGGAAACAGCTCCTCAAGTCCAAAAGTTTGTGTGGAAAAACATAGTATGTAGATTTGAGATTCCACATACCCTAGTCATTGACAATGGCCGGCAATTCGTGGATTTTGGGTTAACTACCTTCTACCAAGGACTCCACATACACCATGTGACAAGTTTTGTGGAGCATCCGCAAACTAACGGGCAAGTCGAAGCGGCCAACAAAGTATTATTAAACGAATTAAAAAAGCGGTTAGGAACAGCCAAAGGACGTTGGGTCGAAGACCTCCAAGAAATCCTATGGGCATACAGGTGCACCCCTCACTCCACAACTGCCGAAACCCCTTATAGCCTGACATACGGGGTAGATGCAATGATACCAGTTAAAATCGGAGAAACTAGCCTCAGGAGGCAACATGCAGATCTGGAGAAAAACGAAGAAAGTATGAGGATAGAACTGGATTTAATAGAAGAGCTACGTGATAAAGCAATCATACAACAAGAAGCTTGCCGACTACGAGCCGCAGGAGGTACAATACCAAAGTAAAGCCGCGAAGCTTCCGGGAAGGAGATCTAGTTCTTCGGGTCCGAACCTTGGCAAGAAGAGACCCTAGAGAAGGAAAGCTCGCAACCAATTGGGAAGGACCCTATAAAGTGATCAAGGTCCTAACAAATGGTGCTTATCATTTACAAGACATGGGAGGAAGACTGCTCCCTAGTTCATGGAACGCAAATTCCTTGAAATTCTATCATAGTTAAATCTGATGTACATACATTTCCCGACTTTCAATAATAAGAGATGTTTTTCCTCAAAGCTTTATAATTACATTACCCAACCGGCTAAAGAACTTCACCTAAACGTTGGTGATACTTAGCCGAATACTTTAAATCCGCTAAGAACTTCACCTAAACGTTGGTGATACTTAGTCGAATACTTTAAATCCGCTAAGAACTTCACCTAAACGTTGGTGATACTTAGCCGAATACTTTAAATCCGCTAAGAACTTTACCTAAACGTTGGTGATACTTAGTCGAATACTTTAATACGCTAAGAACTTCACCTAAACGTTGGTGATACTTAGCCGAATACTTTAATCCGCTAAGAACTTCACCTAAACGTTGGTGATACTTAGCCGAATACTTTAATCCGCTAAGAACTTCACCTAAACGTTAGTGATACTTAGCCGAATACTTTAATCTGCTTAGAACTTCACCTAAACGATGGTGATACTTAGCCGAGTACCTTAATCCGCTAAGAACTTCACCTAAACATTGGCGAGAACTTGGCCGAATACTTTGTCTATAAGAACTTCACCTAAACGTTGGTTCGCTACGAACTTCACCTAAACGTTAGTGAAACTTTGCTTATATTTTAGTAATACTTAAAGCAATTTAATTAAAAAGCAGTGTAAAAATGATGCAAAAATTTGGACAGAAAAGTTGAGACTCATACTAAAAAAGTTCAAGTTACATTGTATGAAGCAAAAGAAATGCAAAGGAAAAAGATTTAAACATCTGAGGAGTCTTCAACAGCAGGATTCTCGGTGGCCAGATTCTCCATTGCGGGGTTCTCGGCAACCGGCCTCTCAGTTATGGGGTTCTCGGCTGCAGGTTTAGAAACTTCATCGTTCCCTGAAATTTCCAGGGAATTCTCCTCATCTTCAAGAATTTGGTCGATTGGAGTCCACTTCCCCTCATAGATGTCAAATTCGACATCAAACCTGTCGGCCTTAAGAGGGTCCCCTAGAGCGGTAAAGTACAGCGCCTGCCTAACTCCTTTGTTGAACCCCATAGTATGCTCATGCAGTATACCTCCCTCGAGCTCTTTTATTTCCCGGGATTGAGCCGCCAGTCGAGTATAAGCCTTGTCCAACTGCTGCTCCATTCCCCAAACTTCATCTCTCCGACGTTTCTGTAACAATTCTAATTCTTCCTTCAGAGCAGCCTGCTGGAAAGCCATCTTCTCCTTCTCCGCAGCATGCTCATCCACCTTCTCCAAAAGTTGGGAGTTGGTATCATTGTTCTCTACCAACTCCTTCTCACAGGCGGCCAATCTTGCCTCAAGAGCCGCGTACTCCTCCTGAAGCTTGGTCAAAGTCTCTAAAGCATGAAGGTGGAGGGCAAGAGTCCGAGAATGGAGCACCAAATAACTCGCTCGCCTCTCCGGCGATTCAGTTCCCTGCAGTAGCCCCTGGTAAGCATCAGGGATAGAAAAGTTCACATTCTGGCTCACCCTCAGAGGATCAACTAGCAATTGCGGAAGAGGAGCCGGTTGCGGAAGAGGAGCCGGGAAGGCTTCAGGGTGCTCAACTTCCACTCGAGCCCTCTTAGTGGATCGGGACTTGTTGGAAGTAGCAACAACCCTCTTCCCTTCGCGAGGCTGGGGAGGAGATGAGTCGTCAAGGACCACTACCGGGTCAGGAACATCTTCAAGCACTCGGTCAATGTTGCCAGCAGCTGCCTTCGCCCTAATGTTTCTGAAAAAACTCTTCGGCATCTTGGAGAATTGGGAGAGAATCGTTGCGAAACAAGCAACATTCAGTAGGGGTTAACATACTGAAAGAAAAAACTGACAAGTACAAGAATTCAAAATACCAAGAACATTTATAGCTGTGTAGCTCCCAAGTAAGGACCGGCAGGGAATCCGCGGAGGTAACTCGCTTAAAACCGACACAAAATGCTGCTCGAAGGTTGACAGGCGATTCAAGGGAATACTTTTATACTTGGCCGGACACCGAGTCCAATACAGAGGGAACCGTGGCCGATCTCCAACGAAGAATAGAGGCCTTCAAGCTTCATGAATGATAATCTTGAAAAAGCCACTTTTAAACTTTTTGTAGCTAGCCGTGTAAGGCTTGAATAAAGTATTGGAAGGTTGGCTTATCAAGGACAGCCAACTCACAAACTCCCTGCCCCGAGTACCAAAATGATACAAAAACAAATAAGGAGTGAGAACAATCCCAAAAGCTCCGCATAATACTTGAAAAGCCTGGAGCATAGCCCAACTGTTTGGGTGTAACTGAGTAGGAGCCACTCAAAGCTCCGACAACGAAATCGCTTAGAGGAACCCTCACCTTTAAGTCCACGAAGAAGCAGGAGTATCCTCGGCCGCTCCTTCCCGGCCATGACAAACTCGATCCTTATTATCACAATGTTTTGGAGAAATAGCTCCCTTGGGGCAGGAGCAGGATAAGATATCAATCGATTGAGCAAACTCCGCTACCAGACGAGCACGGTCAAAGGCGGAGGAGACCTCGAGGACGGCTGGATCAACCCACGAGTAGTTGGTTGGATCAACATTGGAAGGATTAACAGGATCCGTCTCTCGCTCTATAGGTGACTCCACTTCAGGAGTAGTCGCAGACTCCATCTCGGTATCTGTTGATGACTCGGTAGAGGTTGTCGACGAGTTACCCCGACGTCTTTCCCTGCTCTCGGACCCCTCAGAACCGGAAAAAGAAGAAGACATACTTGGAGAAGAAACCGATCAAAGTCGCTTGAAGCAGAACCGGAAAAAACCAGAGCGAAGGTGAATAGTAGAAGGTCTATAAACGTGAAAAGTAGAAGCAAGCAGGCGAATATATATAGCAGCAATAAAGTACCTTGGTAGTCGTTGAGGAAGGTGAACAAATTCGGTTATTATACCTGCATCGAGCCACACGAAAAGCATGCCTCTGTAACTTCCCACTCACCTCACTCACGTCACTACTCTGCACGCATTAATGGGCCGCGCATGCCTTCTGGAATGACCCAAAGCAAACGCGCCACGTGGAAAAAGGTCTAGAATACTCTGTAAAACTTCTCAGTAGGAAAACTGAGGTATGTTGTGAACGGAACATAACTGGAACCTGCTAAACAAATCATATCGTCCATACTCAGCCTCATGATTGGGGGGACTTGTGTACCGGATAAGGAATCCCTAACCGAGAACACGTCACGCCCTAACCGATATGTTCCCAGTCTAGAACAAGGCCTATAACATCTCGGCAGGAGTAAGACCTCCAGAACCTTTGTAACGTAATCCCGATAATCTCGGGTTGCTATTAACAACCAAAATCTCGCTGATCTAATATTCTGAAAATCTTGGCACATCATGATATCCTAAAAATCCTTGTTATCAGTTATGATACACCATTAATCCCACAGATCTTGATACTTAATAGTATCCCAAGAATCTCGGTATCAGTGGTAATTGCCCAGGTAATACGTTATTATTCCCCTCTATAAATATAAAGTCTCACTCCAGGTATGGGCATTCAACCTTAACCCTAATTTCTATACTCTCCTTGGTCTCCTGCTTTAGCATCGTTTTGACCCTCACTGACTTGAGCGTCGGAGCGTCTTCGCAGGTACCCCCCCATTCGGTCTAAACTCGAAGAGAAGTTCAAAGCCCAGCATCAAGAATATATCTCCGAATAGTATCCGGCTCGTATAAAATACTATCCGTGTAAGTACACAATACATAATGAATTCTTAATAATGTCAATATGTAAATATATTAGTTTTTCTTATATGATTGATGTTTTCGATATCTTTCTTTTTTTTCTACAATATCTACTATTCTATAACCAACATTATCATTACAGTTATTTCATAAGATAGAAATAAAGTGAATTATTTATTAAAAATAATATAAACATATTTTACGTACCATTTCTTAACTAAATATTCAAATAAATATTATAAGATAAGTATATATAATAAATCAAAGACAATTCTTTTAAGATATTGTTTATTATATTAAATTCAAAAATTTTATGTGTGTCACAAATTATACAATATTGTATTATTGAAATGATCAGACTACTTAATCACACATACACAATAAGATAGAATTAATGATAATTTTATCTGTGTGTCGATGTCCTTCACCCAAATATGCTATCAATAATTTTTCTATTAGTTTCTCATAACCTTATCTTATAATCTACATGATCTAACTAATCATTAGAGTTTAGGATCTCATCATATTTACTCTAACATAGCTACTACACTAGCATATATTGTACTACCCTAATATTATAAAATATCATTTTAGGATAATTATTTGAGACTAACTAACCTTCCTCGTCATTTCGATAATTTTTTTTTAAGCTGATTGACCTCCTTTATTATTTCACATCTCTTAGTTGATTTAGGCAACAAATTTAAACTCAACTCAACTTCACACCCATTGCACATTTATTTATAATCTGCCATAAATCCTTAATTTTATTTAATTAGTTTTCTTTTTAAAATATGTGGTTAATATTCATTATTGGTCCTTTTTCTCTTAAGCGAACTTTTCTTAGTTAAGCAAAAATTGAAGCCTAAATCCACATTTTCCTTATACTTTTTTTACTTAAGTGAGTAATTCTCACTTGAGCTAAAAATATGTCAAGACCATTTTTTCTCCTTTGAAGCATTTTTCTTGAGTGACACACTCGTTGCTCAAGCAAGTACCTTGATTCTTGCTTAAATGACAACCTATCACTTGAGTAAACCGCTACGAGTAAAGTTACCTCTTCTACCGCCGATCTCTTACTCAAGTGAAATTCTCCTCACTTGAGTGGCAAATGTTAAAAATAAATGTTACATGAAACATATTTTTCAAAATCCAAAACATATTTAAAATACAAACATATCTTCAAATAATATATCAACATCCAACTACTACCATTAAAAAAATACATAATTAAATTTTTAAATTAAATTGAGAAACATACTTATTTATAATAACTTGGAAAATCAATAAATATACACCTTAAATTTTAACTTTTTAATAATAAGTCTTCAATAATATACAAACCTTCAATAATAATTTCTCTTTATCAAAATATTTTTACTTATATTTCCTTCCCAATCCTAAGTAATTAATATCTAAAAATCCAACTTAAATCTCCAATAACTTAGCAATATTCCAATATAAAGGTTATTCGCAATTTCAAAACCTTAACATTTAAGAAGAACTTTCAATAGAAACTAAATTACTTACCTAAATAACAAATTGATAGGCTAAAATCTTCTCTCTTTCTCTTTCAATTCTTTACTATTTCTTTCATATTTGAAATTCAATAAAGTTTTCTTATCTTATGTTTAGAAAAAATTTAAAGAAAAATAAATTTAGAAATATAGTAATTATCTAAAAAATAAATAAATTTAATTTTTTTATTTATATAATTTTGCAAAATAACTAAAATTTTAAAATATTAAATTTTTTTCTACATTGTTATAAAAATCAAATTCTATTTTAAGCAATTAAACTTAAAAAAATTAATTATCTTATTTTATAATTTAAGATTTAGAGTTTAAGTTAAAATGAAAAAGAAAATATTTTATTAATTCATAAAATATTCAATTAAATAAATATGAGTGTATAAATAATAGATTTTTTATTTATTATAATAAAGATTCTATTTCATCAAAAGAGTTTCTTTTAAATAAAGAATGGAGGGGAAATGTATCAGTTATCCTTAAGGTTAAATCTATTTTAACAAATTGATAATTTGAATTTGAGAAAATAGAAAAATTAATCTTATTCATATTGAAAATTCATATAAGATTATACATATATAGAGGTGAAATAAAAATAGAAGGCTGAAAATAAGGTAACAGCCACAAATATTAAGAGAATAAAATCATTATTAAAATGAAATAAAATAATTATAAATATATGTAAAATTTGTCATAATGAAGACTAATCTGACAACGTAATCTAAAGATCTGATCACGTGTGTTAAAATCTGACTGATCATGTGTATTAGCCCCCCTCAAACTGGAAAATGTATATCAGTCATTTCCAGTTTGAAGTTTTATCAGGTGGTTTATCATCCAGAACCCAGTTATTATTACTTGTCAGTGCCTCTAACTCTAAATCTGGTGGGCTGAGGTGTAGTGGTGATGTTCATAACAAAAGGCTGATATAAAGGTGGTGTCAAATAATAATAGGAAGGCACTTGAGAAAGAGGATAAAGATTACCTTTGCTTGAAGAGTGATGTGGCAAAGCAGCAGCACCAGTTATAGGAGGATTTTGTAGTACTGGTATAGGATTATGTGGTGCGGGTACTATATTTGGTATTTGACTGTCAGGAGGATTATTTTGTGGTATTTCAGGTTCTAACTCAATATGTGGTAAAGCATAATCAAAAGGTTCCACAGGAATAGAAGTAGGTAAGAGAATATCAGAATCAATAGTAGTTTTGGGCAAACTAGAAGGAAAATTACAGGAAAGTTTTTCTGAAATGGTGTTGTGAGCAGATGATTAAGAAGACTCAGTTGTCTGTGTGAAAATGTATAAACCTTTTTCTGCTTTAGCTCTACCAATCACCTTGCAAGCATTGGAATCCTGTATCGAACAAACATCATCAAAGAAAGTCAATTTACAATGAAGAGATTGAGTTAATTTTGTAACTGATATTATATTGAACTTGAATTTTGGTAGAAATAAAACATCAGTCAAAACAAAATTGGATGAGAAATGAATTGTGCCAGAAATGTTGGTTGAAACAAATATTCCGTTGGGGTAGACACACTTTGATAGGTGGTATGTGTTTATATGTAGTAAAGTTACTAAGAGAATTTGAAATGTGGTTTGTGGCACCAGTATCCAAGATCCATCTAGATATAAATACGTTACCATTGTTTGTTGAATCTGAATCAGCACAAGTGTGTGTTTACATAAGCAATATGTTGTGTGGAGTCCCTCTGATCTTGTTGTGGCAGTAAGGCCATTAAATTTTGATATTGGCTTTCAGTAAGACTAAAACATGCACTTCCTTGTGTATCTTTTCCTAATAAATCTTCTAGACAGTTGGTCTCATCTTCTTTAGCCATCACCATATTTGTAGATCTTGGATTATCTCTAAACTTAAAACCAGTAGGGAAACCATATTTCTTATAACAAACATCAACTGTGTGACCCAATTTTCCACACCACGAACATTTCTTGGAAGTGTATCTATTATTCCAACCATTACTATTTCCTTGATTTCTTTTAGATTCTGATGTATCATTACTAGCCGCAGTAAAAGCCTTTGGCATAGAAACACTCTCAGTGTTAAACTTTCGTTCCTGTTGAGCAACCAATGCAAAAACTCTATTCACATTGGGAAGATTATCCAAGAGCATCAGTTGTGATCTGACACCGGAATATTGGTCATTTAGCCCTCGTAAGAATCTCACCACTTGATTCTTATTTCGCTTCTCTTCAATTTTTTTGATTGCACCACATGAACATTTAGGATTGCATGTACAAACAGGAAGGGGATCCAAAACATCTAATTCATCCCATAAAGTTTTTAATGTAGTATAGAATTTTGAGACAAAGTTGTCACCTTGTCTCTGACTAAAGATTTCCTCTTGAATTCCTGAGATTCTGAATAGATCAGCATGAGAAAAACGTTCACGGAGCTCGTTCCACACGTCTGAAGCCTTACGCCAAAGTATGGACTGTGCAATTTCCTCGCTCATCGACTTTATTAGCCAACTAAGAACAAGCATGTTGCCCTTTCCCAAAAAGGAAAAATCACATGATTCTTTGGTGGTTCTGCAATTGTACCATCAACGAATCCTAACTTGTTCTTTGTTAACAAACTCATCTTCATTGCACGAGACCAACCGTGATAATCCCATCTGTGAGTGGTGGTAAAACTAGGACATTGCAGGGACTCTCATTTGGATGTATATATAAAGGATTTGATTCATTTTGTACATCTTGTAAAGTATAGAGATACATGGCTTCATTAGCCATTGATGCGCGCAACAGATCTCTCCCTCTAAGAGAGCACTGATACCATAACAAATTGATAATTTGAATTTGAGGAAATAGAAGATCAATCTTATTCATATTGAAAATTCATATATGATTGTACATATATAGAGGTGAAATAAAAATAGAAGGCTGAAAATAAGGTAACAGCCACAAATATTAAGAGAATAAAATCATTATCAAAATGGAATAAAATAATTATAAAGATATGTAAAAATCTATTATAATGAAGACTAATCTGACAACGTAATTTGAAGATCTGATCACGTGTATTAGAATATAACTGATCATGTGTATTACGTTTAAAAAGATTGTTCTTGAGCTCATAAATGATTGCTCATGATTAGGTTAATTAAATAAGATAAGCATAAAAATTTTAATGATATCAAAGCTAGTTTGATACGAAAACTTAAAATAATATTTCTGATATTTAGTTTGGAGAAGTATATTGGTGTTATACTTAAGAAAGATGATAACGTGAGTGATAAGTTTTAGGATTGATCGTTGTGGGTTACCTTTATAAGATTACAAGTAGGTTCTCATAACTTATGAATTTATAAAATTTTATCAATAGAAAACTTAATTTTCATTTAAAATATATATATATATATATATATATATATATTCTTGTGCATTACAAATAAACCTATTTATAGGTTAAATTAAAGTGTTTTTGTAAATAATCATAATAATGTTCAATAAGTTTCTAATTTAATTCTCACTAAGAGTCTTCAATATTTACTAACAATTAACTTTAAGTGATCTTTTCTTTAATTCTATTATTAATATTACGACTGCCACCATAAAAACATGAATCTACAATCAATTCATATTTGTGATAATTTAATCCACTAAATTAAAAAAATATAATAAAAAGTACACAAAAAATTCAAAATTATATTAATTTCTCTAAATCTTATTATATTCTTAATAAATATATATATATATATATATATATAAATCTTATCAAATTATAATATCTACATGTTTCCAACTTATAATTTTCTAAAATTCATCAATTTACATCAATTAAAACATTCATTTCATAAAAAATTCCAAGATTCATTATCATAAGTTTCAAAACATCCTTATTTAAGATTATAAAAAAAATTCTCCAAAACAACTCATACATATCAACTTTTCAATAAAAAATAAATCTTCTAAGGTGAGGTAATAGATATTTAAGTTATTTCCATTAACTTTTAATTCATTATTTTCTATCTATTCCTTACCCCCTTAAAGTTTTCGTTCACATTCTTTTTTTATATTTTAAGTCTTGGTTTTGATATATTGTCTTTTTTTTCAATTCTAAAAGGGTATAACTGTTTCTCCCTATCTCTTCACCGATATTTTATTTCAACGGAAATCACCTTTTTTGAGTCTTTCCTTTACTTTAAGTCCAACCCTTTCCTTCTATGTCTCTATCTGACCCAATTATAATTTCAAATGTCTATTAGCCCCTTGTTGTGTCTAGCATCCTCATAGATCCCCCACCTCCACCACCTCTTTGAGTATATAATCGTCAAAAGAAAACCCCTTCATCCACCTCTTGACTCTTATCTAGATCCAACTCTTCCATCCCTTCCAACTTTGTTAATTGAGTTTGATCTTCTGATAGCTCTTCGTAAATATATGTTCCACCCGTAATACTTCTCCTCATTATATTACTTAAATCTATCATAGGTTATCTCCATCACTTTATGCTTGTCTCTTTTCCATTTTGTCTATGTGCATTCCTAAAACTTCAAGTGATGTCTTAACCATCTTGGTTGGCATTAGGCCATTCTTGCTGAATTGAGTGCTCTTTAGAATAATGAAACTTGAGACCTCTTTCCTTTGTCCTTTGGGAAATCTTTTTTTGGTTATCGGTGGATATTTGCTATCAAAGTTAGCCTTGATCACACTATTAATCTTCTCAAAGCTTATTTAGTGGTCAATAGTTATACTCAAATTTTTGGATTGAACTATGGTGACACATTTTCTCAAGTTGCAAAGATGACACCTATTTACTTATTCATAGTTGTGGTTCCTCTTCGACATTAACCTTTTTACTAATTTAATGTAAAATGTGTCTTTCTTAATGGTGATTTGTAAGAAGAAATTTATATGGAGCAATTTCTAGGTTTTATTATTTAGGGGGAGTATTCTAGATTGGAATGTCATCTCCACAAATCTTTATATGATCCTAAGTAGTCTCCAAATGTATGGTTTGACAAATTTAGTACGGTTGTTCAAAAATTTGGTATGAATTAAAGTGAGACAGATCATGTAGTGTTTTACTATCACTCGAGTGTTAGGTGATCTATTTGGTAGTATATGTTGATAATATTTACAGGTAGTGATTACCATGGTATTTCACAAGTAAACAACACCTTTTTCTCGTCATTTTCAGACCAAAGACCTTGAAAAACTCATATTTTTGGGGGATTGAGATAGTACAATCCTACAATAGAATTTTATTTCTCAAATGAAGCCTGCATTGGATATTTTAGAGGAAACTCGACTAATAAATTCAAAGTCTATTAACATACCCATGGATCTCAATACCAAATTACTACCTAATTAGGGGGAGCCACTCTTAAATCCTAAGAAGTACAGATGATTGGTTAGAAATTGAATTATCTCACAATTACTCGCCTTGACATCTCCTTTGCACTCAATGTCGTAAGTCAATTTCTTAATTCTCCATGTGTAGGTCATTGGAATGTTGTCATTCCTATTTGAAATACATTAAAGGTTCCCATATAAAATGTTTACTATATGGACACAATAATGACATTCAAGTTGTAGGTTACTTAGATGGAGATTGGTCAGGCTCCCTTTCTGATAGGAGATTCACCTCTAGATATTGTGTTTTTATTGGTGACAATTTGATCTCTTAGAAAAGTAAGAAGCAAAAAGTTTTGGCAACGTCTGTTACAAAAGCAAAATATAGAGTTCTGGCCTTCGCTTCATGTGAACTTATTTGGCTCAAACAGTTGTTTATAGAATTGAGATTTGGAAAGGTCACTCAATGAAGCTTATCTGTGACAATCAAGTTGTCCTTCATATTATCTCAAATTTTTGTCTTGCATGAAAGGACCAAACATATTGAGATTGATTGTCACTTTATTTGAGAAAAAGTTCTATTTAGATATATCAAGACTTAGTTTGTTGACTTTAATGATCAACTAGCAAATGTTTTTACCAAATAATTGAAGGGACCTAGAATTGGTTATATTTGTAATAAGTTTGGTGCATATAATTTATATGCACCAACTTGAGGAGGAGTGTTAGATGTAACGAGTTAGGCTCATCTATTTGTATTTTTTTTTCTCTGATTTATATACATATAACCCTCTAGGTTCTAAACATTAGATATTTACTCTATACCTTTTTATCATTTATCTTTACACTAAGAAAATCATATTATTTGAAAGATAAAGAGATAGGATGTCCTAATTTGTTTCCAAGATGTTTGATTCAAAAATCAAACATATCATTATGAACTTAGACTAATATAAATTCATGTTTTTACATTAGATCTAACATACAAACTTATATAATCCCTTATGCAAGAGAGAAAAACAAAGAGAACTCGAGATAACTTATTGTAAGGACCCAGTGTGTGGTAGTTCTAGTAAGATGGTAACTTAAGTAGTGAAGGGTGAAAGTGATTGGTAAAATTTTTAAAGAGGACCTTAAATAGAAAAACTTAACTTTTCTACCTTCATTATCTTAAGTTTACTATCTCTCTAGAAAACCTTTTCCTCTAAGTTCTCTCTACCTTCTCTCTAACCAATCTTTCTCACCTTCCATCTCTTTCAAGATCTGAGTATACCATTTTGAAGCTTGCAAATAATAGATCTACTTGGACCGATTGGATTTTGATTTGGGGCACCCGTGGATAAATTTAAAGAAAATTGGGCATCTATTTTTGGAGGAAACCGCGACTGATTCGGGAGTTTTTGAGGTAAGGGAAGCTAGAACTGGGTTTAAATGCTTGTTTGGGTGCTAGATCTGTGTTTGCATGTCTGTTTCGAGCTCTGTCTACGAAAATCTGCTGAGCGCAGGGTCTCTGCGCTGAGCGAATTTGTTATAGAGACTCTAGGTTGAAATTCGCTGAGCGGAGAACACGGGGCTGAGCGCGCGGTGTGCTTAGCGTAGGAGACTTGCGCTGAGCGCATTTGTAAAAAATATAAAAAAAAAATATAAAAAAAAAATTCGCTGAGCAAATTTGTACTGCACTGAGTGAATTTTCCCTATTTGTTTTGCTTTATTTGAGTTGAAAAGATGAAAGTTGATAAATATATATATATGTGTGTGTGTGTGTGTGTGTGTGATATTCTTAGAAAAGTGTATATGATGCATGAAATATAATTTTGGTGAATGAAAGTGATAATGGGCATATGGTTGTGTATGTTAAAAAAGTAGCTATGATGATGAGTATGAATGGAATGTGGCATGTGGTAGATTAGTGTGTGTGGATCTAGGGATGAGTTAAGGTATCCAGACCTCAATGTGAGTCCCAGTCACGTAGACTAAGACCACATGTGGTTAGAGATCGATGGAGGTTCCATCAATTACTCAGAGGAGGAAGCTAGATGGGGCTACCCTGATGTTGTGAGTAGTGAGGGGATGACGCTGAGGTGAAAAAGACTCAGTTAGCCGATCATTATAAGATCCGTGGTCCATGTTCTGATACATTAGGTGTTAGCCTTAGATGTCCGCGATCCATACGATCTTCCGGAAGACGTCAGTCTTGAATGTGATATGTGATGTGTGAATGTGAATGTGATTATGTGTAAAGCCTTAGGTAGACCCTTACACTTAGATGTGATTATAGACAATATCTTATACAATTTATATAATTATGCATGCTCTTTTGTATCTCTAGCTTACCTTGTTTGTTTGGTATCTTTGTGTGACTGCTATGATTGTGTACCTTGCACAGGAGCAGGTGTCAGGTCAGGAGAGGATTCCTCAATGGGGAGATAGTAAGATTAGAAAATTCATGTAATAGAATCCTTATAATTTTAAATTGTAGAAGATTGGAAAAATTTATCAGGTTTTGTGAGACGTTATTTTAGAAATATAATAGAATTAAAATTATAAAATATTGAGATATTATAAATATTTTAATATAAAAATATTTTGGGTTCGTTACACTTATTATATAATTTTTTTTTATTGTAGTAAAATTCTCTGTAATATAGTATGTTGTTAGTAAAAATAAAAAGGTGAAAGACAAATAATATTTTTTAGAGAAATAATAATTTAAAAAAAAATGAACTATTTAACTTTTTACATTTATAATTTTAAAATTTTAATTAAAATTAAAATTTTATCTTTTATTATATTAACACGTAAGAAAAAAAAACCTGAGTCTAAATTTTCTTTTAATTGAATGTGATGGAACATATTGTTTAGAAAAAGATTAAAGAATACATTTTACCATTTACCTTCAAAATTTCATGCACGAAACTAAGTGTTTGGCTTATTTAATTTATATGTAAAATGTATTACATATACTATTTTATTTTATTTTTTTTAATAAAATTCTTTTTCTTCTATGTATTTGATTATATCTGTGAACAAGTAAATTAGAGAAAACCAGTGATAATACAAAAAGATAGGGAAATACATTTCAATTGGTTTTTTTCAACTTTAGAAAATAATTTGATTAACTATACATTACAATCTCAGAAACAAAATTGTTTGATACCTTCAAAGACTATATATTCTATTTTGTTTATTTTAGAAAACCAATTTGAAAATTTATTGAATTTTAGGAATTATATTTATTTATAATATACAATTTTATGAACCATTTTTTTTATTTTATTAATTTTAGTGGATAATATAATCAATTGTTACAATTTCAAACACTAAACGAATGATTTCACTCAACTTTAATAATATAAAATAAATATATTTTAGTAAGCTATAAAATGAGAATGATCAAGAAAAGGAAATTCAGGGGAAGAAGAGATACTTTTGAACGTGAGAAAAAAAAAAAGATTGATCTCACAATTTGTACATATATCTATATATTCATACACGCTTAAATTGATTAATTTAGTAATTAGAATATTTTATGTTAATGATAGTATTAAAAAATGTAATGTTACTTTGAAAAATAGCTAAGTACATAAATAAATAAAAAGTACTAAATTCGAATAACTTTTTGTTCATGTATGTTCGTATGCTTGGTAAAAAAATTATGCTGATATGTTATAGATTTTAAATCAATATTTTGTGGGACAAGTTACCAGAACATGTTTGAGGAATAATGTCAATAATTTGGCTGTGATTCGAATCATGCCAAGGCCAATGTTACTAAATTATTGATATTAATGGAGAAGAGTTAAAACTATAAATAACTTATATTTTCAAAAAAATTAAAAACATTTAAATTCTGATATACATAAAAAAATATTCTATATCCACAATTTAAAAGTAATATATATATATATATATATATATATATATATATATTCTTAATCCATCAATATGTTTCTAAAAACAAAGTTATAATGAATATTAGAAATATATCTCCCCTTTTAAAAATATCATTTGGAATAGTTTATTAAGGAATTGAAATTTAGTTTAAATTAAATAAAAATTTTAAATAATGAAATATAAAATTTGTTTAATTATATTTTAAATATATAAATAGAGAATTAAACATTTTATTCTTTATTTATTAAAAAATAATATTTTTTTAAAACTCTTCTTTTAAAAAAAATTCTCTAATTTTTTTAAGATTTTTCATTATTTTTTATTCTTTTCAAAATTCGAACATATCTAAAGGAAATTCTTGAGGAGAAGAGCACTTTCAACCAATTCAAATTTCTTTTGCGCAAGTTTCTAGTGTTCTAAATTGTGTTTAGAGACTACTCTTGAATGAGTTACATGTACCCTTAAGTTCTTTGCATGTAGGATTTTTCTCATTAATATGAGTCTAAGCTAGTTTAAGATGTGTTTGGTTTAATAATCAGGTACTCCTAGAACAAGTTAGAGCACCTGAAACCTAGTTCAAATTTGGAAGTGGAAGGAGTACTTAGAATAATAATCAGGTAAAGGAAATTAGTTCATTTTAAGATTTCTCATAAAAGCCTAGAATAGATGATTTGAAATGTGAGAGAAAAAGGAGTCAATATAATTGAGTTTCTTCTGAAATTTGATGTTGATGTGAATGATAGTTTGAATGAGTAGCTTAATTTGATGAGCATGCTAAGTGAATTGACTTATTTAAAATGGTGAAACTTGTGGTTTGTATGTTTGATTGACATGGATTGTTTTGAGATTCCCTGGTTGTACGGAAATGAATCTGACATGCTACTTATTTTGTGAGAAAATTGGTTATGATTGAGTTTGAGTTGCTTTGAGAATCATCTTTGAATGATTGAATTATGTATAAGGATTATTTTGAATAACTTGATCTAGTCTATTTTGAGTGAAACGTGAAATAAACTCTTTTAGGACTCTTAAATAGGTGGAAATGGTAGTTTGGATCAAAGGATCTTAAGTTGACTCTTCTACAAAATTCTCTGACTTGCATAATCTGCTCACCGGATTGAAAATTCGTTGAATGGATTTGTTCTAGTAGTTTTAGTGCTCTCGGGTGCACCATTCGCTAAACGAATTTGGTCTCTACTTAGCAAATTTGGCCTCCGCTGAGCGGATTGGGTCTATGCTCAGTGGATTTGTCCCAATTTTGGGACTACTCTCGAGTCCTAGTTTTGGAATTGCTCTCAGGTCCTAGTTTTGGGATTGTTCTTGGGTCCCAATCCATTGAGCGAATTGATTGTGCGCTAAGCGAATTTGCCTTATTATGGGAAAGAGATTTTATTTTAAATTTCAAGTATAATGGCATGTGTGATTGGGAATTGTATAAGAATATGAGTGGTTAATATGAGATGACATTGAGACATGTGTGACTCTAATTGAGAGGATGTTTAGTGATATATTTGGACAACATTAGAATTGATAATTTAGTGTGTATGAATTTAGGAATATGTTATGGGGTATCCGGACTTTAATGATATTTTAAGTTATATAGAATAAGATGTCATGTGGTGAAAGAGGCTTACTAATTGTTCTTATTGGGCAATAAGTTGAAGTTACCCTGATGTGGTATTGGTTGTGAGGAGTCGTAGGATGATTTTAGAGTGAAAAAAACTCAAAAGGTCAAGCGTTGGGAAGACCCGTGATCCTTAAATATACATTAGGTGTTAGTCCCAGATATCCAAAATTCATATAGTCTTTCAAAAGTCATATGTTTTGTATGTAATTATGTTAAATGTGTAAAGTCTTAGGTAGGCCTTTACACTAGAGAGGAGTACTTGCATTGTATGATTAAAAAATAAAAGATTTGAGAAAATTTGTAACATACCCAATAAATATATATATATATATATATATATATATACTCTAAGTATTCAAGATTAGTAAAGGATAATTTCTACTTTTATTATAGTCATCCAAAATATAAAATCTCTACTGAATTTAAGATTAAATTTTAAATTTCTAGTGCAAATAAGTCATACAACTACATCATGAAAGTGTAACTAAATTAATTTCCACTTTTGTCCATAGAAGATTCTCCTTCGGACTTGCTACCTACTTCTGTGTAAAGAATATGATCATAGCAACGATCATACAGAAAACACAAAAATATGGTAAGTTAGTAGAATCTAGGATGAAATACTCAAATAAGATATCAAATTGTATTCATAAAGTGTGTAATAACTTTCATTCTCAGTACAATGACCTACCTAAGGCTTCGTACATTTAAATACAGTCATGCAAAGACAGATGTCTTCCAAAAGACTAGATGCATCTCAGATATCGAAGGACTAACACCTGATGCATACTTTTGGACCACGAACCTAACCAATCGACTACTAAGTTTTTTTCACCCAGTGTCATCCCATAACTCTTCCATCAATCCTGCATCAAGGTTACGTTGACCAATCTAAGAGAACAACTAGCAAGGTCTCCATCGATTTTCATCACATGTCATCTAAGTCTATGTGACTCGGATGCACATTAAAGTTTGGATACCGCATGACATATTCTTAAGTCCATCCACACTAAATTTTAGAGATTTCATCATAAATCAGACACATAAATCCAAACCTCCTCTCAATAGGAGTCTCACAGGCCTCATATCATTTATAAATATTATATACAATGCCTCAATTCCATACATAATCATACACCACATTTCATTGTCCAAAATCCACTTCAACGGATTTAAACCCGAGAGCAACCCTGCATTTGGGATAAATTTCGCTTAGCGCAAGACCTTGGCTATAATGATCCCAAAATAAGTATTTTACCTTTCTAAATCGCAATTAATCTCACATATAATACTTTGTAGAAAGACACCAGAAATTTTGTAAATTTGTATAACCTCATAGTACACCTTTCAAAAGTAAGTAAAAACTTACAGTTAATTTGTAACACTACCTAAGACACTTACTTTGCAATGCTTGCATTACTCAACCACTATACAAATACAAGTCTAATACATCAGAATCATAATCCTTTAGAAGGTTCTCCTGTAATAGTATCTACTCCTGTGTCAAGATATGATTATAACAGTACAATAAAATCACAACACAAAGATATTAAGGATAAACTAATATAAACAAGATCAAACTTAAATATAAATCAATGAAATACATCTCAAACATATCCACTAATTCAATTAATCACCAATTCATAGAATCCACATAATCAAATTCATAGTATAGAAATTTCTCGTATTCATCTATTTGTAAACACCTAATGTACTAGACAAACTCATTTGGATAATCATATGGAATCTTTGACCTTAGAGGCTGACACTTGTCATGCTTAACGGTAACTGAGCAATAGTCCCTATCCATTCTAAGTCTTTTTCACCTCGGACCCTTGTCTATCCCCATTATGGTGCCACATGACAGGGTGATTTCCAAGCACTTATCAGATGACAACAACCACTTCTGAATAGTGCAAGTGAAACCTCCATCGACCTCACACCATATGATATACCTTTTCTACATGACTAGGATATCATTTGAAGTCTGGATACCTCTTTTACTGTGGATCTCAATAATTTCATATACACTAAAGCTATGCCAAGTAATATCTCACTAATAGTTATTTGATTCAAACACAACCATCACAATTAAATTATAAAATTCAAGGTAAATACATATTCTCAGTCCACTATTTTATCTCATCCATTGTGCATCAATTTTCTCAAGCATTTCATCATCATTAAATACTCACATGTACCATATTCATCCACAAAGGTATTTCTCAACATTTCCTCTTTCCCAACAGTCTCAATCCAATATATACAATTGCATAAAATTCTGATACTGCACATCAAAACATTCATCAATCCCAACAATTTCTATAGTATTATCTAGAAATAATACCATAATTATTCATATAGTACAATCCAACATTAGTATCCATTTTGATTCTAAATGACAATTATTAATCTAGCATTTCACAATTCAACAACATCTCATACAATTCAATGATAAGTGTACATTACCTAATTTATTTCAACATCCATCAAATTAATGAGTTTCTATCATTTTATTACTTATTTGTATTTATAGATTTATTTTAAAAATTAACAAGCTTTTAAATCCAGATAGTTTCGCTTAAGTGGAACAATTCTCGCTCAAGCAAAAATATTTCATAAAGCATCCATAAAATTAGAGCATTTTCGCTTAAGCGAAGAAATTTTCACTTAAGCAAAAATGTTCTCAAGAGCAAACTCCACGTCTAGTGTATTTTCACTCAAGTTAAAACACAATTTTCACTTAAACTAAAAATTTTCGCTTAAGTTAAAACGCACCTAACAACAAATCCTGAAAATACTCACTTTAGCGAAAATCACTCGCTCAAGCGAAAGTTCTTGCGTACGATACAAGAAACCTCAAGAACCAAGTTTAAACCTAATTTCCAATCAAATCAAGTTATTTTAAGGCTCCTAAACATGTTTCACACAATTTTCCACCGATTATTTATTTCAATTCAACATATACACTAGATATTCTCCATCAATTTTACAAGAATAGTTCAACACATCAATTTATCCCCAAATTAAAGAAGTTCGATCTAATTACCTTTCCTTACCTTTAATTTAGCAAAATTTTGTGGATCCAAAAGAATTCTAGATGCTAAGAGTTATTCCAAGGATCTAATTGCAGAATTAATCAGTGCAAAATGTTTCTCTTCTTACGATCTTTCTTTCGGTATTTTTGGATTCCAAAACGAATGAAGAATGAAGGAAAACTCTAACTCTAGGAAATAAGGTTGAGAGGATTAAGGAAGACTGAGAAAATTAGAGAGAGGATGAAAATATGCCAAAATTTTAAAAGTGTGCAAAATGAGAAGGTTTAGAAAATTTAGGCTTAAATATTCTCCCCCTTTCCTAAGCTATTAAGCTTAAGCCCTACCCAAAAGTCAGGCTCGACCCAAGACATTACATTGGTTCCCAACGGATTATCCGCTCAGTGAATTATGAAGAACAGGGGTTTTGCAGCTACAATATGTAAGAACCCAATGTGTGATAGTTCTACTAAGGTAGTGACTTAAGTAGTGAAGGGTGAAAGTAATTGGTAAAGTTTTAAAAAGGGTTATAAACAGAAATAGTTAACCTTTCAACCTTCATTATTTCACAGTTCATTATCTCTCTAGAAACTTTCCTCTAAACCCTCTCTACCTTCTCTCTAGACTTTCTCCTTCATCCTCCATCTCTTTCAAGATCCGAGCACGCCATTGTGAAGCTTGCGAAGAGTAGATCCAATTGGACCGATTGGATTTTTGATTTGGGTAAGTCTTCCGTTCTCCATTTTCTCTCCTAGGGTTTGAGAAGGGGATTTTGTGTTCATGAGTTGGATCTGTGATTTTAAGCGCTTGTAGAGCAATTTTGGAGCTTCTAGGTGTTTACTTATAAGGGAAATCACTAGTTGGGCTGAGAAATTCTGAGGTAAGGGAAGCTAGAAATCCAACTCTTTTTGTGAGATCTGTGTTTTAAATGCTCGAAATGTGTGATGTATGTTGCATTTACTATGTTTGGATGCTTGTTTGGTGTTAGATCTGCGTTTTCATAGCTTTACGAAACCTTATATGCGCTCAGCGGATTTGTTCCAAGGGTTCTCGGGTTGAAATTTGCTGAGCGAAGGGGCTGAGCGACGGTGCGCTCAGCGCATTTCATAAAATAAAATAAAAAATCCGCTAAGCGAATTTGGATTGCACTGAACAAATTTTCTTTGTTTATTTTACTTTATTTGAGTTAAAATGATGAAATTTGATATATGTATGTATGTGTGATTCTTGAGAAAAGTGTATATGATGTAATTTTGAGTAATGAGAGTGATAATGGGCATCTGGTCGTGGATATTAGAGAAAAGTAGTTATGATGATGAGTATGAATGAAATGTGACATGTGGTAGATTAGTGCGTATGGATCTAAGGATATGACCTAAGGTATCCAAACCTCAATGTGGGTCTCGGTCACATAGATTGAGCTCACATGTGGTGAGAGGTCAATGAAGGTTCCATCAGTTACTCAGAGGAGGAAGCTAGATGGAGCTATCCTGATGTTGTGTTGGTTATGAGTAGTGAGAGGATGGCGCTGAGGTGAAAAAGACTCAGTTAGTCAGTTGTTATAAGACCCGTGGTCCTACTCTGATACATGGATGGTGTTGGGATGAAAAAGTCGTTATAAGATGTAACAAACCAAAAATGTACCTATTTTACATCTATAACGGAATAAAATCTACCCATTAATTATTAATAATTTCAAAATATCATCTAAACACATAGAATATTCACTTTATTCAAGTTTATTAATTGAAAATAAAAAGTCTTTACAAATACTCATAATAAATTGAAAGTTGCAAAATTTATTCTTCAGTACAAAATTAGTTCCTCCTTAAGCAAAACTTGAAGCTATTATTTAACTTTCACCTGCATTGCTATCTGCTCCCGTGTAAGGACACGATTATTGCAGTATCAACAAAACCACAAACACAAACAGAAAGGGTAAGCTAATGTAAACAAAACCAATCAAAATATATATCATTCATAATCTCATCCTCACAATCCTTTATCTAAATATATTCAACTATTCAAACCATCATAGTCATTTTCAATCACACACATTCATCACACTCACTCATTCACAACACCTAATATTCTAGACAAACTCTTCCGGAAAATTATATAAAACTCTTTACCTCTAAGGCTAGCACTTGGACATGTTTCCTTGATTACCGGGCCATAGACTAACCCTAAGAGTCTTTTTCACCTCCGGATTTTCCTGCCTATTCCCTTTTTCTGGTACCGACACGTTAGGGTAACCCCTACATACACGTATCAAAGAATTGATGGCTCAATCCACCCAGTGATAAGTGTAGTAGAAGTCTCCATCAACCTCTCACCACATGGTACTCATGTCTACATGACTAGAATACAATTAGAAGTCTGGATACCCCATCTGATATCTCTAGATGTTCATATGTACACTAAAGTTAACCCAAATAGTACCCTGTGGTAACTATCTGACCTACACACAAAAAGCAAACAACCAATCCAAGAATTATACAACATATCAAACCAATCTCATGAACATCAATCAATGTCAATTTTATTTACATTGGCTTCCTGCCATCACAATTTTCTTGGCACCACTACTATCAACACAATTCTTTGACACCTTTGCCATCACAATTGTTATGACCTCAGTCACAATTCACAAAAATAAAATTCACATAATTATCAAAAATATCATCTCACAATCAAATTTCAATCACAATACATCACCAAATCACACTTTACATAACTCAATAATTTAATTATAACCTTTTATCACATTTCAACCAGTATCGCCAGTTATAATTAAATGTTGTTGTAAAAGAAGAAAACTATGAACAAGAAAAGTGGTACGTGGCGTTGTTATACCAGAATGCATCTTAGACCTTCAAACAAAGGGATGTTAACAACTAGTTTCCAACCTATATACCTTGTTTATATATACACAAAAAGCAACATTTCCAGATTTATCATAATGCATATAAACTTAACAACAGTAAATGTTACTCTATCGTAATGCATATATATATATATACTATTTTTAATATAAATTACAATATGAATATTTATCCAAAAATAATAAACTTTTGCTCAAGCAAAAATACTTTTGAAAACGTTTCATTCATCATCACAACATGACCTTTATTCACTCAAAAATTCATAACTTAAGTTCTACATATTATTTTCATGTGAAATAAAATCCATTAGTTAGATAACATCCAGGGCTAAAACTTTTATGAATGACACTTTTCCAAATTCAAAGTACAAATATGTCAAAAGGGGTTCACAAGTTAAAAGTGAATATAAACCTTTAATTACTAAAAAAATCATAACTTGAGTTACACACGTCCGTTTTATATGAAATAAAAGCCATTAGTTAGCTAACATCTATATCTACAACTTTCATGAAGAAAACTTTTTGAAATTCGAAACAAAATCTAGCCTAAATAGGGTTGCAATCTCAGGGCAAAACCCAAATCACTTTCAAATATAATAATCAAAATAATTTTCATAAATCTCACTTAATAACACAAAACACATATAATCATCCAATCAACCATAATTAATTGTGTTTAATTAACTTCCCTTACCTTTAAAGGATCTTAAAAAGAAATTCTATTCGGATAAAATTAATCTACTCTTCACGCTGTTTCCCCCGGTGTTCTCGGATTTTCAAAGAGATAAGAATTGAAGGAGAATTCTTAGAATTGAGATGAATTGGAGAGAAGAAAATTAGGGTTTTCTAAAAACAAGAGTGAAAAATGAGAGGATTAGGGTTAAATAAACTATTTATAATCTCTCCCCTTTCTAAGTAATTGGGCTTAGGGTTTACTCAAAATTGGGCTCTCACAATCTTCCCAACATCAAGAATTTTCGTCCTCGAAAATTATAATCATCATCAAAGAGAAAAGGATAATATTTGGCTTTTACATAAGACATGTGGTCCATGTTTCAATACATCAGGTGTTAGCCTTAAATGTCCGAGATCCATACAATCTTCTGGAAGACGTCAGTCTTGAATGTGATAATGTGATATGTGAATGTGATTATGCGTAAAGTCTTAGGTAGGCCCTTACACTTGGATGTGATTATAGACAATATCTTGTATAGTTTATATAATTATGCATGCTCTTTTGTATCTCTAACTTACCCTGTTTGTTTGGTGTCTTTTTTTTACTGCTATGATCGTGTACCTTGCACGGGAGCAGGTGCCAGATCAGGAGAGGATTCCTCAATAGGGAGATAGTAGGATTAGGAAATTCATGTAATAGGATCCTTATATTTTAAATTATAGATAATTGAAGAAAAAATTTATCAAACCTTGTAAGACGTTATTTTAGAAATGTAATAGAATTAGTATTATGAAATATTGAGATATTACAAGTACTTCAGTATAAATTAGCCTTTTGGATTCGTTATACAATACTCAACCAAGCATATAAGACACATCAAAACACAACCAAAGTAACATATATAATGTATTTTAAACATATAATTATAAATTTAATAAAAATAGACTAAATCTTTAACTTTTTTCTTACCATTATTCTTAATTTCTAAAATTTCTTCTTCTTAAAAAATAGGAATTGTATAAGAAAATGCCATCCAATTCTTTAAATACCTAAACAACACACTCACGTTACAAAAGTTTTTAATATATAATTTATAATCAATTTTTTTTAACAATTTTATTATTCTATATAAAAGTGAATGAAATAAAATTAAAATATTTTATTACAATTAGTTTTACTATAAATTGCTTTATGTTATTTTTAAGATTTATTTTAGTCTTTTATCTGTATGAAAAAATATTTTAGAATCAAATTATAATTTAACCTATTATATATTATTTTTTAAAAGTGTAATTCTTGAATGTTATAATTTTTTTATAATTATGTTATTATTTTTAAATTTAATAGAATAAAATTTAACTAGTGACACTAAAATTTTTCAATTGTTAAAATTACTTTTTAAAGAAGTTACAGTTTTTTGGTATAATTTAAAAAATTTAAAAGATCACTATGAATCAATTAAACTGTTAATCTTTACAATTTTATAAATTAAGAAATGAAAATTTAATAATAAAAGATCAATTTCATTAATAAATAAAAATTAAATTAATAATTTAACCTTCATTTATACTATAAAATAATAAGACAAGAATAATAATCATAGTATAATTGACCTTCTACAAAAAAACACTTTTTAATATCCAAAAAATGGGAAAATTGAAACCCGTGTCAGAAACACACAAAGTGAGTACGTGTGGCTGGTCAAAACAATAGTTCCATCCTTTTTTCTTTTTTTTTTAAAGTGTTATTTTTTATGTTTAAAATAAAAATATAATAACTTCTTAATTTTAATAAAATATTTATAATATTTTAGTTTTTATTTTTATATCATAAGATAATATTTTCTTCCGTTGAACAAAATCACACAGATAAAAAAATAACTATTTATTAATTTTATTTATTTTTATTAATATTCTGTTTTTTTTTATTAATTATTATTAAATAAATATAATAAAGACATAAAAAAATAAAAATTAAATTTATTGAAATTATTAAAATAGTTAATATTAAAGACTATTTTTTTCTAAAATCATGTAAGAAGAAATATATATATATATATATATATATATATATATAAAATAATCAAAGATTAAATAAAGAATAAGTTATAAATGATAGAAGAATAATTGATGTTATTTTAAATTTTAAAAATAATAATTAAATAATAATTTTTAAATTTGATAATTAAATAAAAACAAAAGATAATATATTTTAATATATTTATGTATTTTATTTATTATTAAAATAAATTTACATTGATTAAATTAATTTTACATAATAACAGTTTAATTTAGTTATTGTAAATAAAGTTTTTGTTGAGAATATTAATGATTAAAAAATATTAATATGATGTAATATTTATAGTTTCAATGTAATGAAACCGAATGAAACCGCTAGTAACTTTAATTTTCATTTATATCTCTGAACTTTCTGTTGACCCAATTTATTGACTTTATTTTTTATTTATATTTATTTCTAGTTTCAAAGTCACTTTAAAAATTAATAAAATTTAATAAAAAAACAAAATAGAAGTTGACTATTATTTTGTTTGTTTGTTTTGATTTTTTTAAAAGCTATCAACGGTAAGTAAAAAAATTAAAATTTATTTAAAATTAATTACTTTCCGAAAAAGAATACATTCATAAAATTAATTTAGTCAACATAATTTTATTTTAATGATAATTAAATAAATAAAAGTATTAAATTTTAAAAAATATTTATTTTGTTATGTTTTATTCTTTAATGATAAATTACTTTTATTTTAAGAATTTATATGAAAAGTGTTTAACTTAACTTCTCATTTTAAGAAGAAAATTACTACCAAAAACTAAATTTAATAAAAGAAAAGGCACTTCATTACAATTTTTTACACTATTATTTAATTATAAATATTTTTTATTATAATTAGTTAAAAAATTATGATAAAAATTTTCAAATTTTATTAAAAAAAAAAACATTCACCATATGAAATTTGAATTCTCAAAAAACCTGTATAACATTTAGACAATTTATTTATTTTTATTAAAATTTTAAGTAAAGAAGACTCAGTTTAAGATAAAAAAAAAAAAAAAAAAAAAAAAAAAAAAAAAAAAAAAAAAAAAAAAAAAAAAAAAAAAAAAAAAAAAAAAAACATCAAACTCAATAAAAACTTAAAAAAAAAACTAAACATTAACGTTATCATAAAGAAATAAGTAAGGTTTTAAATAGTCAAATGTGAATTTTTGAAAGAAAAAACATGATTGGTAACAAGAAAAAGAAACAACATATAGAATTGATTCATCACCATTGTTTAATTTAATTCTGGAATCAATTTTACAACTTCATAGATTAAATTCTTAATTAAACCAGTATCACAAAACATTTTATTTCAACTATCTCACATTTGATTCTTATTTAGCAATTACTGAAAGAAAGAAAGAAACATGAGAGAGGATATTTAACCCTAATTTTTTCTTAAAACATTCCTCAAAAGAAACAAAACGAGAAGTAGTAATAGTGGAGTGTGGATCCCGCCACCAGAAACAGGAACCACCCATGCCTAACCATTTTTTTTTGCCTTTTCTTTCTTTTTCCTCTGCATAATAATAATGTGAGTAATAAAATTGTACTACAGTGACACAAAACTTTTGTACTCTGTAGCCACACATGATGCTGCTGATGATGATGATGTATATATAAATCACAATTCACAATTCACAAGACACCACCACAACCCCAAAACTCAAGAAAAAGTGAAGGAAGGGAGCACCCAGAGAGGTTCACGGCTTCACTTTCACATCACCAAAACAAACTCATCTCTTCTCATCACAAACACTCTTGACCTTCAATCTCTTTCCTTCTGCTTCCTTTTCCCCTCTCTGCATTTATTTTCTTTTGGACTTTTCCACTCATGCACCCTCCAATCCCCTCTATTTAACCCTCTCTATCTCCTCCCCCTTCATCTCTCACCCAATTCACACACTCATTTTACATTCACCTTCTTCATTTCTCCATTTCTTCTTCTTTTTCTTCTTCTTTCAACCTCCAACATGGGTGGCATCAGTCTTGAAGAGATCAAAAACGAGAACGTCGATCTGGTACTTCTTCTGCTAAATTCTTCTTCTTTTCTGTCTACCCTTTTGTTTCTTTCTCAAATTTCTCTGTTCCCTTTTCTTTTTTCATGGAATGTTTGTTTACCCTTTTGTTTCTTTTATGAAATTTCTCTGCACCCTTTTGTTTTTCTTTTTCTGTATGTACCATTTTCCTTCTCACCATTTCCATCGATGATTGTCTTCTTAATTTTTCTCTCTCCCCTTTTAAGAACACTTTTCTATCAGAAACAATAACTCTTATATCAGTTCATCATGTATTCAAACAAAACACCAAAACACCCAGTTTTAAATCAAACATGCACTTAATGATTAAATTTTCTGACAAAAATGTTTTTTTAACGACTAATACTGAAGTAACAAAAGTTTCAGCAGTAGTATTAATTTTTCTTGTGGTGTCAGTTATGTACTTTTGAAAAGAATCATACTTTTTTCTGAAAAATTCACAAGTTCTGAATGATACTTTAATTTGCAGTCACATATCCTTTCTCTTCCCCCTCCAAACTCGGATGAAGTAAATACAAAAATCTTTTATGACAGTTAGTTTTATGTATGAGCTGGATATTCTAACAGTGTACTCGAAGAAGCTTTAGATTCTCAGAACATGAAATGATTAATTCAATTTTTTCTCAGTAATTATCATATAGATAATTTATTACATATGTTTTATATTGTTAATTTTATTTTCAATGATTCAGATGAATTGTGTGGTGTTTTCGTATTAAAATACATGTTTGGAATATACGTATTCAGTACGTAGTTGAATGAATACATGAAAGATGTATGTTGAAATTTCTCAAGATATACGAAACTGGGTGACTCCCTATTGTAGGGAAATTGCTAATCTGTGACTACCAAAGAAACGTCATTTGCAATTTTCTCCTGAGTCAACAAAAATCATTTTCTTTTCTGGAATATAATAACATCTTTTAATAACTTTTATTTTCCAATGTTTGAAATTTTCTACAAGTTATTAATTATTATTGGTTGACAATTAATTACATCACTATCCGTTGCTTGGTTTTAGTACAATTATTTATTGGTTATTACTAATAAATATAAAATTATGAAAAAATTAAATATGTTTTCAGTTTCTTAAATATTTTAAAATGTTATGTTTTTTAATTTTTTTTATTAAAGTAGGTAGTATTTTTCATCTTTATGATCAATTAGTGATGGAAAAATCTATATTAACTAAAAATAAAATTTAATTATAATATATAATAATTAAAAATAAAATCTAATTATAATATATAATAAAAAAAAATTTTAGAATCAGTTTCAAGAATAAATTAGATTTTTTAATTATCTATTATATAATATTAAAATTATTAAATTTAATTTGAGTTATGTATTAATCTATTAAAAATAGTATAATTAAATAAAATAACAGGGAATAAGGTTGTTATGATGATGTTTTGGGTCTAAAGAGAAAAGAAAAAGATTTCGTAAATTCCGAGAATCCGCACCGTACGATGATTAGTGGGAGGAAATAAGGACTAGAAATAGTTGTTGTTTCTTCAGGCACGGCACGGTTCTCTGTTTCCTGTTACACTTGAAAATTCTATGGATTTTTCTTCTTCTAAGGATGTTTGTTGTGATACAAATAAAACACATATCACTTTTTCAAGTGTGTAAAGTGATTCCTCCAAAACTAGAATATTTAAATTAAATAAAGAAAAGCAAAATATTCCACTTTAATTCAAAATGGATAAAATTACACCCTTTAATTGAAATTAAGGGTAGAAACATTTGCTTTATTCATTTTGTTTTTACTTTATCCAAATTTATTTACTGTCTTTTTCTTGCTATGAGTGAATTAGAACTATCAAGTTTTAGCTTGTATAAGATAATTATTTAGACAAGAGATTGTAATTATTTTTTTATGTTATATTAAACTATATTCATAATTTTTTTTTATTTTTAAAATAAACACTTACTTTTTATGTTTTTTAATAATGGCATTCTCATTTTATATTATTTTTAAATACGCATTTTGTTTTATTCTTTTAATAGATTATTCTCATCTTCTTTATGTTCTTAATGTATTGATATTTACTTCCCTTATCTAATTTATAAAAAATAAAAAAAATTATTCATAAAATTTCTTAATTTAAATTTTATATAATTTTTTATTTAAACTTTAGTTAATATAATATTTTAAATAAAATTAATAAAATATATATTACTTTATTAAAATTAGAAAGAAGATGAATGTCATTTATTAAAAATAAAATGTGAGTATCTATTTAAAAATTAGAAGAGATTTTTTCTGGCTTCTGGTTCTTGAATTATTATTATTTTTAGACATTGATTTCTAATTCTAATAATTTGATCCTTTTTTTTATCATTCAGTGATATATTCGTATTTTTTAATACTCATTTTGATTTTTTTTAATCTCTACTTATTTGAGTTTTAATCTTTATAGTTTTTATTATTGGCTTTTAATAGTTTCCAATTATTTAAGTTTTGGTTTGTGAACGACCAAAGCCTTAATAAGTAAAATTATAAAAGGTAATATTAAAATTGATACCTATCTTTTTGTTCTTATTATTTCATATTGTTTTATTTTACTTTTCAAGGAAAAAAGGAATCGAATACTCCTTGATTGTGAAACTCTGCATTGTTTTTAATACATTTTTTAAATCTAATCCAATTAGAGTTCAATTTGTCAATTGGATTCAAGAATCTAAGTTATAGATATAAATTATTTTTAAACTCACAAAAATGTCTTAATTGTTTTTTCTTTTCTGTTGAATAATTTGGCGATTAAAACTAACCCTGTCACTATTTTCTTAATCAAATGCATATTAAAAAAATAATGTAAAAAAGTTGGGGTAAATTTAATTTTAAGGAAAATTGGAGTAATGTTACACAATTAATTTCGGGCATGTAAAAACATTTTTCCCAGTATACCATCTTATATTTGATTTTTTTATCAACAAAATTCTGAAGAAATGAATATCTTAACCATTATTTTACTATTATTAGTAGTAGTATACGTGGTTGAGTGAAAGAGCAAAATGCATGAGCTACACAATATTTATAAGACACACTTTTGTGTATGTTGGTAAGTGTTATGAGAAATAACAATCATTGAAATTAACCTTGTTACCAGGAACGCATTCCAATAGAGGAAGTGTTTGAGCAGCTGAAATGTTCAAGAGCAGGTCTAACATCAGACGAAGGGGCCAACCGGCTCCAAGTCTTTGGACCAAACAAATTGGAAGAGAAAAAAGTATGTTTTCCATAACTCACATTGCAGTTTATGTTTTTTTCCTTCATTAGATGCATATAGGTGATGATGTCTTGTTGTGTGATGAAACAGGAAAGCAAGTTTTTGAAGTTCTTGGGCTTTATGTGGAACCCTTTGTCTTGGGTCATGGAAGCTGCTGCTATCATGGCCATTGCTTTGGCAAATGGAGGAGGAAGGCCACCAGATTGGCAGGATTTTGTGGGAATCATTGCTCTGCTAGTGATAAACTCCACAATCAGTTTTATTGAGGAAAACAATGCTGGTAATGCTGCCGCTGCTCTTATGGCTGGTTTAGCTCCCAAGACTAAGGTTTTCATTTTATCCTCAAACTTTTTAATAGAGCTAATGCACAATTTGGTCCTTAAAAGTTGCAACTGGTATTGTTTTGGTCCTAAAATTTTGACTGCTAATGAGTTTAAGATAAAACTTTGATAGTTTGTTAGGAGTTTTTTTGGTGTTGTTATGTCATAAAAAATAGTTTCACCCCAGTGATTTGTGTAAGAAAGGTTTGCATTAAATGTGTACATAACATACATTGCTGAGGTGAAACTCCAATTCTGATTACAGAACAATATCAAAAGTACTTAAATAATTGTAAGTTTGTACGTAAGTTTTTTGACTCAGCTCTCAACCTGTAAACGATTTCATTGTTCAAAGGACTAATTTGTATAGATGAAAACAATCAGGACCAAGAGCAACACAAGTTGCTATTTTTGGAGACCAAATTATATATTAACTCCTTATTGATTCATGTGTATGGCAGCATTATTTTTTATCTGTTTGTTAAGACTTCTGTTGCCTTAAATTTTAGGTACTAAGGGATGGCCGATGGAGTGAACAAGATGCTGCAATTTTAGTACCAGGAGACATAATCAGCATCAAGTTAGGAGATATCATTCCAGCTGATGCTCGTCTTCTTGAGGGTGATCCTTTGAGTGTTGATCAGTCTGCTTTGACTGGAGAATCTCTTCCCGTGACAAAGAGTCCCTCAGATGAAGTGTTTTCGGGATCAACGGTTAAGAAGGGAGAGATAGAAGCAGTTGTAATTGCCACTGGAGTGCACACCTTTTTTGGCAAAGCAGCACATCTGGTGGACAGCACCAACCAAGTTGGACACTTTCAGAAAGTGCTCACTGCAATTGGTAACTTCTGCATTTGCTCAATTGCTATTGGAATCATCATCGAGCTCATGGTCATGTACCCAATTCAACACCGCAAGTACAGGGATGGAATTGACAATTTGCTAGTGCTCTTGATTGGAGGAATCCCCATTGCCATGCCAACTGTGTTGTCTGTAACTATGGCTATTGGTTCTCACAGGCTTTCTCAGCAGGGTGCCATCACAAAAAGAATGACAGCTATTGAGGAAATGGCAGGGATGGATGTCCTATGCAGTGACAAAACTGGGACTCTCACTTTGAATAAGTTGAGTGTTGATAGAAACTTGATTGAGGTGTTTGCTAAGGGTGTCGAGAAAGAGTATGTTATCCTTCTAGCAGCCAGAGCTTCCAGGACTGAAAATCAAGATGCCATTGATGCTGCAATTGTTGGCATGCTTGCTGACCCAAAGGAGGTATATATACCAAAATCCAACTCTTTTGTATAAAAAAAAGAAACTTGAATTTGGGATATAAATAAAATTTAATTTTGATGTTCGGATTGATTAGGCACGTAGCGGTATTAGGGAGGTACATTTCCTTCCATTCAATCCTGTAGACAAGAGGACTGCTCTTACCTATATTGATTCTGATGGAAACTGGCATAGAGCTAGCAAAGGGGCTCCTGAGCAGGTAAATATGAGTTTCATTGGTACAATTTTATGATGTAGTTTTGAATAAGAAAAAATAATGTTTTTCTCCTGCTTCAGATAATCACCCTTTGCAACTGCAAAGAGGATGTCAGAAAAAAGGTTCATGCAGTAATTGATAAGTTTGCTGAGCGTGGACTTCGGTCTTTAGGTGTTGCAAGACAGGTAAGCAAAGCTGTTAACCCTGTGTCTTATTTTATATTTGATTAGAAACGAATACCCTTCTTTTATTGTAAGCTTACATGATCTGCG
This sequence comes from Macrotyloma uniflorum, assembly GCA_016859785.1. NCBI lineage: Eukaryota > Viridiplantae > Streptophyta > Magnoliopsida > Fabales > Fabaceae > Macrotyloma > Macrotyloma uniflorum. The sequence goes on along the minus strand of BDMB01000099.1, from coordinate 55,519 downwards.
CACAGGAAGTACCTGAAAAATCAAAAGATGCTCCTGGTGGACCATGGCAATTTGTTGGACTGCTACCATTATTTGATCCTCCCAGGCATGATAGTGCTGAAACCATTAGAAGAGCTCTTAACCTTGGCGTGAATGTTAAGATGATTACTGGTAGGATTTGAAGTCATGATTTCTTGTAGCTTGAACTGTATAACGAAAGCCTGTAGCTCTGAACTTGCTTTTTGGCTCTGTCATTCTGTAGGGGATCAGCTTGCCATTGGAAAGGAAACGGGCCGAAGGCTCGGAATGGGAACAAACATGTACCCTTCATCTGCATTGCTTGGCCAAGACAAGGATGCTTCTATTTCAGCTCTTCCAGTTGATGAGTTGATTGAGAAGGCGGATGGATTTGCAGGAGTATTTCCTGGTAGGTCCTTTAGATTTATATGTCATGAGTGTATCGTATTCAAGTCAAAGAGTTATAATTTATAATTCACTTCAATGCTTATATGGTAATAGTAATGATGACCAATCATCAATTTCTTTTCACTTTCAACTATTTCAGACACCCTTTATTTTTCTATGGCTTCTAAGTTGTATGCAAGTATTGAAACTGCTATGTTTATCAACAATGTAATTATGTTTCAAATTGAGTAACATTTCAAATGTTCTAATCCTTTTTATATTTGATAGAGCACAAATATGAAATTGTTAAGAGGCTGCAAGAGAGGAAGCATATATGCGGAATGACAGGTGATGGTGTAAACGATGCCCCTGCATTAAAGAAAGCAGATATTGGAATTGCTGTTGCTGATGCCACAGATGCTGCTAGAAGTGCTTCTGATATTGTCCTCACCGAACCTGGCCTCAGTGTCATTATTAGCGCAGTGCTCACCAGCAGGGCAATTTTCCAGAGGATGAAGAACTATACTGTTAGTTTCCTTGCATCCCCGTTTAACTATTTGGCCTTATTTTAGCGTTTTTAGTTTTCTAATATCTAAAAATTCGATTGTGAAACAGATCTATGCTGTGTCAATCACCATCCGTATTGTGGTAAGTGTTGAAATTGGCTTGATACAAAAAATTGTCAATTTTTTTCTACATATTTATGCAATTGAATCATAAACTAACGTGGTTTTTTTCTTATTTCTTTTTATTTTGGTAGTTTGGTTTCTTGTTTATTGCGTTGATCTGGAGGTTTGATTTCGCACCCTTCATGGTTTTGATTATTGCCATACTAAATGATGGTAAGAAACATGTTCTTGGCTTTCATGTTGTTTGCTTTATTCTTTTCTGCTAAAATGTTTAAACTGATTTCGTTATACTACCATGTGTTTAGGTACCATTATGACTATATCAAAGGATAGAGTGAAACCATCTCCACTTCCTGATAGCTGGAAACTGAGAGAGATATTTGCTACTGGCGTTGTGCTAGGCAGCTACATGGCACTAATGACAGTGATATTTTTCTGGGCAATGAAAGATACCAACTTCTTCTCGGTACATAATTTATATTTTCCTTTTTACCTCAATACGATCTCCAACTTGTTGAAAACCAAGGTCAATGAGCGAAAGTTTCACTATTGCAGAACAAGTTTGGTGTGAGGCCACTGGGACATAGTCCTGAAGAAATGATGGCAGCCTTATACCTACAAGTCAGTATAATAAGCCAGGCTCTAATCTTTGTCACAAGATCCCGCAGTTGGTCTTTTGTTGAAAGACCGGGTCTTCTCCTACTAGGAGCTTTTCTGATTGCTCAGTTGGTAAGATTGAACCCTCCTATTCTCCCATCAGCAATGTTACATGAAACTGCTTTTTAGTTGTCAGATTTTAGTATTTTTGTGTGATCTGAGCCAACCTAAAAACTAGGATAAGACTTTATGTGTAGAAGCATCTTTTTGTTATGTTTAGAGATGTCTTGATCATTAAATTATGCACTTATTCCTCTTCATAACAACCAAAAGGAAAAGAAAAAAATCTGCTACTAAATGCACATGATAGTTTAGTTTTCTTGGTTTTCATTGGTGGTAATGGTAACAATAACTTGTTCTGCAATTGACAGGTGGCAACTTTTATAGCAGTATATGCTAACTGGGGCTTTGCAAGAATAAAGGGAATGGGATGGGGTTGGGCTGGTGTAATCTGGCTTTACAGTGTGGTAACCTATATCCCTCTTGATTTTCTCAAATTTGCAATCCGCTATATTCTAAGTGGGAAGGCTTGGGACAATCTTTTGGAGAACAAGGTATGTTCTTTTCATTTTCTCCTATTTAACATTTGTTCCATTCTTAGTCCAGAGGTATAGAGGTTCATATCATGTTCATGTTCCCTCATCACAGACTGCTTTCACTACAAAGAAAGACTATGGCAAAGAAGAGAGGGAAGCTCAATGGGCGGCTGCACAGAGGACACTTCACGGTCTTCAGCCACCAGAAACCTCCAACCTTTTCAATGACAAGAATAGCTACAGGGAGCTTTCAGAGATTGCAGAACAAGCCAAGAGACGAGCTGAAGTTGCAAGGTAAGCCATCAGGTTATATTATTATACAAGAATAATGTTGAGTTTATTTCAAAAACACTCTTATTTTTAACTCTAGGAATCATTTCCAATAAATATGACTAAGGCAAATTCAGAAAATGTACTCTTTTTTCTATGAAACATTCTTAATAAATATGAAATTAGTTAATTTTTGCTTATATATGAGTTCATAGGAAGTATATCAGATTCAGGTAGTACTTGAAAAGGTTTTGGAAGTAACAATTTTATTATATGAGAAATGTGAGCATTGAAAAACACTCTTTCCAATGCACTATTAATAATAAATGGAGTGGAATCTACTCAGTTGAGACCTATATTCATTTATGGGATTCACATGAATTTCTCTGCATAACAAAAGTTGTATTGAAAGGAGTGCCTGAGAGTAGGTGTTGCTAGATTTTTTAATGTGTGATACTGAGGAATGATGAATGATAGATATGTATGATGTTTATCTAACAATAATTGAAATTGTGTCACAGGCTTAGGGAGCTTCATACTCTAAAGGGACACGTTGAGTCAGTGGTGAAGCTGAAGGGGCTTGACATTGACACAATTCAGCAGCACTACACAGTTTAAGGAGCTTGGAGAAGCTTCAAAAGAATCGGTTCAGTGCTTTTTTTGAGAACAAGATCACATATAATGACGAAGAAAGACTTAAAGACCATGCTCAATCTGTCTTTTAAGTTACATAAAGAAAATGAGTCTTTTGAAAATTTGAATGGTCTCTCTCACTGTCTCCATCTTTTCTAGGAGATACTATGCTCTTTACGTATCAAATAACATAATTGGTGGGGTTTACTATCATCTTTTTACCTGGTAGTATGCTAGTGTTATTGCTTACTACGATCATACTAGAAGATCAATCTTAATCTGTGTTTTCCTCCAGCCAAAATAATTTGAGTCTGAGATGGTTACCCCATTTTTACAATGCTATTTATTTTTTTAGTCCTTGTTTTCTACAAGTGTTTCAAATTGCAGTTGCAACTATCACAGTCTAATGCATCCAATATGGATACATAATCATCATAGCTTGGTGTGACCGTAGCAATAGCAGATAAAAATAAAGTAAATGCTTCATTGTTTGAATTGAATTGAATTGAATTGAACTGAAAACGTTATGAATAGAGAAAAGGTTAGACATATGAATTAACCTCAAGAAAAAGAGAGAAGAAATTGAAAGAAGTATTTGACAATTATCTGAACATAGACATGGTTAGTGGCTATGTTGTTCAACTTATAATGTTGTGAACATCTGCTGGAAAATGTTTGATGCTTGAATTTCAAATTTGAGACTTATTGCTTTATAAAGTGAGTTGAGATGAGAAATTTAATTAAGAGTTAATGGTGTAATTAGGGATTAATTAAGTGACTAAAACAATCATCAAACAAATATAATGATAAAAAAGAAACAAATTTATTATGGGTGTTGGAAGAGAAGCACGGAGATAAAAATCAATGGTGGTATATTTATATTTCATTCATCTGGATTACTGGATTGTATATTTACATATTGTGTTTCTTCGTTTATCGTGTGGTGGTTGTGTAACTTAGTTGTGCATGCATTACTCAAGAATTATACCCAGATCCTTCAACGTTGAACCAGTTTAGCTTTCAGATACTAACCATTATATCACGCAGATTTTATGTGATAGGATTGGTTGTTTATATTTTTTAATATATGTTTTAAAGATATTATTTATTTATTTTTTTGCCATATAAAAAATATTAAATATAAATATTTGATTTTTTTAATATTTAGTGAAAGATGTAATTATTAGAGACGGACCATAACGTATTTAATTTATTAATATTTATATAATATTATAAATATTAATTAGGGAGGTTCTATTGCGATTCTTTATTTTTTTATTGCCATTTTTTTTTATCTACCTTTTTTCTATTTTTCTAAAATAACTTTATTTAATTTGTTATTTATTACAACTCCCACATTCTTTTTCTTAAAAATAAATTAATATAACAATTGTTTCTATAAACACTCCACTTTCCCTATGGAATAACGACACTTGTACATTCCAAAAGAAATCCACCACCAGGTACTGCCTTGGCCTCCTTCCCAGGTCATAGCCAGTCACACCATCACAATTATCTTTTTTTTCCTTCGCAAATATATGTTTGGTCTCATACTAATTAATAAACACAATAATATCACTGTAAAAAAAATGACAACAATATCACAGCACTGCATCCTTCATATATATGTTATCTGTGTCAAATTTGTTTTCTCTCCAAAATAGACATAATATTTATAAACTCATCAAGAACAAGTAAAAAAAAAAAACATTAAATCCCCAAAATAAAATTTCTCATCAGGACTACATAACAAACAAAAATAAGTAACTGATAACAAAATCATATGCAATTTATCGAAAGTTTCGACTAGGGTAAGAATATTTAAGTTTCCCCCTGTGAGTCTGTGCAATCCAAAAGAGAATTAAAAATGCAAGTTAAATGTCTCTTAAGTTTAATCATCAAACATTTACATTCAGGTACGAAACATTCAATTAATCATTATTCAATATGTAAGACAACAATTTACCTGAAAACGAAAGAAGATGTAGCATGCTTAGTTCTTTTTGGACAAGTGCGGCAATTGTGGCCACTATCTTTACATAAACTACATTTTTTCACATTTTCTTCTCTTTCAAATGCTGATGGCTCACGCTTGGTAGAAGTTGAACCTTTTTTTCTCCCTTTATGAGATTGAACATGAGGCTCAAGAATTAAAGGACTAGAGGCAAATACAAATTGACTAAGTTGCTTTTGCACATTTTCTTTTTGACTAAGAGACAATATTTTATACTTTGAATCCAATCCTTCAACAAGTTTTCCCCATCGTTCTTCTTCATCTTGCTCCTCACCAAGCTTAGACAATGATTTGTCATCAATTCTCCATTGTGGATGTATATCATTAATTTCCAAAGTTTCTTTTTTCTCCTCCTTAATCTTATGTGCACAAGAAATTACAGTAAGGGTAAAGAAAGCTAGTAACAAAAAAAAAAAAATCAAACCTGAGACAATCATTTGAAAATATGAATTCATCTCTGCTTCAAAGCTTTCTATTGAATTATGAGGTTCAATGTCATGTGAATCCATGTTTTCATTGGTAACATGAGCTTCACCTTCTTCCATAACATAAGAGAGTAACAGTAAGGAGAAGAAGAGTTTTGGTGAAAATAGTTGATGCAGAGAAGAGTTTTAGCGCTAAAATGAATTTAGGGTTGAAAAGGAGAGTAACCATGGGAGTGGGATAGTTTGAGTGGGAGTTGCAATAGACAACAAATTAAATAAGGGTATTTTAGGAAAATAGAAAAAATGTGGGTAAAAAAGAGTGGCAATAGAAAAATGAGGAGTGGCAATAGAGCCTTCCTATTAATTATAATTAATTATATGTAATATAATAAAATATATCTACAAAAATTTTATTATATTTGTGTGATTAATTAGGATAAAATCAAACCTGAGACAATCATTTGAAAATATGAATTCATCTCTGTTTCAAAGCTTTCTATTGAATTATGAGGTTCAATGTCATGTGAATCCATGTTTTCATTGGTAACATGAGCTTCACCTTCTTCCATAACATAAGAGAGTAACAGTAAGGAGAAGAAGAGTTTTGGTGAAAATAGTTGATGCAGAGAAGAGTTTTAGCGCTAAAATGAATTTAGGGTTGAAAAGGAGAGTAACCATGGGAGTGGGATAGTTTGAGTGGGAGTTGTAATAGACAACAAATTAAATAAGGGTATTTTAGGAAAATAAAAAAAATGTGGGTAAAAAAGAGTGGCAATAGAAAAATGAGGAGTGGCAATAGAGCCTTCCTATTAATTATAATTAATTATATGTAATATAATAAAATATATCTACAAAAATTTTATTATATTTGTGTGATTAATTAGGATAAAATCAAACCTGAGACAATCATTTGAAAATATGAATTCATCTCTGCTTTAAAGCTTTCTATTGAATTATGAGGTTCAACGTCATGTGAATCCATGTTTTCATTGGTAACATGAGCTTCACCTTCTTCCATAACATAAGAGAGTAACAGTAAGGAGAAGAAGAGTTTTGGTGAAAATAGTTGATGCAGAGAAGAGTTTTAGCGCTAAAATGAATTTAGGGTTGAAAAGGAGAGTAACCATGGGAGTGGGATAGTTTGAGTGGGAGTTGCAATAGACAACAAATTAAATAAGGGTATTTTAGGAAAATAGAAAAAATGTGGGTAAAAAAGAGTGGCAATAGAAAAATGAGGAGTGGCAATAGAGCCTTCCTATTAATTATAATTAATTATATGTAATATAATAAAATATATCTACAAAAATTTTATTATATTTGTGTGATTAATTAGGATAAAATCAAACCTGAGACAATCATTTGAAAATATGAATTCATCTCTGCTTTAAAGCTTTCTATTGAATTATGAGGTTCAACGTCATGTGAATCCATGTTTTCATTGGTAACATGAGCTTCACCTTCTTCCATAACATAAGAGAGTAACAGTAAGGAGAAGAAGAGTTTTGGTGAAAATAGTTGATGCAGAGAAGAGTTTTAGCGCTAAAATGAATTTATGGTTGAAAAGGAGAGTAACCATGGGAGTGGGATAGTTTGAGTGGGAGTTGCAATAGACAACAAATTAAATAAGGGTATTTTAGGAAAATAGAAAAAATGTGGGTAAAAAAGAGTGGCAATAGAAAAATGAGGAGTGGCAATAGAGCCTTCCTATTAATTATAATTAATTATATGTAATATAATAAAATATATTTACAAAAATTTTATTATATTTGTGTGATTAATTAGGATAAAATCTTATATTATATTTCTTAATTTATTCACAAAAATTAAAAAAAAAATATAATCTAATAGTTTTATTATAAAGTTAGATGAGTCTAAATTGAATAAAGCTTTAACCTACAAACAAGTTTTATTTCACTATATTCATTAAGGTATATTTTACATTGGTAAAATGTGATATTCATTATAATCTTGATGATTCTTAATTGAATAAAACTTTAACCCACATACAAGTTTTATATCACTAGATTCATTAAGGCATGTTTTATATTGGTAAAATTGACATTTACCATAATCTCAAATTATGAAATGAACATGTATTTTAACTTTACATTTATGCAATTTGAGATTTTTTATTTATATATCAAGTGTGGTATTCTTGAATTAAGAGAATATAATTATAAAATTTAAAAAGAGAGAGTTATTCTAATGGAAGAAGGTGAAATAGTGAACTTGATTACTTCTATTAAGAAAAAGAATAATCAAGTTAAGCAAAAGGAAAAGATTTCTGCTCAATCAATTATAAAGAAAGAGGAACACATGAAGAAGGATTGTGAAACATTTAAGAATTAGTTAGAAAAAGAAAAAGGTAATTTCTTTACCTTTGTCTATTATGAAACTAATATGACTACTATTAGTCATGACACATGGTGGATTGATTCTGGACCTACAATTCATGTTTGCAATACCTTATAGGATATATAAAAGCTGAGGAAATCAATGGAAAGTGAACAATACATCTATTCAAGAAGTAGGATGAGCTCATATGTGGAAGCCATTGGGACATGCAAATTACTTTAAGTAGTGATTTCGTTTTATGTTTGGAAAATACCTTCTATATTCTTAGTTTTTCCAAAAAATTGATTTCCATTTCACAACTTGTACCTTTGGGATTTTCATTTAATTTTATAAATTTTGATTTTACTTTATTGAATAAATCAAAGGTTGTTGGTTTTGGTCAATTATGAAATGGTATTTTCTTCATTAAATTGCAAAATGAAACTACTCATAATTCTATGCATGTTTCTTCCGAGTTAAAACAATATGTTGTGAATAAGGATTCCTCTATATTGTGGCACCGAAGATTGGGACATATCTTCATTGATAGAATTAAACAATTGGTGAATAATAGAGTACTTAGTACTTTATATTTTACCGATTTTGAGACTTGTGTGGATTGCACTAAGGGTAAGCAAACTAACAAGTACAAAAAGGGTGTTAAGAGGAATTTAAACTTACTAGAAATCATTCATATAAATATTTCCTGTTTTGGTAACAAAGTAGTAGGCTTTTGGGGATTCTTGAGGTCCATTTTCTTGCCACCAACAAATGAACCCTTCTATGCAATGGAGGGTCATCCTTAAGATGTTGATTAGGACTTAGGAATGGGTAGTGTTCAACATGGTATCTTTAGAATGAATTGTAGATTGTATATAATTATAAAATTTGTGAAATATAATATAAAATTGAGTTGTACTGAATTTTTTAGATTTATGTATTATAATTTGTGATTGATTATGAAATGAAATTGGTAATGATGATGTGAATTGTGACTGAGGTCACAAGAATGAAATTGATGGTAATGGCACCAAGGTATTGTGATGACAATGGTGTCAAAAAAATGTGATGATAACCGTAGTGTCAAATAAATTATGATGACAAAGAGTTAATAAAAATGGAAATGACATTGATTGATGTTAATGATATTGATTTGGTATATTGTATAATTTTTGGAATGATTGTGTGCTTTTGTGTGGTTAAATAGTTACTATGGGTACTATTTGCTATAACTTTAGTGTACATATGAAAATCTAGAAATATTAAATGAGATATTCAAACTTCAATGATATTCTAATCGCATATACAAGAGTATCATGTAATGAGAAGTTGATGGATGTTCTGATTGCAGTTATCATCGGGTAGATTGAGTTATTAGTTCTTTGGGATAGATTGAGTTATGAGTTCTTTGGTAGGTGTATGTGTGAGATGACCCTGATATGTCGGTATAAAAAAATGAATATGCAAGAAAATCTAAAGGTGAAAAAGACTTTTATGATTTGTTTATGATCCGGTAACTAGGAAACATGATCAGGTGTTAGTTTCAAAGGTTAATTTTTCAAAAAAATCTATCTACAATATTAGGTACATGTAGATGAGTGAATATGATGAATTCATTTGAATACAAACATGATTATTTGAATGCCTAAATATATTTAGATAAATGAACATGAAAATAAATTTATAATATATATATATATATATATAAATTGATTGTTTATATTATCTCATCTTATTATTATTTGTATTTATAATTTTATTTATATTAAAATTATTCTATTTTGACACGTAATCAAATAATAATTAAATAATAATTAAACAATAACTTTAACCTTTATGTTTAAGTAGAATAGAATGAATAAATAATTTTCAATTTATTATAATTTTTATAAAAAAAAAATTATTTTATTTTAAAATAATAAATCTTATAAAATATAAAGTGAATATTGTTTATGTTGATATATTTTATATTTTAAAATTATTAATAATATATAAATAAATTATTATTTTGTTATAAATATAAAATTAATATATTTTTAGTTGGTTATACCTTATTATTATTAGCATTGCATTTTTATTAAAGAGTATAAATAATTTTCTGTATATTAATTTGATAATATAATATTAAATAGTTATAAAATAAATTTTTAATTTATCATAATCATGTATTTTATTTCTTAAAATAATAAAATATGCTTTATATTTTTAGAATTACTTACTACGTATTAAAATTATATATAATATAATGAAAAAAATGTTACTCTTTTCTTTTTATATCCTTAAATAATTTAAAATTAATGTAACATAATAAACTTAATTATTTTTTAAATTTCTCTAAATATTTCCTTATCTTGTTTTAGTCCGTTGGTATTTTTTTAATATATATATATATATATATATATATATATAATAACTTGTAATTCTAAAATTATGAAACATATTTTATGGTTTTTTTTTTTTAAATATAATTTTTTTTTATGATAATAACATAAAAAATTATTATAATATTAAAATTAATATATATAAAATTAATTATAAACATATAAATAAATTACAATTATTTTAAATAAAAATAAAATATTAAAAGTAAATCATTGAGAAAAAATAAAAATAATATATATATATATATATTTATTTGTGTTAAATCATGAATATATTATTTAGTTAAATTATGTATCTAAAAATTTAATTATCTTAATTTTTTTTTGTTATTTTAATTATATTAATGTTTTTTATTTCTAGCACCAAGTCATATTTAAACAATTAAATTTTATAGAAATGAAAATTTTATTTAGTCAAAATATTGGGAGTTTTAGTAAAAAAATTGATTTCTCAAGATAAATTTTAAAATTTTCTTTCCTTTTAATTTCAATAATTTATTCTTTTATTTTAAAATTCCCACCCAATTTTCATTATATAACTCACAAACCTTTCCCGAGAACACAAGTTACCTTGTTCAAAAGCAGACGAGTCTTGGTTCATAGGGTTTACACTCCAACGTCATCGGTGAGTATTCTTTTTTTTTTTTGTTTCATTGTATCGTCGATTTTTGAGTTTTGGCTGATTCCTTACTTTGTTACAACCGTTTATCAAACTTAGTTTATATTTCTCATGAATTCATCAAATGTACGCACTTAGGTTTTCGAAATAACCGCAGATTCAGGTTTATCCATGGCCGCTGAACCAAAAGCAGCCACCGAGGACGTCAAGATCGACCTCTTCGAAGACGATGATGAGTTTGAAGAGTTTGAAATCAACGAAGGTAAATCAATTCTAGTAATCTCACTCTCTCGATTTTCCAGGAAAATCTCGTTTCCTCTGTTTCAATTTCAATTTTTGTTTCTTGAATGCTTTACATTTAGAATCACCTATCTGACTTCGTTTTGATCCATAATAAATCATCAATTTTAATGCTTCTTAAGTGACATTTGTTAGTTAGTTTACTTAAACGAATAATACACGATGGAATGAAATGATACATAGACAAGTAAATCCTTATGAATTTCGGGATACTTCTTTATGGAGTTAATCAATTTTAGGAGATTCCACATTTGAAGGGGGTAGACTATTCAACAATTTTACTTTTCATTTCTGCCTTAAGTGAGAATTGGATAAATAATTGAGAAAAAGATGATTTTAATATAAAATGTTGATTGGTATTAATTGAGAACTAGAGTAAAGAGTAAACCTTTTATATTTTAGAATAGAGAATTTCTATAGAATTTGAAAGTGAAAAACCTTTTATTTTATTTTATTTGGTGATCGTTTAACATATTCCGGGTTCACTGCTTGTTGTTACAAAATTTAGGGTTTTTTAGCAAATTTTATGTTAGCATTGAAGGTACAGTTTATGTTATCAACTGTTTGATTTGCATTTGTGTAGTCTACTAATCTTACATGCACTTTTTCCTAGCATTTTTGTTTTTCAGGAGGTATTTCTTATGCACTCATTTTTTCTTCTTAAATGGGCTTTTTATCTGAACTTTAAAGTTTTGAACTTTGAATGATATTGTTGAAATGAATTTCTGGTATAGAATTGAAAGTTTGAACCACCAAGGCTTTACTGATGAATAACGAAATGGGCATTTATGCATTTACTTTCTGAGATCAATATATTTTCTTGGTTATTTGTTTTGCTTTCCATGGATCTATACAATGTTGTGAAAATGGTGCTAAAGATAGCATGATCATATGATTTTGCAAATTTTAAACCAAATCCTGTGCAAGATCTAGCACAAGATAATTTCTGCAAACATCCCTGCAAATTGCATTATTATTCATCCAAGGTCACACGATCTGTGCCATTTCATGTACAATGCACAGTCTGCCATCCCTTTCACTGCAAACACCCTCAAGACAACTTCGTCCCATGATGCGTTGATCCGACGCTGCTGTTGGGCTCTTTGCGTTTGCAGCAGCAAGAACAAGAATCTCTAGCTGGTTTCCACCATTCCATTGTGGTTCATCTCTATAGATTGGGTTCTAACTTGCTTGTCTGTTCTGTTTTTGCAATTCTGCTTGTTTCTCTGTTCTGTTGTGTGGGCATCTTCTACTATCCAATACGAAACTACTCTTTTTTTTACCTATATATTGATTTGTTGTGATTCAGTCAGACTTTCTGACTGTGATTTCTTTATTTTTTCAAAACTAACCTCTGTTATTTTATGTGTTTGTTTATTTCTTCCTAATTATCATTTTGTTTTTCTGACTTCTTTAGCAGGGAGCTAGTTAGCTGATTATGAGTTAATTATGTTTGTATTTTGTGTGTTTTGGGAGGATCTTATGATCCATATTACGATTTTTGACTTATGATCTTTCATCCCTTCCCAGTCTTGTGTAAGATCTTGATTTTCCCAACATTGATGTGTACCAAGTGTGTGTTATACTGGTCTTAGTAGAGATATTATATTTTAAAAACTTGGCTCTATATCACCAAAACCTATAAATCAGACAGTTTTCCTCTTATGTAACTATGATATATTTTAAAAAAATTGGCTCTATGTCGTAAAATCCTCTAAATTCAGGAAGTTTTCCTCTTGTATACAACAACTATGGGTTTGTTTGTAGCTGGTTATTTAAAGAACCCTCTGCAATACTTGGTTATTTCACACAGAAAAAATAAGCCACTAAAGATTGGTTGATGTTCATTTATTTTTATGTATGGTTGTATGGATATTATGGTGTATATTTCTGGGCTCAAGAAATGTTATAATTGAAATGTCTTGATGGACCACTTAGAGTAGGCTATTAAACCTTGTTGTATTGTTAATGAGCTAAAATTTCCTTTCCCTATCAGAACAAATGGTTGTGAGCTCTGTAGTAACAGAAGCAATGTGGGATAGATGGACTGGGTGAAAAGACCTCATTGCAATTTAACAATTAAATGTAATAATTATAACATTGCAAACTGTAACTTCCCACTCCCTACAGTAGCAGGAAAATTTCAGATGTACGTTTACGGTACACTCTACCATAGAAGCAACACAGACTATGTTCTTTTTTATTTTTTTTTTAATTGTGCCTAACATGAACGAGAACACATGTTATGCATTTTCCGTTCTGCTTTAATATGTTGTTGAGACGAGGCACTGGTCTGTGATTAGTTAGCTCTTCATGCTGTTGATCCTGTTTCTCGTTAGCAATAAACACTTTGTGCACAGATATCAGGATTCATGTAATTGCTTGAATTATTTTATTTTTAATTTTATTTCTATTTCTGATGATGGTATTTGGATTTGACACTGATTATTCCTTGATTTGTTGGGGCCTAGGTGTCATTCTAATGTTTCTTCTTATTTCTGTTGTACTTAATTGTTTTACAACTTTCAGAGTGGGATGACAAGGAGGAAGGAAAAGAAGTGACTCAACAGTGGGAGGACGATTGGGATGATGATGATGTCAGTGATGATTTCTCTCTCCAGTTGAGAAGGGAATTAGAGAGCAACACTGATAAGAATTAAACACTGATATAACTGAAAACTATGGCTTGTTACGAAGGAGATGTAAGGCAGCAAGAACCGAATAGGAACATAATTTTTCTGTTCTTGAATATCTGTGTAGAAGTTATTTAGTGTTTGTTCTTAAATTGAATTCTGCATAATTTGGTGGCATCTGACTTTAAGATTTGATTTACAACGTCAAATTATTCGATCTTATTTTCATTTTGGGGTTGGGCGGATGTGCTTGTCTATGAACAATTCTGGCCAAAAGTGCAGTTGAATTGCACATTCTTCATTTTCTTGCCGTCCATTGGTTCCAAATAGAATTTTAACAGAAGAATCACTGTAAAGAGAAAAGCCTGAAAAAGCTTTAATTAAGTGAGGCTAAGAGAATTTCCAAAAGGCAGCATTTCCGTTATGCTAAAAAAATTTGTGAGGACTATAATTCTTTGAATAAGCTTAAATAATATGTTCAAAAGCTTTCAAGTTTGACGGTTTTTTGGGATTAAAGTTTATGTTTGATTCAGTTTTAGTTTCCATTCATGAAACTGAATCAATCTACTAGAAATTCGTATTATTGTGTACATGATTTGATTTTATAGTTTTTCTGAGAATATCTTAAAATTGACTTGTTATTCATATCTATTGATGAAGTGTCTTTGAAATATTTTTAGGCTAATTTGTCGTGGACATTAAAAAGGAAGTGTTTGACAAAAGTGGACTAGATTTAATCAAACCAAACTAATGAAGATAAAAATGTAATTATAGCAATAGCTGATAAAAATGAAAAAAATGTTTCACTGCTTGATTTGAACTGAATGAAGGCGCCCAAAAACTAAAATCATGACTAGTCTCCTTAGAAACTATTGTAGAATCAGTATTCTACTGAGGTGACTTTGACTGTAATTTTGTTATTATCACCATTCCTTCACTGGTATGAGACATTATTTATTAACCTCCAAAAAGAGAACAGATAGAAGAAATTGATAGAATTATTTGACAATGATCTGAACATTAGAGGCTCAGTTAACCATTGTGCAATCACGCCGGATTTCACCCTGGTTTCCTGTTTTAATCCCGATCCGTCCTAACTTTGTCATGGCACTTACAAAAGACGTTTCAAAGGCTGTGTTATTAGATGCAAATAAGTTCACTAAGTCTCTTGTACTTTTATGAGTAAATAAAGCTTGGTCGGAAGCAAGAAGTCCTTTTCCTTGCTGAAGATTCTTGTAGTATTGGTTATCAAATGTCCTTGGTGTAATTGGATCCATGTCAATGGCTATTCTGGGGTCCACATTTTTTGGACACGCTTGTTGGAGCTGTTTTGCATACGCAGAATTAAGTGTATGATCAATGCTTTTCTTGCTTTTGAAGTTGTAAATCCGTTTGGAGAACTGACTGCAGTGAGAGAACCCAACAGTATGTGCTCCTGTAACACTCATTTCAATCTGGATTAGAATTTTTGGGGATAAGGAAGCAAAATGGTATGCTCCTCAACAATACTATGCCCCAGTGTCGTGTGTTCAAAATGGAATTTGCAAACTAACATCATATGGTACTATTGATACAACTTTATTTCTTAAGTACATAATCAGAGATTAGTTTCTGACTTTCGATTGATTTTAAAATTTGCAATAAAGCCTGGTATAAATTTTCAACCTGATGCAAAACTCACAGTACTTTCTCATAATTGATTTTAGAGTTAAAATGCAGTTTGAGTTGATGCCAACATAAAACCAAACAAGTTGAAAAGTGATCAAAACTACCATCCTTAATGCAAAATATATGTTTAAGCCACCCAAATGTATATACAAAACAAGCTTAAACTCACGGATAGCAAACTTGTATTTTGTTCATTATGAATGAAATACCTGATAGAGCAACTAGATCCACAAGGGTCAGTCCATGTGAAGCAAACATTTGGTTCAGGTGTTCTAGTTTGAAATCAGGATGAGGTAGATGGTGTCTAACACTGGATTTTGTTGAGACTCTCCCATCTAGCCTTCCCAACTCTACTGCATAAGATGGTCCTCCTGCCTGAAACCAAGTGAATGTTCATTTGGTGTTCAGCTAAATTGTACAAGGAATTAAATGTTAAACATAATTTTCCAATCATTAAGACAAATCAAAAGAAATATGATATTCTCTGGAGTATGCAGGGATTCTAATCTCATCGTAATACTTCTCTAATCCAATCCTAAAAACACAGTTAAAGCCGTATCTCAATTACATGAATCGCATGACATCATTTGCCTCCTTAAAAGACGAAATCTTGAGAGATATTTCAATATAGGGGATTCCTTTTAACAAATTCCAATGTTTCTTGATCTCCCTCTCTTCCTTTACATGAGACTAAAAACTACGTAATCTACTCTTCTTACTCGTGTCTCTAGTGACTTTCTTTGTACGTGTCCAAACCTCCTTGATAACTTTCTGCCTTCTTTTTCTGAATTGATGCCAATTCTTAGTACGATCTCTAATTCTAGTGCTGTTGATTATACTAGGATTGAACCTACTTTATGAATGATACAATTTATGAATTTTGAGTAGAAGCTTTATTGCAAAAGCTATTGCTTATTTTACCAATGCTACGACATCCCTAGTTGCCATTGCCAAAATGTCAGCACATGAAACCTTATTCTGGCAGCCAGGTACACTGTCAACTGCAGCCTTGGCTTTGATCACAGTGTCAAACCCATCACCAGCTAGTGAAAGATTTATAGTATTATCCTTCTCAGATGTGTGGTTTCTTGAAGCTAGCATCACAGAAGCATCACAACCCTGTCCAACATGCACAAAATAACATTAAGTTTTAATAAGACCTATTGCCAAAGAGATGCATGCAAAGGAAAACTAGAGAGAAAGATTAAGTTATAATAATGCTGACTTGAACAAAACAATCATGAAAGAATAGCCTAAGTGTAGCAGGAGCTGTCACAAATGTCTGCTGAAGTTTCATCTCAACTGCTCTTCGAACAATTGATTCAACATTTGGACATGTGTTTCTGTAGTAATCAACTCTAAGTTGAGCCTCACAACCAGCTATTAGAAGAAGAAACAAGTTAGAAAGCAAAATGAGGCTCTGGGAACTCATTTTCACTTTGTGGTGGTTCTAGTGTCTGAAATATTACATTTGGTTCAGTACTTGCATCCTTAAATAGTGAAAGGAAAAACAAATCTCTCTCTCTCTCTCTCTGCTTTGAAGAATCCAATGTGTTAAATTTGAAAGAAACAGAATAAGAGCTACATACCAAGCAGAAATACTTTTGGAAAAGTGTTCAGTATTTTTAGAATATCTGATTAAGCACTCACTGTAATGCTCACATTATGATGCATTGAAGAGGTTGCATGGAAGCTGTAGGAGTGGTGAAACAAGTTGTTTATTAAAAGTGCACCTAGTTTATAGCAAAAAGTTATTTGGTCCCTCACATAGTGTACTGATGCTTTCTATATTTTACTTCTGAAATTGGATTCCTGCAAGAAGTGAGATGGTGGCTTTATACACACAAATCTCAAATGGTGCAATTTGGCCAATGATTTACGTAAGTACTTTTCTATTGTTCTTTTCTCATGTATAGAGCATATGCTATCCACTTTAACTATTTACTTCATTTGTGTATTTACAGCACCAAGTCCTATCCATTCCTCCATACAAAGCTGACTCAAATGAATGGAAGAACATCACGCTGTACTTAGCCACGTGTTCCCCACCATGTTCTTATTCTTTTTGTTTCGGTGACACCTTCTAGTTAGAACTTTTCTTCACATACTCAGAGAGAAGAAAAATACGCACAGGTTTTTCTTATTGGCTCTTTGAATTTTGGATTTTGATCCATCTTCATATATATTTTAACTTGATTCACTACTTCATTACATCTAAAAAGGTAAAGTTCTAGTGATAAATAGTTCATAACAATATCAAATTTATCAATGAAATTAATATTAAACTAAGTCTAACTCAATTTAAAATTAAATTCTAATTTTAAATACATAGTGGTAAATTGGGTGCAAAGCAGCTCATGCAGTCCACCAGAAAAGGTTGTGCTTTTGTAATTTTTTTAAAATTTTTTTGGATAAATTGCTAAAGATTATCTGTTTTTTTGTCTTGACTTACAGATTCCAAAGGACTAAAGATTGAATTATATCACTGTTTTGAAGTGTTTCCACTTTCCACACTAAAGAATTTTAAAAGGACTTTAGTTTCTCAAGGTGTGAAGAGGGTAACCTAAAAAAAACTATGATGGATCATACTTTACTTTTATTTTAATGCCTCATTCCTAAATAGGGGTCAGATTTTTTAGAAAAAGAAAAAAAGAAAAACTATTATATTTAGTATACAATAGAGATGAATAGAAGTTATACAAAGGTTCCTAGCCTTCTAGATCTAACATCTTGATTACTAGGCTATTTAATAATGGCCCAATATTCATGGCCCAATATTCAAGAAGCATGACATGTTGAATAGATTTTAGTAAGGATAAGAGAGCCATATGATAAAGTAATAATAACATGCATGGATACATTTAGTCTAATAAGATTTGTATATAAAAAGTTAAATTTCTTAAATAAAATACATTATTTTTATTTTAACTTTTATTAATCTTATTATGGAGTTAGAGCATTTTATACAAGTATTTTTTTTCGAATAACTCGTAGTCGAAGAGGAATAAAAGATACCGACGAACTAAAGGATAATAATATAATAACATTATGCAAGGAAAAATAAAATAAAAAAATCCCATAATTATTTTATGGCTTATATAATATATTTTAAATTCTTAATAAATTCATTAATTGTATGTTTTACTTCTCATCAATTTCTTATTTTATTAATTTTTAATAAAAATAAGTAAAATATACTTTTAATATTTTTAATAATTGTAAAATAGATAATATTTTTCAATAATTTTTAAATAAATTTTTTATATTAATTAGTTTTTTACAAAATTTAAATATATTATTTCAATTTAAATTTTTAATTCTATTAAAAAAATTTATTTATTTTTGTTATAATTTTATTAAATAAATTTATTTATTTTTAATTCTATCATTATATCAAAGTTATAATTTTTATTTTTGTTTTAACCATACATATCATAATACATATTATTTATAAGAATAAAAAATTCATTCCATAATAATAAAGTAGATGATACTTAAAGAATAGTAAAAAATAATAATAAATCATTATAAAAAATAACTTCCTTGAACCAAACATTTGATCTTACTAATTTATGTTATCAATTATGTCATATATGAGGAATAATGATGAATATAAAATTTAAATTCAATCTCTAACATGCACCATCAAATATTTAATTACACCTTTATTAGTCTTGAAATTCTGGAATAATATTTGTGATGGGTGATGGTAAAACTAGCATGGATTTTTTGTGAGTACATGTTTTGAATGTACAAATGTTCTAATCTTCTATGATTATTTCATCTTTACATAAATACTAAGATAATGAAACATAATAATATTTAAATATAAAAAAATTATCTAAGACCAATAAATGAAAAAAAAATTATGGAACTAAACATAAAATTAATAAATTTATTAGAGATCAAAAATATTATTTAGATAAAAATGGTAAAAAGAAAAACATATAGGCAAACCTGTATTGATGGAACTTAATGGTGCAGACCAAATAATATTTTTTTGTATTAATGACCAATAGAATAAAAGAAATTATAAGAGACCAAATTCAAAATTAGTGAGACACTCAAAAAATATTTAAACCTTATTTTATTAAGATAAAAAATTATTATTATATTTTTATTTGAACATAAAAAAAAACTTACAATACAACTAAAAAAATAGCAATAATAATTAATATTTCACTTTTTTTTTTTAACTTTGTTTACTCTATAATTTGTTTTAGAAATTATTCGACCAATATTTTTTGTTTATTTAAGATTAAGCTCTAAATAGAAATTGTTTCAATGTACTTTTTTTTTTTAATTTAAATAAATATTTATTAAAGTTTTTCTTTCATTCAACTAAAAAATGTATAAATGCATCTTTTGATTTATTTTGAAATTATATTGTTCAGTGTAAGTTTGTTAGCACTAATTTTTTTTTATTATAATCTCTTCTTTATATTGTTTAGGGTTTGGGCTTGTGTATTGTTTGGTGTAGTGTTTGTCCATATTGAATGTAAATGATATGCAGATTCGTAATTGTTTGAGATATTGATTGAATTGTTTGATGAATAATTAAGTACTAATCTAGGATAATTATGAATTATTTAATGATTGATTAAATGTTATAGTGAATTATTACAATCATATATATATATATATATAATATAAAATTTATCGAATGAAAATTTTATAAAATATATTTGGACAATATTTTTTAGAAATAATTTTAAAAGAGATAAATAAAATAAGTTTTTATATGAATTAATATTAACTTAAGGATAAATTAATTTATAAATAAAATAATTAGAAGTTATAAAAAAATAATTTGAACACATAGTTCTGTAACAGTCCAATGTAACTGACCCTATAAATAAACTCCAGCTCTTTCCACTCATCGTTTTTGAGGAAAAAAAACAAAGATTTCCTTTTGAGGTCTGTCTCTTTTGAGCTGTTAATTTCTGTTTGTTTTCTGGAATCTCAAGATTGATTGTTGTTTCCATTTAGAAAGTCAAACACTTGTTTCATTTATACTGGGCTTAACTTATCCTCATCTTCCATGGTTAAGTCCTCTAAGTTCGGAAAAGATCAAAACATACCTTCATCAAAGACCATTCAAAGAAAGTTATGGTTTCAGTATGCATTTGTAAGTTCTAACCCTCATTACTCATATTAATCTCATTTATTTATATATATATATATATATATATATATATTATAATTTATAAAATATAATAAATATTATTATATATTATCAAAATTGAATATATCAAATAAATTAGAATTAATAAATTATTATTTTCCAAAAATTTAAATATAAAATATAAATTATTATTTATTATGCATTGTTTGTAAATAAAAATATTATTAATTTTATTCCCTCTTTAAATATCATCAATAAATAAGATCACTAATAAATAAGATAATTTTCATCTTTGTTTTATTAAGAGATAATGTTGTTATTTAAAAATTTTCAACATCATCAAAGTTATCTCATACATTTTAAAGTTTCCTTTATTATATTTTTTACTTTTCCTAGTAAAAATCACAAATTAGTATGCACATAAATCAAATCTTCTATTATTTTATAATTTAACTTATTTTTCTTATTGAGTGAATGAATGAGTAAGTACTCCAATTTCTTTCATAACAAGATGACGAACAAGGTTATACAAGAAGCTTCAAGGCTGACTTTTGAAGAAAAGGGGCAACAATACCATGCATCACCCATCAAGATTTAGGATCCAATGTCCATCTATCTTCAATTTAATCAAAAGAAGAAAATTTATTTGATTTTAATGAGAAGTCACTATATTCAAGTGCAAGTGTAACCTTTCTTCTATTCTCACTAGTTGTGAAAAAGGTTTTTCAAACATTTATTCCCCTCGTTAGAAATCTCTTCATTCTCGTGGTAGGATTCTAGTTGGAGACTCGTAGAGTCATTCTTCATTATAATACCTACAATTACAACAAATAATACATAAGCCCAAACCCAGAAGGAGAGGAAGAGAAGCAGTATAGAAGGTATTCGACCCTTATAAGTACATTTTGATACCCACTTTAGGGCCGATTGCAGTTAGAGTTATGGCGATCACCAAGAATATGAGTCAAGAATAGTCCAAGAGGCCGACTAAGGTCTCTCCCCCAGAAGAAAGGCTACTAATGGAAACTATCCTAAAGGTTCAAGGATATGAAGCGAATCCAGTAACAAGAATTGAGGAGTCATCATTTTCTTCACTCTTAAATTGAGCATTATCATGGGAAATTTGAAACTTGGATTCATGGTTAGTGTTATTTTTCTATTATTAGTTAATTTTTCATGAAACTTTTCCAGGTCAGAAAAGACCACTGTAATTGGAGATCAAGGTTACAATCTACACAAACAGTATGAAAAAAACAAAATGGCTAAAGTGGTTGAGTATATTGCCACATGACACCCTCAAACTAAGAGGAGGCAAGCAGGCCAACCAGTATCTCCACGAATGAAAGAGGTTTTAATTGATTTTCCAAAAAAAAGTAAATAAATAAATGATATTGGCATTAATTGGGGTTTGACCCCACTCTAAAGAAGATGAGGTCGACCCTTCTATTAGGGAGTGGACACACTATGTACTTTTTCATGTCAACACCGTTTCCTCATCATCACCAAAAGAGACATTTTGTTCTTCCAATGTTAAAGAGTTAGGCTCATGATTAGAGTTGTTGTAAGGATAATGTTAAAAAGGATGATATTTCTGATAAAAGAATTCTCTCTACTCCTCCATCAATCTTTAATACCCCATTTAATAAGGGTAAATTTCAAGGAAAGGTTGGCAATAATGAATGTAGTTATTGTAAAGAAAAAAGTCATTGGAAAGTTTCGACAAATACATCCAATTTACAATTGAGCTACTATCAGGTAAATTTCAAACAAAAAAACTTTTATTACTTTCATATTACCATGACACTGTAGGAAGCATGGTGGAATTTCGAAAGCTCATGTTTCTCACATCCCGAGATGAAAAATATCACCCGAGTAAGCACTCGGCCAAAGAAGACTGAAAAATGTCACCTAAGTAAGCACTTGGCCAAATATGACTAAAAAATGTCACCCGAATAAGTACTCGGCCAAGTATGACTGAAAAATGTCATCTTAGTAAGCACTCGACCAAATACGACTGAAAAATGTCACTCAAGTAAGTACTTGGTCAAATACGATTGAAAAATGTCACTCAAGTAAGTACTTGGCCAAATACGACTAAAAAATATTACCCGAGTCAGTAGTCGACCAATTTTGACTGAAACACACCATCTTTGAGTACACCTCGACCAACTTTGATTGAAACATGTCATCTCTGAGTACACCTCAACCACAAAAATCATAAGTCAACCGAGAGTCAAGAACCCTACAGTTGAAACCATTCAATCGTTTCAGTCCTATGACCTTTACAACTTGGGGGGCTTGTGTACTAGATAAACATATCAGTTAATATTGCATTTGCCAGTTAATATCCACAAGATATAAGATACATCAGTTAAGATACACTAAGGTAATTTGTTACAAAAATCATACTATAAATAAGTGGTACCTATCAAGTATATTCTCACTCTTAATCTAATTCTAAACCTTGCCTACACTGTATACTAACTTGAGCATCGAAGTGTAAACGCAGGTACCCCCTACATGGTCCTAAAGAAGTCAAGAGCAGACCAAGAAGAAGTCAAGAGCGGACCAAGAAGGAGACTAGAGTAGACCGAGAAGGAGAAGAAGAGAAGCAACAAAGAAGGTACTCGGTCCTTATAAGTACAATAAATAAAATATTTTTTAACTGTTTATATATAAGTTAATAAAAGAATAAGTATTAATAAGATAATTTTACTTAGGATTCAGAGAATGAGTCATGCAATGGAAATGAGTACAACTTTTAGTCAATTTGACAAATAGTATATCATAAACAATGTCATAAAATGTTCATGTTTCATTTTCCTCTATTTCTTCTTATTTTTATATAACTGTCTTTACTTTTTTTATCGTAGTATCTCACATCTCATAAACCAAATGAAATATGAGATTATTTGTATCACAAACTCTAATAATGTTATAGGTAGATTCAATAAAAGCTAAAATATATGTTATTTGTTCCACCATACATCATTCAAAACAAAAATATTTCACAGTTGGCTCATATCCACGTCATCCTCTATATAAGAGCTTTATTCTTCACAAATAACCATAAATTGTAAAGAATATTTAAAAAATTTAAATCTTTTCATCATCACTATAAGAGATGCAAAACATATATCCGCAACAACAACAATTTCAAATGTGAGAAATGATTAAAAATTGTCAATCTTATGAAATAGTTCATGATAAAGTTCCTAATAAAAGAAATATCATCAACAATTTTAGCAATCCAACTACATTCACTATAAACGACATCATTTATTTCAGTATTTTTTGTTGCACATATGTTCTTTAAGGCAAGATTCAATGTGTGCACAACACAAGGTGTCCAAAAAATATGCAAAAATGAAAATTTAATGATCATTCCAGCACCTTTGTACACAAGAGCATTATCTGTTATAACTTGTACAACATTTTCTTCTCCTATTTTAATAACTTTTGTCATTTTGTTAGTTGTGCAGTGTTTATTTTCTATTCTTTCAAAAGCATTAACTGACTTTTAAAAGAATTGGTATCCCCTTACTAGTGGACATAAAATTAAATAAAGGTCTTCTTTTAGAATCTATTCATCCATCAAAGACTATGGTAACCCCTTTTTTATTCCTAATTGATTTAATTGGTTTATGTAACCTTTCAACATGTGTCTTCTCTTTTTGTATGAGTGTTTCCGTCAAAGCATTATATCCGGAGGTAGAAAATCACTAAGATTATTATTTGTAACAAATAAATATGAATTCACGTAATAGGGGTTTCTTAAAATATTAAAAGATAATTTAGAAGAATAAAACATTCTAACAATGAGAGCTTTGAGATGATCTCTATCTTTCACATTAAATGTCATCTCTAGAGCACCGCCTTTCCTCATTTTTAATGGAGTATTCTCATGTCTATCTTCATGTGGTAAAGGAAAAAGATTTAGGTTTTATTCTATTTTCAAACAATTCAACAACTAATTTTAATTAACTCAAATACTCATTATACTTTTGAGCACACATTAATTCCAATTCCAGTAACTAAGTTTTTATTTACGAATTTTTAAAAAAAAATTGATAAAAAAATTGCAAGATCATCTATTTTTTCCACCTCTTTTTATGTCTTTGTCTAATAAGTTGACATAAATCAATAGATGAGTATGATGATATTACTTAACATCTTTCGAAAAAAAATATTTGGAATTTTTGAATTAGAATTAGAAGAATTTGATATTATTGTTAATATTTTGAATAAAAGTCACTACTACAAGAATAAATACAAAAAAATATAAAAAAATACAAAATATGAAAAAATTGAGCAAAATATTTCCAAATAAAAAATAATAAGATAAAATCCTACTTAACCCTTATCCTTCTTATGATAAAACTACCATGGTAACCTAATATATAAATTTATTTAGGCAAGTATACTTAATTAATTCTTATTATATTAAAATTATTATTCAAAAGTCGTATATTAAAATTATACTTTATATGATTGAATACTAACTACAAAATGACGTGAATAACCATATATATAATTAGATGATCTTATCATAAAATAAAACAAATAAGAAAAATTCCAATAAAAAAATAAAATGAAATAAAATTCAAAAATCTATGTAATAATACAACGAACATTTTCATATAATAATATATTGAATATTATATTTAAAACTAAATATCCATAATTTGAAATCAAATATAATAAATTAATTTTTAGATTATTAATTATTATTATTTTTTAATAAATAAATATTCCATCGATAGATGAAATGAAACTAAATAAATGAGATAATGATAATAATAATAAAAGAAAAATACAAAAAAAAAAATAATAATAATTTGACATAATTTAAATTCTTTATATCAATTTAACTATATATCTAATTATTATAAATTCCAATCCAGCAATAAAGTAAAAGAAAACTAAAAAAAATAAAAGTTGGACCCTTTATTATTAACTTCATTTTTTTTTTTTTTGGAAATGAAATCAGATATCATTTTCATTTGAAATAAATAGTTACATCACATAACATAATCCACAAATAAACTACCTATCACACAAAACATTTTCCCCTTCTACTAAAGGACTAATTTCAATCCCTGCCATTTTTTCTTGACAGCAAGACTTTTCCCCAACGAGGAAAATCAAGCGAACTGAAAAACAAAAACCCTAACCCCCAAATCCGTAGAGAGTCCCTCCCTGCCTCTTTAGGGCATACACAACATCCATAGCCGTAACAGTCTTTCTCCTTGCGTGTTTCGTGTAGGATAAAATAAAGGACAAATCAAAAGAGGGAAGGGAAGGGGAGCGGGGGTTTGAAGTGGCGTGGGGAATTGAACCGGTTCAGGGGAGTGAACCGGAGCACGCCTGAAGCGGGCGTGGCCGGTTCGGTTGAGGAGGGAGATGAGTTTCTTGAACTTGGAGACGGTAACGTCAGTGAGGTCGGTGTTCAAATGAGAGGGTTGGTGGGAGAGTATTCGGATGAGGTGTTCCATGCCCTTGAGGCCTTCTGATGCAGCCTCTTGGATAGCCTTCTGATCATCGATTTTGGGGAAGGCCATGAGTTCCACAGCCATTTGATGGAACATAGATTTGGGTTTTGGGAAATTTTGAGACTAAAATCACAATGCCATGGAATCCAAAGACCAGTTTATGGGTTTGGAAGGGTAAAGTAATCTACGTCAGTGGTGATTGGAAAACTCTTTAGTCCCTAGCCCCGTGAACGGAACCGAAAATCCCTAGTGAGTAAAAAACACCCGTGTGAAGCTACGGGCTTTTTGGGTTGTCAGGATTTCAGTGTGATTTATGTTTTTGGAAGAATAGTGGTGACTTCTGCTCCCGGCCAAAGTATGGCCACGCGTGCGGCGGCACCACCCTTGGTTGGGGAATCGGAAGAATTACACCTTAAAGAAACTTACCCCTTTTTTTTTTTTTTTAAGAAATAATTTCTTTTTAAAAATTCAATGCAGGACCTACTACAACAACCAACATAAATAATACAACAAAACCTTAAATTAAGAATTACCTCTAGTTCTCCTTATGCCTCTTTTTCTCCAACAAAAATGACGCTCCCCTCCTTCTCTCCTTTTTTTTTCCTGGTCCTCTATATTTACAGCAGTCACCCCCTTTTATTACATATCCCTTTCCCCTTAGGTTAAAAAATTAGGTTAATTTTCTTTAGGCCACGGGTTCATTGGATTTGTGTCTCCTTTTTTTTTTATACTTCATTTTTTAATTGGGTCCTTTTTTTCTCTTTCTTTTCTTTTTATTTATTTATTTATTTTATTTTAAGAAAATAGATAAATACATAATAATAAAATAAAATAAGTAAATAAAAATAATTATTTCTAAAAAATTATTCCTCTTTTATTTTTAGTAATCTCTAACTTTATAACTCTCTTTATTTAAAACATTATTTTATTTTTCATTTTTTTATTTTTTAATGATAATTAAATAATAATAATAATAATAAATAAATAAAAAGTATGTATATATATTTGTATTATTTTTTTTTTCTTTTTTTCTTTTTTTTTTCATTTTTTTTCCGGACGAAATTGGGTGTCAACATATCATATGGAAGAATTTGACAAATAAGATAAAAACATCATATTTTTCTTTCATGAGGAAAATCCATGTGACACGGGTAAGGTCATCAATAAAAATGACAAACCATTTTGTACCAGATATACTGGTGTTTGATGCAGGTCCCCAAACGTCAGAGTGAACCAAATCAATAGGATGAACACTCTTTATATTACTAGGAGAATATGTGGCACGATGGTGCTTTTCAAGTTGACATACATCACATTTAAATGACTTAGTAGACTCTTTGGAAAATAATGAAGGAAACATAGATTTTAAAACAAAAAAGGATGGATGTCCCAAACAACGATGGAGAAGCCAAACATGAGAGGACTCAAAAGTAGTGCAAGACTGGAGACAAGAGGCAGTCAGGTTCTTACTAATACTGTCCTTAGTTTCTAAGTTGTTAAGGTATAATACAATCCTCCCTATTCCTTAACAGTTACAATCATCCGCCTCGTGGCAAGATCTTAAAAAACACGATGAGTGGAAAAGGTTACAAAACAGTTTAGGTCATAAGTAAATTTTTTAACATAGATAAGGTTATTAGAGAGTTTTGGAACATAAAGAACATCTTTAGGCTAAGGGATAGTAAAAGAGAGATGTTACCACGTCCAATTATTGGGATATGGGTCTCATTAGCAACAATAATGTGGTTACCAGAAAGAGAAACATATGATGTTAAAAAAGATGAATGAGGAGTCATATGGTCTGTCGCATTAGAGTCTAGAACCCAAGAGTCCTTACATACAATTTTAGAAACATTAAAAGAGGAATTGGAGTTGTTATCCGTCATGGTTACAGAACAAGTACCAGAAGATGGCTTATTGATAGACTCCATCAGAGATTTTAGTGGTTTAATTTCAGCATGAAGTGCAAGCATTCCTTCATCAATTGTAAGGAACGAAGAAGTCTTACCAGTATTTCCAAGATCTGTAGTTGCTTGATAAGCCTTCCTCAAGGCCTATCCTTTTAGTTCTGCCAAACGATTGAGAACTTTCTTTTTCCATGTAGCTTGAAGCAAGTCTCCTTAGTATGGTTAGATTTCTTACAATGAGAGCACCAACAATCATCTTTCCCTTTGAAATTGAATTTTATGTTTCCAAGATTTGAAATCCCAACTTTAGAGACCTTTCCAAATAACATGGTAGCTCCCTCATTCATCATGACCATTCGACAAGTCTCTTCACCTCGGATGATGTAGAAGACTTCAGAAAGAGAAGGAAGTTTTTCCTTCCCAAGAATTTGTGCCCTAAAAGGGTCATATTTAGGATTCAATCCAAACAAGAACTTAAATATTAGAGATCGTTCAACAAATTGAGAAAGAGTAGCAACATCTCGGCTATTCTCAAGCCTTAAATTTTGATATTGGTCCAACTCAATCCATAGTGCCTTTAACATTCCATAGTATTCTGCAACAGAAAGAGTGTCTTACTTGGCACCAAAAATCTTGCTTTCAAGCTCATAGCACGTGAAAATGTCTTGTTGCATATAATAAGTATTTGCAAGGTCTTCCCGAATTTCACGAGCACTAAAGTAAAACATATAATTTTTACTTATTTCTATAGTCATAGATCTACATAGCCATGTAATAATTCGCGAATCATCATTGTCCGAAATTTGGAAATTAGGGTTATCTTAAGCTATGGCATCTCCTTTAATGTGGTTTAGCCTACCTGTATCTTTCAATGTGTGTCTGATAAATTGAACCCATTGGATATATTTTGACCATTAAGACATTCATCATGTAGTAAATGAGGAAGATCGACATTTTTTAATGGAGTTGTCACGTTGCAGAGAGAGAACACAGGCTTGTTATGACTCCAAAAATGGCTGATTCGGCAACAACAACTTTGGTGACAACTCTAGCAATTGCTTCGACGACAGCTTCAGTGAATGCTCTGATGGTGGCAACAATAGTGATAAAACTATGAGTTGGGTGCACTTCAGACAACCCTAAGAAGAACTGTGTCTAAAATGGTATAGAAGAAATGCGGAAATAAAAACCCCAAGATCAAGAACTTTGATACCAACTTGAAAGAATTAATTTGAATGAAATAAGATATTTTTTCTATTGAGTTTTTGGAATAGTACATCAACATCTATATATATAGAATCCTAACCCTAAAGAAATAATTACAAAAGAGATTTTTAGAATCTTCTAACAACTTCTAACCACTTCTAATTACAAAGAGATCTCTATAATTTTCTAACCACTCCTAATAATAATTACAAAGAGGTCTCTAAAATATTCTAACAACTTCTAACAGTACATTTAATATCTTACTATCAACAAAGGTTGAAGATCCTTTTGAAAAGATGGTTGAGTTAAAACAAATGAACAATCTAGAGGACTACATATAAGAAAACTAACCAAATAGGTTTGAAGTCACATTCAATAAGATAAAATCTATAAGTTTTTTTTTTTTAAAATTAAGGATAAAAGCAAGATTGAATGTGTTCATTAGAAGATTTGACGTCATATAAATAAAATTTCCTAATGCATTATGGTTGGAGTTTGAAATGAGGTAAAACATGTATTTGTCTAATACGAAAAATTAGACTCCTAAAATAGACTGACTTCACATATAAGAAATCTTCGATGAGCAATTTGAGCTACAGTGTAAAGATCATAAGTATGCATATAAATTTACAATAATGGCCTTAAAACAACGTTAGTACAATTATATTTTCCTTTATTTCCATTCATAACAACCAAGTTTTCATATTTGTTTCCCTCCATCCTTTATGTTCTTTCTTGCTTATAATTACAATAAGCTATTAACATTGTGTTAAAAACTCACCTAAAAATAGTGATTTTGCAATAAAAAATGATAAAATTTTCATACATTCTCTGTACGCATTTGGCAAGAAATCCACAATCTCGATGCAAAGAAAGAAATTGACAAAAAAAACACAAAAATTATATAAACATACTTGATATGGACTAGGAGAAAAGTACATGTGCATCCTCTAAGGTTATTAGAAGCTTCAACTTTATCTCTCACACTCACACAATATCTCAAGTTTTGTATAATATCTTCTCACTTTCTTTTATTTCTCTCTTACTTTGATTCTTATATTGTTTTAAAGTTAACACAATTATTTATAATTTTTATCTTGAGATCAAGATTTAGTTTAATAATTTACTATACCTAAATTAAGGAAAAATACAAACTTTTTTACTCATCCTGATAACATGATATTTAATCATTAAAAAAAATTATATTTTGAGTTATACAAATTATTTTTGCATGAAACTAATGTCATTAGTTAGCTAACATCTATGCTACAACTTTGATAAAGATTATTTTTCCAAATTCATAACGAGAACATGTAAGAATAAGTTAATAATCTCGAATCGAATAATCTCTATCTTAATATAATATATTCTCACATATATCTCAATGATAAATTCAAACTCAAATCTTACTGAGCACATTTTTTTGTACAATTCACACATAACACAATATAACCATATTTACACAACATATATTCCATGAAATATATATGATTTCACACAAATCACACTTCAACATATAAAAGCATTTTATCAAACATTTTTGTATGTAAGAAAAATCTTAATTAGCTTCCCTTATCTCTAATCCAAGCTTTTCTCCAATTCAAGATAGATCAAGATTCTCTATCTTGTTTTACAAGATTATAAATACAAAATTATCTCTATTACTATAGATCTAGATTGGTAGTTATTAAAATTGAAAAAAAAACACTAAGATTCCTAAACAATTGAATATAATGCTCTAAAAATTAAGGAAACTTAAAATATACTCAAATTATTTTATTTTTTTTAAAGATTATTCAACACTTTACAAGGTTTCTCTTAATGTTCTCAAATCTTCAAATAAATAAGAATTGAATTGAAGGAGAAATCTTGAAAAAAAACTTTTAAAGAATTTTTGGAAAAATTTGAAAAAGATTAAAGAAAAATTAGAGAAAGATTCTAAAAATGGTAAGAAATGAAGAGATTTTTTTTTTTTACCTATTTATATATTTCTCCCTCTGAGAAATTAGGTATAAAATTCACTTAATTATATTTTACCCGATCCTTACACATTTAAAATTTTGTGTTGAGAATTGTTAGTAAAATTAAAGAAAATAAATCTAACCCTTGACCATTAATGGAATTATTTGATATCATTTAATTTATTTTTTAAATAAAAATATTATACTTATATTTCCTAAACTTATACTAATTAATATTAAAATCTTCTTTAGTTTTAAAATAAATATTTATCTTATTTATATTATTAATAAAATGACATTTACATTTTCTATAATTTTTAAATAAACATCAAATTTCTTTATATTTTTTAATAAATTATACTATCCTCCTTTATTTTTTCATAAAATATTTTTTTTAATTTATAAAAAGTTCTTTCATTTTTATAAATTAAAATTTTAATTTAAAACTTCATAACTTTTTTATTTAACTTTTAGTTAATATGATATTTTAAAATAAAATAAGAGAAATGGAAGTTATTTTATTAAAAATATAAAAAAAATAGTATAATTGGTAACAAACAAAAAATACACCTTTTTTTATATCTATAATAAAATAAAAGTTTCTCAATACATTATTAATAATTTTCAAAACATCATAAAACATGAAATTTTCGAACATACATAAAATATTCAAATAAGATTTATTACTTCAGAATAAAAATTCTTTACAAAAACTCATAATAAATTGAAAGTTGTAAAATGATTCATCAACATAAAATTAAATCTCCTTAAGCCAAACTTGAAGTTACTATTTAGCTTTCACTTGCATTGTTATATGCTTCCATGTCAAAACATAATCATCGCAGTATCAACAAAATCACAAATACAAACAAAAAGGATAAGTTATTGTAAAAAAAATAAACGAAAATATATATAATTCATAAATTCATTCTCACAATTATTTATCTAAACATATTTAGGTATTCAAACAATCATAGTTGTACCCAATCAGATGCACCCGTCACATTCACTCATTCACATACACCTAATATTCTAAACAAACTCTTCCGAAAAATTATACAGAGTCCTTAATCTTAGAGGCTAACACTTGGCATACGGTTACCAGACCATAACACAACCCCTTTAGAGTTTTTTTCACCTCAGGATTGTAATCCCTTTAAAGTCTTTTTCACTTCAGGATTGGTAATCCCTTCAGAGTCTTTTTCACCTCAAGATTACACGTCTATTCTCATTCTGGCAACCGCATGTCAAGGTGATTTTCACACACGCCTATCAAAGAACTGATGGCTCCTCTCACCTAGTGATAAGTGCAGTCAAAAACTCAACCACATGATACCCCTATTTATGTGACTAGAATACCATTGAAGTTTGGATACCTCCTTTAGAGACATCTAAAATTCTATATGTACATTAAAACTACACCAAATAGTATCTTGTGGTGACTAATTGGCTCACACACAAACAACACATAATCATTCATATAATTCAGTCTCACAAACACATAATCCAATTTACAGTCCATCACAATCTCATACACACACTTCCATCTCATGCACACAACCATCTCATCACATTAGCACCACTACATCACACATTCATTGCCATCACAATTCTCCAAATCTTGTGACATCAGTCATAATTCACAAAAATAATTCATATCATCATCACCAATCTCATTTCATAATCAATCAATAATCTCATTTCATAATCTATCACAAATCATAATACATAAATCTCAACAATTCAACACAACTCAATTTCACATTATATTCTACAAATTTCACAATTATATGAAATCCACAATCCAATTATATAACAATTACCTCATCATTTTCCATCATAATACACATATGTAAACTATTTTAATTCAATTTA
Organism: Macrotyloma uniflorum; assembly: GCA_016859785.1. Classification (NCBI taxonomy): domain Eukaryota; kingdom Viridiplantae; phylum Streptophyta; class Magnoliopsida; order Fabales; family Fabaceae; genus Macrotyloma; species Macrotyloma uniflorum. Next base: position 22,470 of record BDMB01000099.1, on the reverse strand, counting down.
GAATATAAATAATTTTCCTAAATAGTATATTTTCGCTTAAGTAAAAATAATTTTTAAAATATTTCGCTCATCCTCACAGTATGAGCTTTAATCACTCAAAAATTCATATCTTACGTTTTACATATTATTTTTATGTGAAGTAAAAATCATTGGTTAGATAACATTTAGGGCTAAAACTTTTATGAAAAACACTTTTCTAAATTTGTAATAAAAAAATATACCAAAAGGAGTTTGTAATTTAAAAGCGAATAAATTTTCTAACAACTTGACCTTTAATTACTAAAAAAGTGTATCTTGAGTTATATATGTCCTTTTTATGTGAAACAAAAGCAATTAGTTATATAACATCTAGGCCTACAACTTTCATGAAGATCACTTTTTGAAATTCGAAATAAAAACAAACCAAATTAGGATCACAATCTCAGAACAAAACTCAATTCACACTTTCACATTTAAAAAATCATATAATTCTCATCAATTTCACGTAAAAACACATCAACACACATAATTATCCAATTAATCATAAATAATTTTGCTTAACTAACTTTCCTTATCTTTAAAGAATCTCAAATCAAAATTCTATTCAGATAGAATTAATCTACTGTTCACATTCTTTCCCCCCAATGTTCTCGAATTTTCACAGAGATAAGAAGGAGAATTCTTGGAAAGAATTGAAAGAAATTTGAGAGAAGTTTAGAGAGATTAGAAAAAAGGAAAATTAGATTTTTCTAAAAACAAAAATAAAAATAAGAGGATTATGGTCAAATCGACTACTTATAATCTCTCATCTTCCTAAGTAAGTGGACCTAGGATTTACCAAATTCTTGGTCCTTACAATGTTTTCAACTATAAGAATTTTCGTCTTCGAAAATTGTACTCTCATCCAAGATAAAGATTTAATATCTAACTTTTACATTATTTATTAAAATAAGATAAATATATAATTAAAAACTAAAATAAATATTAATATCATTTTGTTAAATTATAGAATATAAAAGGATAAAATTGTATGAAAAAGTCATTTAGTATAATATTATGGAATATAAGTGAATTTTTCTTTAATTATTTAATTTTGTATATTGATTATTTATGAAAATTATTGATAATTTTTTTATTTTTCAATAATAAATAGTAAAATGTAATAATATTAATTAAAAAATATTGTGATAATTTAATTAAAATTTTAACTTGAATTAATTTATGAATTCATTTTATTAATTTATTTATTTATTGATTTAATATTATGTTTTCAAAATAATTTACATAAATTGATAATAGATTAAGACGATTTTTGCAATTTTTAGTAACAAGTAGAAAAATACGCATAATTGAAATAATATTAAACTTATAAAAATATTTTTTTTTAAATTATAGATAGTTTTATAATAAATTTTATTAAAAACATGAATGTCTCAAAAGAATTATATTTAATTATAAAAAATATTTTTATTTCTCATTTCATAATAAATAAAATAATTATTATAATAACCTAGTGTGAATTAAATGATAAAGGGTTAAATTGTTTAGTAAAATTTTTAAAAAGACTATAAATAGAAAAATTAAACCTTTCAACTTTCATTATTTTAAAATTATTATCTTTCTAAAACTCATTTCTCTTTAAACCTTCTACCTTCTCTCTGACATTTTCTTCCTCATCCTTCATTATTTCCAAGATCCGAGAGTACATAGTTGAAACTTACAAGAAGTAGATTATTTCTAATCGATTGAAACTTTGATTTGGGTAAGTTTTCCTAATCTAAATCTCCTTCTACCCAATCTGTCATGTGTTGCATGTGGGTCCCAACTCTATGTGAGCTTTTCTTCATCAATATGATTCTACCCTAGCTTAAGTTCTCAATTATGTGTTTGAATTGTGAAACAGGTATTTAGATAGTTAGTTAGAAACCTTGCCCTATGAAGTAGAGAAAGTGACATTTTGGACCCCAAAATAGGTAAAGGAAGCTAGTTAGTTTCTAAAGATCTTTTTAAGTTCCAGGTTAAATTTTGAAATTGGGATATTGTAGTCTGGATCGAATTTGTTGTCAAATTTAAGGTGTAAGTCTATTATTTTGGTGTCTAAATTGAGAGTTATTATTGCTGCAATGTTCTTTTTTAGTGTAATTGTGTTTGATTAAAATTTGCATGGATTGAAATGATAAAATTGAATAGATGTAGAATGTTTAAAATTAATTGTATAAAATTTAATAATATAATATTAAATATTTGTATTATTTTATTTTTTTTAAAAATAAAAAAATTTTAATAGAAATAATATTTATATTTGTTTACTTGATACATAAATTTAATTTATTAAAATAAATAATTATTTTAGATATATTATATAATATATATAAGTACGATATATAAAATAAATTTATTTATCTTTAATAAATTATATTTTGAGTATGTTATATATATATATATATATAAACACAAAAAAATTTAAAAAATATAGTTTAATTATAATTTATTATAATTTTTTTTATATATAATCATATATTTTATATCATTTAACATTTTAATTATAAAAATATTACTATAATTATTTAAGAAAAAAATTATTATAATTAAATTATCTAAATTAATCACAAATCAAATCTTATATTTATATTTCACAATAATATCAAATCTATTTTATTTCTTCCTCTAATCATAAAAAATGGATCCTTCAAATCACAAGTAAAAAGTATCTACCGTTAAATTAAAATCTTAAATTAAAAAATAGAAACAAATTTCCAGAGATCTACAAAAATTATTCATCATGATTATCAAATCCCAAAATAACCAAATCTCAAAAAAAGAGAGAAACAAATAGGAAAAAAAAAAAAAAACAAGAAAGAAGAAGAAGAGCTTGAAAAAAAAAAAAAGTGAAAAATAAAATAAAAAGAAAAACCAACAAGCAAAAGAGAAGAGAAACACTATTACCCGCGATCGAGCTTTACACATAGAGGGAAGTTGAATATAAAAATTACCGAAAAAAAAAAAGACATAGCCAAAACCAAGTTTCCAAGATTCAAAAGTAGCAATAAGGTTCCAGATTTCTATGCAAATTCGCGAACTATGTTAAGGTCAGAGCTTAATCAATGCTTAAAACTCTTTTGTTTTTTTTTTCTTCAATAAACCTCCAAACCTTAACTTTTTTGCACTTCTTTTCTTCTTTTCTTCCATTGCAATTTTAAAAATTTGACCCTGTTTATGTTATTTATTAGTTTATTAATGTTACTGTTTTTTTTTTCTATTTAATTTTGTTCAATTCAGTGATCTCTTGGGGACTTCAAGTTTGTGCGGTGTTGGGAATTTTGGGAAACAATGAGGGTTTTCTAGATTAGTGCAAGTGGTGTAGTAAGGTCCTTGTGATGGTTCAAACTTAGGGTTTTGATTTGTCATTCAATTTGTTAAATTGAATTTGGTTTTAGTGTGTTTTGTTGCTGTTTGATCTTTAGGGTTTTGGGTGTTGGGGAATTGAGATTTGGCTGTGTGTGCATTGTGTGGTTTTGTGGTGTGTGGAATTTGAGAAAAAAGTAACGTTTTTTAGTTTCTAAATTGCTGCTTTCTATTGGGTTAATGTTGTTAGGATGGTAGTGCTGAGCCTGGTTGTTGTGATTTCAAGAGGTTGTAGTAGTTGATTTGGGGTTGAAAGATATGGGGGAGGGGAGGTTTTGGGTTCTTTGGAAGTGCAAGTGGCTGGTGTGATTTGGGTGGAACTGAGGCTGGGGATGTGTGGGTGGGTTGTATTTTGATTTGTTGGGCAGTGTATGATTCTGTTGATTGAGAAATGCAACCCCAGCTGAGCTCAAGAATCAATTTGGTCGAATTAAAAGCACAGATTGTGAAGAGGATTGGGGTGGAGAAGTCGAAGCAGTACTTTTATTATTTGAACAGGTTTCTGAGTCAGAGGCTGAGCAAAACTGAATTTGATAGGTCATGTTATCGAGTACTTGGCAGGGAGAATCTTCCGTTACACAATCAATTTATAAAGTCAATTTTGAAGAATGCCTGCCAAGCCAAGACCCCACCTCCAGTTCAGCATCTGACAGGTCCTCCAAAATCAGGAACACTTGTCAATCATGCATCACCTGGTAGAGAGGATGGGCCCGAACAGGGTGTTGCTAACTTCCATAATCAGAATCCTTCCATTTGGTCCAATGGAGTTTTGCCGATTTCGCCACGTAAGTTAAGGTCTCGTAAGCTTAAAGATAGGCCGAGCCCTCTTGGACCAAATGGAAAAGTTGAATCTGTTGCTCATCATTCGACAGCTACAGAAGATAGTGGTAGTAAGGTTGATATGGCGAATGGAATTCTTACTCCATGTGATTATCAAAGACCAACGCAGCATCTTCAGGCAGTTAATGAGCTACCTGAGAATGGTATCAGGGATGCTATTCAGAGACCTGCTGAGAAACCTAGAATACATGGCAAAGGACCAACCGATGTATCAATTGTTGAAGATGGGGAAGAGGTGGAGCAGTTAAACCACCTCAGTTTCTCTAGAAGTCCCTTGGTAGCCCCACTTGGGATTCCCTACTGCACCACAAGTGTTGGTGCGGCCCGCAAAACATTGCCAGTGAGTAGCACTGGTAATGTTGTTAGTTGTTGTGACATTGGTAGGTTATCTGATACAGATACATTGAGAAGGCGCATGGAGCAGATTGCCACAGTACAAGGTCTTGGAAGTGTTTCTATGGAATGTGCAAATACACTGAATAATACATTAGATGTGTACTTGAAAAGGTTGATCAGATCTTGTGTTGATTTAGTGGGAGCTAGGTCTGCAAATGAGCAGAGGAAGCTCCCTGTCTCAAAACAGCAGATTCAGGGGAAGGTCACTAACGGTGTCTGGCCAAATAATCATTTACATGTGCAGAGTGCTGGCGGGCTGGCAGAATATGAGCCTGGACACAGACCACCGCACTCGGTATCTTTACATGATTTTAAAGTTGCTATGGAGCTAAATCCACAGTTACTTGGAGAAGATTGGCCAGTAAAATTGGAGAAAATTTCTATGCAATCATTTGAGGAATAACATTTCTTTGACATTGTTTTAAGCAAAGGTTGGACCTGCTTCTTCTGGTTCTGATGGCTCAGTCATGGTTGGTGATCATTGACACACTAGCTATGTTCCTATTGCCAGGATGAACCAGATGAACCCCCCAAATGGAGAACATTTAGTTCTTCCAGGATCAAATACTGATTTTGGGCTTCAAAATGTCATATCTCTGCTATTATGCAGGGCTAAGATGGTTCAGAGATTCATTTATCTGCAACCAAGGGTAATATCTAATGAAGCCCAGGATTGGTTGCATAGTTGTATGATTAGCATTGGTGTTGGCTGTGTTTGTCATTGATAGAGATCTCAAGGCTTTTTGCTTGCTTTGCAGCCAATGACAAAGAAGACTCAGAAAGTTTTGCAGGGACACTGTTGCGTAGCTGGGATCGAGGAACTATGACATGTATAAGAACCGAAAGGTTGCTCTGTATGTATTTTTAGAATATGAGGATTGATTGAAATTCAATATTAATAACAAGTCAATTTAATTTTCCTTTCATTTCAGTTTTCCGCATGAACTCCATGACTCTAAATTTCACCATTTCTTGTAGTAATTTTTATTTTCTAGTTTATTCATCATGTGGATCTATATAGCTCACATCACTTTTAGTTCTAATTAATTTTGGTGACAAATAATGGATTTCTAATCATATGTTAGATTTTCAAATGTTGACATCCATTTAATATCTTTAATAGTCTTTTATATGAATTATACTGAGTTATTTTATCTGTTTGAGATTGAAGTAGTTTTATGACTATAACTGAATATATTTTAAACAGTGTTTCAGAGAACATGGTGCTTGTTTAGTTAGCAAGTTACTTGTTAAAAGTCAGACAGATAAATACAGGTTACCTGCAAATGGCTTGTTGTGTATTCTGCTCATGGATGGACTGGGAGTACAGGAAGATTGTTAATATTTTGAATCTCAACCATTTTCTTTTGTTAATTATGCAAAGAAATGATCTGTAACCAACCATCAGGTTCTTTCAGACAAATGTCTATGTTTGTTATGTTGTTTTGATTTCTAAACCATGATTTGCAGTTATTTTAGCAAGCAACTGTGAAAAATGCATAGAGAATTAAGTTTTAATATATGTTCAGGTTTACAGGTTGATGGAAATGAAAAGATCAACATGTTTGAGACGTAGAATGCAAAAGCCATTGGTTTTATCGTATTTTGATGTGAATATTGAAGTGGATTTAACACTGAATCGATTAGATATGTTCATCTGTAATTGATCACTGAAAAAGGTCTAAACACATTTGCTTTTGGCAGCATTATGTGCTTCCAGTAAGATCACATATATTGAAAATTATTTAAATCTTTCAGACAGTGTTCTGTTTATTTTCATGCCACTTTATTGTAATATTTTGGCCATATACTAGCAAAATTTTGAAAGAAGAATATAGATGATGAGGTAGCTTTCCTCTGTAACTATATGGACTGAAAACATAAATGAAATTAAAAAAATGAACCAAACATCCCCTCAATATTTTTTGGTCTTACATCAGGTAGTGTGATCCTTGCTAGTCAACTTTTAATTGATGTTTTGTTCTGATTGTTGTGCATTGAAACCCATCTGATAAATGGGCAGCGAATTGCTTATCTGGGTTTAGACTTTACATGGCTATTATCATTCTTATTATATACATTAAATTTCTTGTGTATTGCCAATAAGAAAAGTCCAGAGGAAATATGAAACTGTTGTATGTACAACTTGTATAGCATGGTGAGAACTGCTATGTACAATGCTTGCAGGCAAATTATTAAGAATGTTGAAGATTTGTATATATTTTAAATATGGATACCGACTCACTTCATGCTCATTACTAAGAATATCGAGATTGCCACTGTCTTTATGGCTTGTTGTGTAACTTTCTAAAGCCATGTGAGTACCTTCTGTGCCTTTCCATCATCGTGGCATTCTTCTGCAAGCACATCAAATTTTTGGAGGTTCATATAAGTTGCCAGGGGAAGCTTTGAAGGCATATTCATGGTAGCTATGTGGCAGATGGCATTACATTCATAGAGAGCAAAGACCTTGGAAATTTTGCGTATAACATGTTGCAGACTGAATTTGTCATTTCCTTTAACTAGTGCTTGAAAAGTGGACTTTTGTCCTAGACCAAATTTTGTACTTGATTACTGAAAATCTATTGATTGCCTGAATTGATTGAAATTTGCAAACTCCTTGTAAAGAGGAAAAAACACTGCCAAGAAGCAGCTGAATCTGGTAAATGATTATTGATTTTACTTGCACAATATATAATAACAGTCTGTGCATGAAATTCAGTCATACTTTTTTGTTCAACTTCTGAAATCTCTATTCTTTATTAATCAAAGTTATTGAAACATAGTTACATTGCTTACTAGAAATTTTACATCTGACGTTTATAGCACTCAATAAAATATTATTTTTATTTAAAAAAAATTATTATTTCAAAAAATTAGTCATCCATAAGTCTAGGGTCCGATATAGACTTATTTGACCTTTCACTAAATGAATTGGATAAAAAAAAATAGTTTAATTGAATTTAAATTAATTTTTTTTTGTCTGAGCTAACTTGTTTTATAGAATTTTTCTAGCTTAGACGTTTAGCCACACCCATTTTATACCTCTAGGTTATGCACAATTAGTAAATAACAAGACCTTTTTAAGTTTATGAAAAAAAAAATGTTTGAGAGAAAATCTATTTGGTGATTTTTGTTATGAACTAATAATTAATTTCATTAATAAACAATTAAATTTTATGAATATATATTTTATTTTTTAATATTTTGGAATTATTTTTATTTTAAATATACAAAAAATGTCATTGATTATTATATTAATTCGACATAGAACTATCTAAATGAATCGGTTAACCTTTACTATTTTGTTCCCCAGATGGTATATAATTTAGTTAATAATAAACATTATTTTAAGTTGAAAAACACACCATAAATGTTTTAGTGAATATCTAATACATTATTGGTAAATAAGTACGATAGGACAACAATGTTAGTTGTTATACATCTATTTCAGTAGTAGTTTGTTTTATTCTATGTTATTAGTAGTCTGTTTGTTAGTTAGTAAGACAATAACGTTCCAAGGTGATGACTAGTTTATTGATATGAAAGGATGATGAACCCCACTAGGATTTAGACACGTCTTAGACTCTTACGTGAAACAAAGATGGATACGAAAAGTATAGCAGAAATACGTGTAAAAGACTTACTGGTCATGAACTTTCTTTTCCAGAAATAAACAATGATGGTATCAGGAGAAATAACAATTGTGGTAAGACAGAACATGCAAATAATGCCCAGAATGATTGAGCATAAAGTGAATATTTATTTACTTGAATAAATACAATCCATCAATACTAATAACATTTTATCATAAAATTAGTAACACTTTCGAAATGAAGATTTCTTAGCATAGTTTACTTTTAAGTCGAACTGAACTATCAAAACATTTTTTCTGAATCAACATCTAAATTATGTTCACAAATTATTCATTACTTCCCCAACCTAGGGTATAATTTGCTCGTATAGTATAACCAACCATCTGAAGCAAGCTAATATCTTGGTGCGAATGCTTGTTTATACATATTCAATCATCAATGATTTCAAATTCAGGACAAAAATTGAAGGATTTTTCTCAGGAACTAAAGAACTTACTTAATTTCAAATTTTAGAAGAACGAAAACCGGAGAAAAAACCCTCTCACTTACAAGACTGAAAAACATTTAAGTAATTTTTTTAAAAGAGGAAGAAAAATATACTTAGACGGGAGAATTTTCATCCGCAAGATATCAAGTTCCAAAGTCCATCAATCCAGTGGCTTAGGTTATTACTTTAGGTAAGATATTGGCTATGTAAATATGATCAATAAGAAGAGGAGAGGAAATCTGTAGCTGTATTTTGTACAAAATGAAAAATTAAAGGAACAATGCAATCAATGAGGTGAAGATGGATCATTAGAAGGTGCCGCAGATAATTTACAAACAGGGCACCAATTCTTCAGTCCCAACCACTCCTGTATGCAAACCACATGAAATCTATGCCTGCATGGAAGATCCCCAAGTTCATCTCCAACAACATATTCTTCCTGCATATTAAGTAAATGTAGCCAAATCAATAAAATAAAAGTTAAATTTCTATGCATTGTTAGCATAATTTTTTTATAATGTTAACTAAGTAGAAATCATATTCCTAGAGACAAAATCTACACCAAACATCTACTACACGTTCCTCTTTTGAGAAAAGGAGAGAAACACAATTCTCAATGCTTATCCTCTCTCCGAGAAAGGAAGGTCTAAGGCTTTAGAGTAGAAATTAGATGTAGACAGGAATATGCTTTTGGGATGTCCAAAGTGAGATAAATTTTATTGTTTGTTTGTTGATAAATATTTTTGAAAAGCATGTATATGAAAAAGATAAAAGTTAAGATATATAGATAATAGTTTAGGTTATTTGACATTCATATAAAGGATTTGATATGGCAGGAATAACATTTTTGATAATTTGGTTTGAGTCTGAAAGCATTAGTGGCTAGTCTTAGATTCCATCTACTTGTGGAAACGTTGGAGACTCGTCATAAAAACTCGTAACTGGAGTTAGCTCAAATTATTTTAGTATAACTCTAAGTTTTATACTGAACATGACTGTCCCTTCATCAACACACCATTTAGGTCCACCAGAACATGCGGATATCACAAGCAGATGAATTTAGACCATGATGATGTATAATAACAGCCATTTTCCCTGTGAGTATCATTCATCCTTGCAAAAGTTGAGATACATATTATAAAAATACCTGGCAAATGCAGCATCCGATGTCATCACCTGTATCATCTGTAGGTGCAGACTGATATATACTTCTTTTAAGAGATTCTGCAAGTGCTTCCTCTGATAGAGCTGTGCTCACAGTTCCCATCCTCTCTTCTAGAGCTAAGAGTTCCTGTCATCAATCAGAAACATTTGGAGCTAAGACATGATAATTGATAAACTATAAAAAGAATAGATTTCAATCCCAAGGACATCCTTAAGGACGGCAGTCTCTTCTCAGCCACCTCCCTCTGACACAGTAACATTTCCAACCTCCCCCTTTAACATTCTACTTATAAACATCAATTAGACCATGGTTTTAAGCACCAATATTACTTTTAGGAACATGCATCATTCTTAAGAACATATTTATCCAAAACTGTTGTACCATACAGCCCACAAAGCACAAACCATTCTAAATTTGGTACAAGAAAAAGAAATAAGAAACTAATTTGAAGAGCCCCCATGACATTAAAATACCTCATAGGACATGTTATCAATATCCAACCGCATGTCTCTGTGGTGATCATGAAAGTTTAATCCATTATTGAAAAAGCTGGCCTCGAACAAAAGAATTTGCTGCAAAGACACATGAAAGTTGTTAGATACCTGGCCGACTAAGTTGAGTTAACTTTTAGTCAAGAGTTACCTCATCGGTTAGATCTGCTTCTTGTTCAAACCTCTCCAGTGCCAATAATACCTATATAAAATAAAATATAGTACTTCAGTTTTAAGCTCTCTCATGAAAGATATTAAAATATCTGCTCTCATGTTCAAACCAAAAAATTACCTCTTCAATACTGGTCATATTTAAACGTCGAAAGCTGTTCCGATTTATTGGAGAATGAGTGATGTCCTCTTCTGCAGGAAACTGAGGTGTGACATTAGATAACTGCTCACTGCTATTGCCTGGTCTATCGTAAGAGCTTGAGCAACTTAAAGGAGTCTCCACAGAAGTCTGACATGAAATGCCATGAGCATTAACATCACCAGAATGAGGGAACTCACTAGTAGCCAAAGGATTTTTGTTTCCTTGGTTAGAAAACCTTCCCCTGGCATGACCACTAACTGATCTTTGAGTTCTTACTGGTGCCATACTGGTATTCTGGTGAGAAGGCATATTTCTGAACCTTCTTGAATCAGATATAGATATGCCATTTCTGGAGCCAGAATTCCGTCCTTCCGGTGATCCAATGATATTTTTCCCTCTGTCAGTGGAACTACTTTCCCCTTTACAGTTTTTCTTTTTCATTGTATCCTTCGTTCTATTAAGGCTTGAATCGGATGATGAACAACCAGCTGGGGTGACATCAGATATAGTGTTGCATCTGACATTCCTCAATCCGTTCCTGCTTGAAACAGCATGTCTCATTGGACCAGTGCTTTTAATTTCTTGTCTGCGCAACCCAGGTCTTTCATTTAAATTCCTTTGAGATCTTGTATTTGATACTGCTCTGGAGCTTCCTACTTCCAGTTGCCTCACATTACTAGACTCTGAACTTCTCCCTCTGGATTTAGGCCCTCTCTGAATTTCTTCTGATGGAGGTACGAGCTCTGAAAGCTCTGGTTCATCCTGTACACTACTAGTTTCAGATGAATCTGTCTCAAACTGACAGGATAATATTTTCCGAGGTTCCATAATTCGTCTTGCAGGGTTACTAGTAGATCTAGAGGAACTTCCAATTGCTTCCTTGCTACTTGAAGAGGATTGGAATGAAGGCCTCAAAGATTTACCTTTTTCAGAAGATCTGACTTGAGCAACTTTAGGAATATCGGCTCTACTACTGCAACCCAATTTGCTGCAAATTTGACCTGTTCGCTCTCTAGTATTAGCAGTATCTCTGAATACATGGCTCATACCCTTTCTAGGGACTACCACCTCATCCACACCTCTTCTACCAGAATACTCTTCCATCAATTGCTTATTACTGCCAAATGAAATGACATAGTAGTTAGTAATCAGATAATCAAACACTAAATAGGAATATCGGATTAAAGAAAATCATGAGGATGGAGATAGTAATAATAAGCTTAAATAACATACAATTTTTCAAGATTATCATAAGCAGAATATAGATTGCATGTGAAAATAGTTTTACATGTTTCTCAGTAAATGCAATTTATATAAATAAGATGGGAACCATATAGATGATTTGGGCCAAGTGACAGTGGATGTGGAGGGCAGGCCAAAATTTGGCATTTCTATTATAGGAAATGGTCTAAGAATAGTGGGAAGGCTTAGCTGGAAATGTACATTATCTTCAATACCGATTACAGTATATTTCAGAATTTTCTTTTGTCGTAATATATCACATAATCAAGTTGCAACTTAACAGACTGCCCAGAGCCATTTCCAGTGCATAAATATTAAGTTCAGATATAATCAAGAAAATCCCAGTTTTATGCTTTTGAATAATCTTTATAAATTAAATGGCACATCTAGAAATCATTCCAAACTTGTCATGTATAAAACCACATTTTTCATATTCCTTCTTTGTAATCTTGATTATTTGCATTGCTCTTACACCAAGCAAACAAAATAACTGGAACTCAACATTCAGGCTACAAGAAAAACGAAATTTGGAAAAATGAATTCGATCGTCAAAGAAAGGCAGTAATCATCCATGAATGGTAAAAAAGATAGTTTTAAAGAAAATCAGTTTCCATAATAACAAAAGAAATGTCATTGTTAAAATGCTCAGGTAATGGATAAGGACAGTTCCCTCCCAGTAAATTGTAAAAAACCACACAATAGAGGCAATAAAAACCCATCACAGCTATCACGTAAAATTCCTTTGACTAACAATTTCAAGCAAAAGGCCAATTATTGAATTATTTTATTTAGCTAAAAGTTGATCCACAAATCTCATGCCTGTTTCACCCTAGGGGGATTCATTTTAAAAGTATATTACTCGAACAAGATATGCCAGTTATATAAGATTTTGCATGCTCAATCAGACACATCATTTGGGAATTTGAGCTAATACCAAATCACATTTATTAAATAATACTTATAAAATGGTTAGAAAACAGTCAAAATAGAAAAAAAATTGGGTGTAAAAAAATGAGAAAAGTATAAGAGAATAAATGCAGTTAAGTCCACATGATAAATAAAACACTCTAAACTCAACTGATGAGAATTTTAAGAAAATCAGCAACAAGAATTGACTAAACAGTCAATACTTCTAGCAAGAAGCTAAATTGAATTATTGAATCATGAAAACATGTTCTAGAGCTTCAACCACAAATCTACAAACCACGATAGTGTGCTTGTGTATCAATGCAGTTTTTCTAATCTCCAAGGAAAAACTACAAATACTCTGTTCTATATATAATTCAAGAGACAGGGAGGTCCTTGTCTAACTTATCTGAACCAACAGGATACTATTCAATCTCAAATTGATACTGTTCGATAAACACCTTAGAACGAAAGAAATTAAACATAACATAGGTTTTATTTCATGTTTGGGCATTTTAGAAATTAGCAAAACAGGACATAAGGTTAAAAACATGGTTAGTTTTGGTTCTACTAAAGGGTAGAACCAAGAACATAAAAGACCATTCCATTCCCTTTTGTTCATGTGACAAACTCTACCAATAAGTACACGGCTTGATTACACAATCAAACCATACCCATATGAACACACGTTATCATCATTATAATATCATTATAATCTGATAACACCATGCAATTGGGGTGCTCTCCCAAGGAACCCCAAAACCTCAATCATTAAAAATAATATTCAGCTAAAGGGAACAATTCAAAACACAGAAAATTTTAAGAAGATAAAATACATATTAGAAGATGATCAACAGGAAACAACACGAAGCAAACTGCAAAGTAAGTTCATTTATGGATTGATCATAGAAAAATCAACTAATAAATTCAGTCTTGAGATGAAAGTCCTCAACAACAACAAAAATTTCTGTTTTTGTTTTTAATTGTAACTAAATGGTCCATAATTTCATCCCCAAAAAGAGGGTGTCGCTTCATCCATAAAGGACACAGTTTCACCGCACCGCACAACAATCACCAAAAAATAAAATAAATAAAATAAAATAAAAGAATAAAATACCCTCTTTCCCGTTATTTCAGTTCTCAAAATAAGCTCAACACAACAACCAAACCGTGAACCAAAAGAAATAGTTTTCTTTTTAAAATAAAACAAAACAAGCAAACCCTTTTCAATAAAAAATCTTAGCTCGAAACAAATAAAATAAAAAATCCCATTAATTTGTTGGACAACTACGATGAGAAAACAAGAAAAAAAATTATAATTGAATCAAGTTTCAATAACCCATGTTTCAATTTCTGGGTAACTCGATGATCACCCCCACAGAAAAAAAACAACATATTACATACAGTTTCAATTCGATCGATAATGATTACCCAAATTTCTTCGTCTAAGGAAGATGAGATAAGAAAAAGTGTAAGAATTTTCAAGTGAATTCAATAGCTTCACCTTATTCTGCTGTTGGTCGTGGTGATGGTGGTTTTCTTCTTCTCTGGCTTCTTCTTCTCTGGCCTTAAAAAAAATAGAGAAAAAGAGTTTCAGAGTCTGAAAGAGAAAGAAAAGTTTTTAGAGAGAGAAAGAGAGAGGGAAAAGTGCAAAACGTGTGTGAATGATCCAATGCTGAGGCAGACAACATTTCTTTAATCACTATCTTTTCCAAAGCTAACAAAAAAGGCAGCAACTGAATATTTATTAATTAAAAATTAAATATTTAAGAGTAATAATAAATAAATAATAGTATATATTTAGAAAGTAATCACAAATAATTTTTTAAGTTTTTACTAACAACTGCCTTAAAATCAGATAGTTTATTTATTAATTGATAATATTACAATACATTAAGTGTGACTTCAAAATATTATAATAAATACTTTTTTTTAAAATTCAATATTTAAAACTGAGAAAACAGAAAGTTAGTTGTGGGAATCGGAATGGATTTTATTTGTTTTATATTGAATTTTAATCAGGAATTTTTTTTTCTATCTTTTATTTTATATATAATATTGATAAATTTTTATATAAAATTTTATTTTTAAAAAAAAATTCAAAAATTCACATAAACATATACCTTCATAAGTAAGTTTGTTTGTGTTTTTACAGTTGTTAAAATGTTAATAAGTTAAAAGGAAATTATGAAGGTAAATGTTCTTGAATAAGTTCATAATGTGTGAAGAAAGAATATAAAAAGTTTTCACAAGAATTAAACATTATAAAAGAATTCACATTAGAATTACTTAGATATAAGTTAAAAAATGTTTGATGAAAATCTATGATTTTTAAGAACATTTATATGATATTTATAATTTACAAATTATTGTATTTACGGATCTATGAACTAACATAATTATCCCTGAATTATGAGAGATCTTTCATAAGTTCATGTATATAAAATTGATAGCATGATATTTAACAATTCTACGTAAACAATAACAATAATACCTTATCCTGGTACTGCAACCACTGTAACTGCAACCATAAGAACCACCTTCCATTCTTTCCATTCATTTGGTACAAACAATACTTCCACCTTCTAAAAGTGTGTGTATATATAATGTGAAATAAGATATTGTGTTTATAAAAGATAAAGAACAAATTTTTTATCTTAATCAATATATAAAGGAAATATTTTGAATATATTAAATATTTAAGTTGTTATCTTAATTTTTTAATATTTAGTAAAAAAAAATTATTATTATTATTTTATTTTTCTAATTATATATATATATATATGTAAATAAATGGGAAAGAATAGAGTTACTATCAAATAATACACCATCAACAATTTTATATAAAATAATTATCTGTAAATTATAATTTCATATTATTATAATTATAAATAATTTTCTTAAAATTAAATAATAATAATAATGTGATAAAATGATTTTTATGTTGGTATATTTTAAAAAATAAGATTATGATAAAATTGAAAAATATTTTTCTTATTTCATATTAATTTTTCTTAAATTTTATGTTTCTAAGTAATTTTTTTCCAGGAATATATTTATATATTATTAATAATAAAATTTAATATCCAGAGAAAATGATTTAATGGTATATTATTTTTAAACATTTTTTTTCTTAATTTTCTTGAAAAATATTAGTTGTGAATATAATTCATATAGGAAATAGATTTAAATGAATATTAACAACAAAATACTTTATTTTACGGTTTAAAAAGGCTATTTAAACTTTTTTTTTAATAAAAAATAATAAACATCAGAAAGTACTTTTTACTAATGACCATCAGCAAAAATATATATAAAAACGAAAATCATATATAACCATTTTTTTTAAATATTATTATTGTTACTTTAATTTGATGTTATTATTATAGTTTCAAATTTTAAGGTAAGTTAAAAAAAATTACATGTTATATGTTTTTGAGGATTCATATACAAATTAGAAACTTATTTTTCTACTTTTTAAATTTAATTATTAAAATAAGTTAATATTATAAATTATTAAATAATAAAAAATTGAGAATAAGATTTTAACTTTTATTATTCTTTTCTTTTAAAACATATTAAAATATAAATTATTTGAGATTTTTTGTTATTATTATTTAATTTTAATAAAAAAAAATTGATCATAAAAAATTATAATAAAATGACACTATAATTTAATTATTGGATTGATAAAATTTTGTTTTTATATAAAATAATTAACAACATAATATTTAATAAAAATTATATTGATATAATTATATATATATATATATATATATGATATTAGTAAGAACGTAAGAATAAATTTGAGAACAAAATGATAGATTATAGATTATCTATGTTTAAATGATGATATAATATAAAATTATAATTCAAAACTGAATTGATAAAATTTATATTTTATAATTATTGATAGTATAATAATTTATAAAATTTACAGCAATATATTTTAGTTTTTATCTAGTATATAAGGAGATATCAACTATTTTAAACTATTACATCTTCAATAATTATATTTTTTTTTTATATTTAACAATTTGAGAGTTACATGGTCGAGACTAAGATCATTTTACCAAGACCAATAATTTCCAGCCAACCAAAGAAGTTTCATTCTGTAAGATAAATATCAGTTAATATTCACTTAATATTCTCAGAATATTAAATATTTACGTGATATCAAATTTATTAATTAAAGATATAATAAAATAATATATTTTTAAATTATATTATAAATAAGTAATATTTATCAGGTTTAATACATTTTTTTAATTATATATTAAATTTTATTTATATTAATTTAAATTCTTCAAATATATATATATATATATTAATGTATTAAAAATAATAATTTAAATGAAAATTCATTAATTACTTTTTAATCGAAGAATTATTAAATTTAATCGATCTTATAATTTTTTTTAAGATTATTTTTTAAGGATTAAATAATTCTTATATTTAAAAAATAAATAAAAAAATATCTTTTAATTTATTTTATTTATCTCACCAATCACGTCATCTTTAAATAATAATTATTTCAATACATTTTTATCTTATTTATACAATCTTATATCTTTACTTTTCATTATATATTATATTATATATATAATTTTTAATATAACTTATTATTATTATAATATAATTATTATTTTTTATTTTAAAAAAAATTATATTTATTAATGAATTTATTTTATATTTAATATATTATTATATTAATAAAAAATATATAAAAATTATTTTATTAAATTCATTTATTCTCAATTTAATTCCGGTAAAATTTATATTTTAAAATCATATTCATATTTAAGTAATGGATTCGGAATATTAAATTTTAATATGATTTATTTTATAAGTTTTCGAAATAAAGGAAGAATGGTTAAACTAAAGTTTGTGATGGAATGTGCATAGCAATTAATCAAGTTTTAAAACTTAAAATGAAAAATAAATATGGTGAATGATATGAGGTTGTATTGCATCCAAAATAAAAAATGAAAAGAAAACACCATATTTTTTTTAATTTCATTTCATTTTTAAAACTAAATGTAAAAGATTAATCGTAGCTATTTGATATTGATTTATGTGATGATAAATTAATGTGCCTGTTTGGTTTGAAAGAAAGACCAAACATTGTGATTCTTTTATTTGATGGAGTAGAGGGTAGTAAGCTGTCACATTGCTTATGTCGTGAGAAAACATTTTAATCTAATTGTTGAGTCATCCAAATTGAAATTAACTGGTTGTTGTTAAGATAGATATGTGATAAGTAATTAATATATTGAAAGTGACATTAGGCTAGTATCACTATTTAATACGTATTATACCTTTCATAAATTAATAAAAAATGTATATATTTAATTTAATTTAAATAAATAAGACTGAAACATAATTGTCATTTAAGTTCATCACACTTCTAAATTTGCATCTTAATTTTATTTATTAATTTTTGGTTCCTAAATCATTTTCCATAAAAAGAAAATTACAATATTCTTAACATGTTGATGCAATAAAAAAATTAAATATTTCATAAAAAAAATTAGTTCAAATGAATTTTTTATTTATTTATATAAAATAATTAAAAAATTAGGACTATGACTCATTTTGTCTTGTCCTATCCTACTTAAATCAGGATTTGGAACCGGCTTATTTGTATTGAGATTAGGACTTAAATCTGATTTATTTACATATGAACCTCAACTTGAACCTAATCTACTCGGACTCAAACTTAGATCTATCCTAAGCAGATTTAGACTCGTTAGGACTTAGATCTAGCCTGTCTAAACTGAACTAAACCTAAATTGCCTAATCTCAACCCGACATGCCTAAACCCAAACCCAACTTGCCTTGACTAATACCTAGTATGCTAAACTCAGACTAAACATATCCAAACCTAAACCTAAACCTAAACTTGGATCTAACCATCTCATACATGACTAAATAGGGCTTAGACTTAGATCTAAATTTAACTTTACATGACCAAATAAGGCTTAGACTTAGACCCAAATTTGACTTGCCTAAACCTGCACCTAACTTGTCGAACCCAAAATTGGTTTGTCCAAACCTAGTCCGTCCAGACCCGTTTAAACTTGGATCTAAATCTTGATTTGGACTCGGCCTACCCAATCCTATTTAAAATATGGATAAATTTTTATTTTAAATTTTTAAAATAAAAAAATAATCCAATTAAGTGGATTGAGTTTAACTTAAAATCCAAAATTATGGATTCGAATTTGAAATAGATTTATTAAAATGGATTTAAAAATTTATTAAATTTAGATAATTATGGATTGAATTTTAATATTTAAATATTTTACCTATCCCTAAAAAATGAATTAAAATAGATAAAAAACCAAATTATATTAATTAAAGTAAAATTTCTATATATAAATTTTTTTTATTAGTTATAGGTGATAAGATTTATAAATAGAAAAAAATAAATAATGATAAGGTTTATAAATAGAAAAAAATAAATAATTCATTCTTTTTCTAATTTTTCTTTAAATTTTTAAGATGATTTTTTTTTATCCTAGTGTTAGTTAAGATAGTTAAGAGATTGTTGAGTTTAGATCAATTTTAACATATTCCTAATTAAAGTAAGTTTTCCTATTTTCCCTAAATGTAAGGTTTTCTTTGTTAGTCTAGATTGAATGTAGGGGGGCTACTTTATATGTGGGGTTAGGGAGAAAAGAATAAATCTTTGTAAGTCTAAATATGTTTTCGTTGTGTTTGGTTTTTAGGTTAAGTTATCTAGGAGAAGTTTGGATGATCTGTGAGTATTCTTGACTCTTTTCTACGAAGGTTAAGTATTTTTTAAACACAGAATCTATTAATAAGAAAGCTAACCTTAATCTTAAATGTACATTAAGTTAGAATATTTGAACTGAATTGAGAGTGAGGAATGTAAAATGGTATAGAAATTTGAGATAAAATAGTACAAATTAAATGTGAAATTTTTTGAGAATTTTGAACCTTGATTTTACTTTTGAGTTGGATTTAGTATCTTTGATGTGAAAAGGCATAGGTATGTTGGTTTGAATTATTTATTTGTGGGTTATTTGATAGAATTGTTAGAATTAGATAATTATCTAGTTAGTGATTTTTTTGGGAGTAAGAGAATAGGTTTCTTTTATGAAAATGAATTTGGTTTGAAATCATTTACATTTGTATTGATTTTTTATTTTAATTGTCATGTTGGGAGAAATTTAGAAATTGGGATCAACTTGGCTAAATTAAGTTTTAATTGAAGTAAAAATTTTATTGAAATAGGTTGAATTGAATTTGGGAATGTTTTGGCTAATTTGGTACCAATTTTGAAGTTTTGCAAATTTTGTTGTCTCTATTTATATTACTTGAGCGCTCATTTTATTGTTTACGTGATAGAGACAAAGAGGAAGAATTTTATTTTAGGAATTTCTTACTTGAGTGTCCAACATGTGCTTAAGTAATGAAGTTCTTCGCTTTAACAACCAATCATTATTTGAGTGAGGTTCAATGAGAGAAGAATTGAATTAATTTCAATTCTTGATCGCTCAAGTGACCAATGGCTATTCAAGCAAAATGTGATCTAAGAACAAATTGGGCTATTTCCAATAGAATATCGCTTAAGTTTTTATTCAAGGTTTAAGTTACAAGTCACCTTACCTAAGCAACTATTTGTTGCCTAAAGAGAGCAACCCGAGAGGAAATTAAGTTTTTATGAAAAAATATCATTCAAATTGTGTGATTGTAGCTTAAAAGATATTTCCCTATTATGACTACATATTTGAAATGAAAATTATTTGTATGTGATTTAAAATATGATTATATTTTATGTATCAACATTATATACTAAATAATTGATTAAAGATATGTTGATTATTGTAGGACGTGAAAACTAATAGTTTTCAAATATGTAATTTACATATTAAGTTGATAGATTTGATAAGATATTCAAGTTCGATTACAGTATTAATTATATAGGTGAAGATATTAGGTGGTGAGAGTCAATAAAAGTTTCTTTCATCTAGTTAGGGGTGAAATGAGCCACTAGATTAAGCAGTGGATGTATATGAAGAATCACATTATTCTTTGTGACTTAGTAGATGGTATAGTTATTGTATGATAATATTATATATTAAGTAGACCGTATAGATATGGCTAGTATCAGTCTTTGACTTCATAACTTAATGTAATCTTTCAAAAGTCATGAAATAACTTGAGTGCTTAATGTTTAATTCAATGTATTGACTTAAGTTGAATAATGTTAAGAAAAGAAAGAAAAATAATTTTGCATTGTATTGTGTTATATTGAATGAAAATATAAAAAATATATATAGAAGAAAATATCAATAATTATCTATTCTATGTGGTTTTGTTCTTATAATTCTACAATAATATCCTTATAAATAAACTATTTTAATAAAAATAATTATAATATTTTATTTAAAAAATATCAAGATATCATTATTTCTTAATATTTCTCCTCAAGTTGGAGAGTGAATATTGAGAACCATTAACTTGTGATTCATTATAAAGAAAAAATCCTTTTGTAATAGGTTGGGTCAAGTCAAGTTATTGGGTGGACCTTATACCCAATAGTTTAGGGGAAAGGAAACTTTATCTAAGCATAGGGATGGCTATGTAGCGTAGTGCCCGTATGGCTTGTTGCCTATGCAGCTTGGTGCTTGTGTGACTTGGTACTTAAGTGATTGTATGCCGAAAAGGCTGTGGGCCCAAGAGATTGAAATGGTATGTGGACTAGATTATGTGGGTTGCATTAGATTGTATAATTTGTTATGTGTAAATGATAATGTAATGTTTGTAATTGAGTTAGATAGTTATCACAAAGTTTTATTTGGCATATGGAATTATCGAGATCTTTTTAAGAAGCTATTAGACTTCAATGGTATTTTAGTCACGTAAACATGAATGTCATGTGGTGAGAAGTCAATGAAGGTGGGTTTACTTGCACTATTCATCGATAGTAGTAACCACTTGATATGTTCTTAGTAATCACCCTATCGTGTGGTACCTAATTTGGAGATAGAAGTGTAATCCTGAAATAAAAAAAATAAAAAAACTCTTTAAAGGATTACTAGTCCTGAGGTGAAAAAGACTCTTTAAGAGATAATGTCTATTGCTCGGTAACAATTAAGTATAATAGTTATTAGTCTTTGAAGTCAAGAATTTCATATATTTATTCATATGAGTCTATCTAGTACATTAGATGCATGTGACTGAATGAGTGTGACGAATGTCTTTGATTGACTAAGATTATGATGATTTGAGTATTTGGGCATGATTGAATAAATGATCGTATGATTGAGCATGATTATGATAATCTGAACACTTTGATATAATTGAAGTAAATGATTATAATGATGAGATTAGGGATTGTATCTTATTATGATTAATTTTGTTTATATTAACTTACCTTGTTGTTTTGTACTTGTGGTTTTATTGGTAATATAATGATTGCGTTTTGACACAGGAGCAAGTAATACAAGAAATAAAGCTAAATAATGATAGTTATTTTCGAAAGAAGAAAACTTTGCATTACATTATACTTATAAATTTTTGGCTAAATTTTGTAATATAATGTTACCAAGTAGCATCAAGAGGGGGGTGAATTGATGGAATAAAAATTAAAACTTTAACGTTTAATTAATTCAAATTTT
>BDMB01000098.1:648885-686756 GCA_016859785.1 Macrotyloma uniflorum | reverse complement strand
AATTTGGGATGGAAATTAGGAAAATTAGAGATTTTAGAGGATCTTAAATAGGTTATTGATAATTTAGATTGATTAAGATATATTTTTTTAATTAGATACTTGAATTGGCTTATAACTCGTGCCGAAAACTTTGGAACTTCAAGAATATTTGCTGAAAATTGAGGTAAGAGAAGTTAATTAAGCGAAACTTTTCTTAATTAATTGATTGACTTTGTGTATTAATGTGTTTTATGTGAAATTGATGAGAATTATAGGGTTATAAGATGTGGAAGTGTGAATTAAATTTCACTCTAATATTGCGATCCAATTTGGACATGTTTTTATTAATTTCAGAAAGTGTTCTTCATGAAAGTTGTAGGTTTGGATGTTATTTAAATAATGACTCTTATTTCATGTAAAAATAATATGTATAACTCAAGATACAATTTTTTTAGTGATTAAAGGTCAAGCTGTTCGAGAATTTCTCTGTTTTGAAATTACGAACCCGTTGTGGTATTTTTCTATTTCAAATTTGGAAAAGTGTCCTTCATAAAATTTTTAGCCATGGATGTGTAGCTAACTAATAATTTTTATTTCACACAAAAATAATGTGTAAAATTTAAGATATGATTTTTTAGTAAATAATGGTCATGTTGTTTTCCATGTTGAATTTGTTCTCGGGAACATGTTAGCTCAAACGAAATTATGATTTGGACTTAAGCAAAGTAGGTTTGTTAGTAAGGAATAAATTGTTGAATTAATCTAAACTAGAATAAATTATATGTTAATGATTGGATAAAGTATTGGATTATAAATATATGGTGATTGTATGAAATTTGATGGGATTGTATGTTGTTACAATGACAGGATGAGAAGAGAGTTGTATAATAGATCAATGGAATGTAATGGAAATATTATTTTAATGATGTGCTTGAAAACGTGAGAATTGTATTGGGACTATAATTAATAAAA
This sequence comes from Macrotyloma uniflorum, assembly GCA_016859785.1. NCBI lineage: Eukaryota > Viridiplantae > Streptophyta > Magnoliopsida > Fabales > Fabaceae > Macrotyloma > Macrotyloma uniflorum. The sequence goes on along the minus strand of BDMB01000098.1, from coordinate 685,805 downwards.
GTGTTAAGATTTTAATGTTGTATGTGATATGAAATGAAAATTTATTGGGTTGAATGGGTCAAGTCAAATAGTCATCACTGAGATGCTATTTGGCATAACTTATATGGAATTATCGAGACCTATCGTTATAAGGAGGTATCAAGACTTCTAATGATTTTCCTACTTACACTATATATCATATGGTGTTAGGCCGATGGAGGTTCTATTTACATTATTCCATGGTAGTGTGACTACCAGATAAGTGTTTGAGAACTACCTTATGTGGCGCCATTAAGGAGATGAATGAGTGTACTGAGGTGAAAAGACTCTGATAGAACAAAGTTCATTGGTTCATTGTTCGGCTACCATTAAGCATGACAGGTGTTAGCCTCTGAGGTTAAAAATTTCATATGCCTTATCCAAATGAGTTTGTCTAGTTTTAAGTACTTGTGTGTATGAAATGAATGTAGTATATGTATATGAAATGAATAATATGAAAGATGAAGATTGATGTTGAATTGAATATTTAAAAGTTATTAATTATGATGCACTTTTATTTATTTATATATATATATATATATATTATTTGGATGATAATTTTTTATATTATTTTATCTTTATTTTCTCTATTTTTTTATAAATATTATTGGATTATGATCATCGTGTTAAGTATAATTCTAAAAGAAGATGTGATTCTATAATGTTGTAATTGACTAATGTAAATTTTATACTAAAATATATATAATTTTTACTGAGAAAAGATTTATTATAACATTATTTGAATATATTTACTTACTATATACTTATAGGGGTGTTCAGAACCGAACCGATCAAAAAAAAAAATCGAAAACCGATCAAAAAAATCGCAAACCGATTAAAACCGCAAGTTTTTGGATCACTTTGAATTTATTTTTTCAGAACCGAGCAGTTTGGTTCGGTTTGCAGTTTGACATTTCAAAATCAAACCGAACCGCAATTATTAAGAAATGTTGCAATTTGAATTTAACTAATCATGTTTTATTTTTTATAGGTGGTAATTATTGACATTTGACAATTGATCTACTTGGATTTTTTATGTGTATTCTTGTTAGTGGTTTGGTCAAATATTATATTGTTATTTTGTTGGTATTAAATTAAAACAATATATGATTTGATTATTAAAAAGATACATTTCTTCTATTCCATATTTTTTTTAATCGATAATGACAAATATATTAATAAAAATTGGCACTAAAAATACCAAAAATAATTATAAAATATAATTGAGCAAAAGTATGCAGAAAATTAAATAGTAATATTACCATTTTTGGTTTTCAATCTTTTATCTACTCATATGAAATCTAGTCAATGATATATTTTTATTAGTTTATTATTTAAAAAGATAAAAATAGTCAATTATTAATAAAAAAAATAAAATTAAAAATTAAAAAAAAAATCGCAAAAACCGATCCAAACCAAACCGCTAAAATCGGTTTGGTTTGATTTAGATTTTTTTTTATTTCAAACCGAACCGCAAATAATTTTTATATTTAGTTCGGATAAATTTTAACGAAAAATCGAACCAAACCGCACCGCGAGCACCCCTATATACTTATATACACCGTAATATTAATATCTTTCATATATATATATATATATATTATATTTGATTTAAAGTTATAATAATAAGAATTCATAAATTGTTACATAGTAAAATTCATATCTTCTTTTTAAAATAATATATATTATAATTGAGATTAATTATTAACATTAACATAAATTTTTTTCAAATATAAATTTTATTTCGAATCTTTGCAAGAAGTTGTTGACATCTTCGTCTTAATTTTTATTTGTGGAGATTTTCTTTTTCAATTTTAATTCATAAAAAACACATAATTTATTAAGGTAATTTAAACATTAAAATTGATAACAAAAATATATTCTACTTTGAATTTAGAGTAGAGTAAAATTTTAAAAATAGTATTATTTAGATTTCATGAAAGAAAAATCGTGTATATAAAATTTTAGATTTAATTTAAAACATTTTCTATTATATAATATATATATATATATATAATTAAATGTATATGAAAAAATGTGTGTAAAGTTGTTATTTTTAAGAGATGCTTGTAAATACAGAAGTTGATTATGTATTAATATGCATAGCTATTAATATGTAAATTTAAAATATAACAGACAAATACATTAAAAATTATAATAATATAATATAATAATTTTTATAAATTATAAACTCAGTACTCATTAACTCACAAGATTAGTTATTACTTTACAAAGTATTTATAGTTATAAATAAAAAAGTAAGGTAAAATATTTAAAAGAAAAAAGTGAAATGTCAATGATCAAATTATTGTAAAATTGAATTAAAAATTGGTTTCTAATTTTTCAATTGAGTTAAAAAAAAAATTATCATTCATCTATTTTTATTATAACATCTCATTATTATTTTCTTAATTAAAATGGAAACAATTTTACACAAAATTCTTATAATTTTCTAGAAAATCTAAGGTGAGATGAAATATTATTCTTCATTCAATCAAATCTTATGGTGAATGTTTTTATAACACGATGATCTGTCTTTTATAATGTTTTTATTCATCCATTCATTTTTATTATTTGAGCACCTATAGATTAAGCACGTCTAGTTTAGGTTACAGCTTAATATGCTTTTGAATTTCATAATAAATCCACCTAATAGAATGTAAATAAATTTAAAATATACAAACTTTAACTTTCAAGGACAATACAATGCAAGTAGTCGTCCCGACAACCAACAAAAATCCGACCACCAATCATTAAAGGAGAAGAGAATATATCCCCTGCCAAGTTTAGCCTTGCAAACTCTTGCACATAGCTTCTTTGTTGATTTTCATCTTTAGAAAGATTCATGTTCGCTCGAAGAAGGTGTATGCCTCCAGAACTGGAACAAATGCAAATTAACCTAAAAAGAAATGGTAAAAAATAAGATTAAAGGCGATAGCTAGTATGATGCTCTTTCTCTTCTAGTTTAAAGATGTGTATGGGTAAATTTACATCCTGTAAGTACTTTTAGATGAAAAAAAATAAAAATAAATAAATAACACAAGTTTCTCTAAGTTAAAATTAATATGTATATATAAGTTAATTTGTAGGATAATTTTATTACAATATATTTTTTTTTTCTAAAAGTACTGACCTAAAAATTTATCAAAATAGACCTTAAAAAGACAAGTTAACCTGTCAGAGGAATTGGAAGCATCAGACTTCAGAAGCAAGTGCTCGTCAACATAAGCAGATGCTGTAATTGGATCTCCTACATTGTATTCCCACAGTAGGTCCCCATCCTCCTGGTGATAATCCAACATATGGAACAAAACAAATATTAATCTAAACAATTCGTTCTGAACTGAACACTGCACAATCTTACTTTTCCCCAGAGTACCCATTAATACAATAAGTGAGAATAATTTCTTTACTAAATGGCTAGACAAGAAAGGACTCCTCCCAAGAGTATTTTCTCTATATGCATATAAATCTTAGAATCTAAACCAGAACCACAACCTTACTGATCCTGAGCTCCTAACACTTGGGCCAACCCAATGGTAACACACATTCTTACATGGGATAATGATTTGATGTTTGTTGTATTTCCAGAAGGAGAGGCCTTATTTCAAAAAAACTTCTACAAAGTTTAGTAATTATTGAAAATAAGTAAATGAAAATTCAAAATATTTACGTTTAGGACAGTTTTGTGCGTGCTTTAAAGTGGCAGAGCATAGAGTAGATGTATGTCCAATACAAACTGAAAATTTAATTTTTTAAAAAGACAAGATTTAAGGTTAAAGGCAGAGTGAACATCACTTTTCCAAGACTTGAAGGGATACATGTTATTAACTTGAATAATTCAGCGAGAGACTATTTTACAATCCTCAAATGAACCAATTTTGTATTAGCATTTGGCACACCACAAGCCACTATACTCTAGTCAGCAATTGCCAACATCAAGTGGATAAGTGGATTCATTCCTATTTTTTCTTTTGAAGAAAATGAGGTGGGAGTAGAATGCACAACAATTGCTAGCAGTACAAGATTTCAAGCTATTTTTGTCTGCTAACCTCATCTCGTTTACTGAAAATACAAGGCTTATTAGTATGTAAGACTAAAGCTATGAAACACGACAGAAAATGAATTGGAGTATTATCAAAACGGGAAAGGGGAGGGAGAAAAATATTCTATACCAATTAGCCAATAAACTCACACAGAGATTCAGCAATTAACTTTGATCTGAGATAAGGGAATATAAATATTGTAACTTTAAAAGTAGCTGGGCTGGTCATGAATCTAAAATAGTAAAATTTAAAATCCACCAAAAAGCAACAAAAGGAAAACAAGTTTATCAGTCAGTTCTCACCAGTTTGAATGAGTACACACTTCCGCTTCTGGAGCATACAAGCACCTAAAGCAGAATAAATAAAACAATTACTAATATAAATAAATCTTTCATTGGTTATTTAGAGAGATGGTAATATATTTAACCAGTAACTTTACTATTTGTTACTAATATGGAGGAGACTTCTTAAAGACACAAATATCCTTTACTTGCACACACTATAGGTAAACTAATTGAGTGAATACATTTCCTTGTTAATTATTACTATACTGTATTTTAAACAGAAACCAGCATAAACATTTCACAATCTTTTATCGATCTTGACAAAAGGATGTTAGGAGGCATGTGGAAAAAGAATTAAGTAAATGACTGTAAAATCCATAAAGAGATAGATCTACCTCCTGAGGAAGAACAGAAGGCATGCATGACCCAGCAAATATTGGACCATCAGTTGTTTTCTGAGCAAAATTCAGTAACAAATCAGGTTAAAATTACTTCCATCTGGGATAAAGTTTAGGATTGCAACCCTAATGAGGTCCATACTTCATACCTTCCAAACAATGGATCCATTTGGACTCAATGCAAGAACATGACCATCTACCAAGCAACATATTACTACAAGAAATAGGACAAAAGCATACTGCTATAAGGACATAAATAATTAGAAAGACATATAACAGAATCAAAAGGCAGAGTAACAATACATACCAGTTCCATTGTGGGCGACTGCAAGAGAACCAAACACAGGAACTTCTAATTCATTTAGCCACAAAACAGTAAATGGAAAAGCCTGCATTCAGAAAAGGATTATGTCAGTCTGACTGACGACAATAGTACTGACTTGAACAGGTTGGCAACTTCATCATTCAGCAACATTAACAGATTTATGCATGTAATATTCAAACTTCAATCTCTTGGGTCAATACTAAGCAACTTCAATCATTTACTTTTTATATTTTTTCTCATGCATGCCAATTCAATCACCAAAGATATAGGCAGAAAAGCAGTTTCATGAAAATGAAAACATGTGCCTATTTATACCAGATTTGTTATTATTGAAATCAAAATATGCAGAATAGAGAACTGTACTTGAACAGTCTCTCACTGGTTTTATTTATACATATGTATCATGTACAATCAAGGAGGGGGAAGAGTAATTAACAAGCAAGGGTACACCTAGGAGTAGATATAGATAGGTACACAGAAAAACAGCTTTTTAATTATTCCTATTCTACACCTATTCTAACAGTTATAAGTCGAAGTGCATGAAAAATAGCTCAAGTAGTGTACAGCAGGGAAGCAACAACAGGTCAGTCCAACTCTAAATGTTAAACATTAGGGTAACTGTTTAACTCCTTAGTCATCCTTTCAAAGGCATGCAAAGAAGCTTTGGTAGACTTCTTTTAACCTGTACTTTTAGTTGACACTTGACAAGACCTCTCTATTCTCCTAATATAACACTCTGTTCATGAAAAAATCCATGCTTCTTTTCTTCTATTATTTTTCTCTTTGTTCTTTCCTCTACGGAACATTAATAATTGTCAGTTTGGAAGATAAACATTAAGCATAAAACTCTATGCTTCCTCTTTCTTCCTTTTATTTTTTTCTTAGGTTCATTCTTCTATGAATATATTACGATTTCCAGTTTGCAAGATAAACATGAAATATCATAGTTAATGGAGTTACCAACAAATGGGCACCTTTGAATCTAAAGGGGAAGAGGCTGCCTAAGGGTGTTCAGAACCGAACCGATCCAAAAAAAAAAAAACCGAAAACCGATCCAAAAAACCGCAAACCGATTAAAACCGCAAGTTTTTGGATCACTTTGGATTTTTTTTTTCAGAACCACGCGGTTCGGTTCGGTTTGTAGTTTGATATTTCAAAACCGAATCGAACCGAACCGAACCAAATCGCAATTATTAAATAATATTATATTTATTTTTAATTTTATTTTGCAAAGAAAACCTACTGTTGTATATTACAACTTTCATTTTGTTAGACACATCTTAGGGTTCTTTACTTGAAACTCTCTTACTCTGATTTCATTATCTCATCATTAACTCTTATTCAAATCCATTTTCACCACATCATTTCACCCTCTATCTAATCATTATTTTTTATCCCAAACGGTAAGTTTTTTTTTTATTTCATTCACTCATTAATATGTTTCCTTTCTTATTCTTTCCTCTTTCATTTTTCATATTTTGATTTTAATTTCACATCAATTTATCTTCGATTTTCATTGAATAAATGTTCTACTATTTGCCGGTTTCATTTTAGGTTTTAGGATTTAGAGTTCTCGGTCTCAGTTTAGAGTTTAAGATTCTTATTTCAATTAATTTCGTTTTTATTAGGGTTATTATTTTTTTTAGTAATATTTATCTATTGCAATATTTTGTTAATAGCATCTTAGTGTCCCTTTATTTGAAAAACTTCATTATTCTGATTTTATTTTGTTCTAACCCAATTGAGCACTTGGTTGTAGGTCAAGTTCAAGGTTTCAAAAGCTAAAAATAGTGAATTATTAATAAAAAAATAAAATTAAAAATAAAAAAAAAAACGGCAAAAACCGATCCAAACCAAACCGCTAAAATTGATTTGGATTGGTTTGGATTTTTTTTTATTTCAAACCGAACCAAACCGAACCGCAAATAATTTTTATATTTGATTTAGATATATTTTAGCGAAAAACCGAACCAAACCGTACCGCGAACACCCTGACTGCCATTTCTACAAAATATATTTTCATAAGAAACTAAATCCAAAGGATGGAATTTTCACATCTAAAAACATGGCACTGTATATTAATACAGAATTGAAGCCCAGCTACAGAAATAAGTATACATGTATTTAATGGACTTATTAATTCATCATACCGATATTGATATAGCTGTTATTCGACCACTAGTAGAGGCCACATAAAGCAAGTCACGAGCCTACACAAAAAATTAGTAAGAACTAAATAGTAATCTTTAATTAAAAAATATGTATGTATTATGTCATTTAGAAGAAAAATTCACCTCATCAATTGCAGGAGACCCATATATACTGCCTCCACATGGTAGCTTGTACACACAACAATGTTTTTTGTAGTCAAGAGCATATAAGTTATGATCATGTGAGCCACACCTATATTATAAACATTAAACCATGCTGAAAACTTAAATAATTTCTAATCAAGCTACATAAAGCATACCTTTTAACATATATCACGGGCTTCTGACACACTATTAGATTTTTTGAACATGAACATTGCAGGGAGAAGTTCCACCCTTGATTCTAGTCTAATCATTAATATTTTTGAATGTGGTGGTGTTTAGATTGCAAATATTGTTACAAATATGTACTTATTTAGTGCATAACTAATTTTATGAATTATATTATATCAGAAAAAAGAATTATTAAAGAAAGAAGAAAAGTATTACACGAGACACTAGTATATGATGTCTTCCAAAATTGAAAAGTCAAGAAACAAGTAACATGAAAAAAAAATAAAAATAGCACAGAAAATCCCATTCAGTTTATTAATCAAGAATAGAAATTCTTTCAAACAGCCATGTAGGGCACCAAAGGGAAGCACATTAGGCAGGAAATTTATTCCCGTGGCCAGGAAACTCAACACCTGAGAGTCTTGCATGAAATCTTAAGCCATACGTCAAAATCCTTAATTTTCATAAGTTTATAGAGAATCCTTCCAAAGGGTGTGTGAGAACTTCTTTCCATAGAGAATCCTTCACAAAGTAAAAACAAATACATCAACCTATAACCATTCCAGAATTCTAGTCTCACTGATTCCTCTCCTCAGCTACTCCAATGCCAAAAGTAGCATTTCAAAGATTGAATTGTACAAACCAGCAGTCCTCTAAAGGAAGTATATTGCAAATTCATCCCACCTACAAGGGTTCTAACAGGGAGATTACAGACTATGTAACAAACTTGCATTTAAGAGCGGGAAGTACTGATTCTGTGTGGTATATACGAGAAAAGGGAAATTGATAGGGAAATCTATCATTTGGGTAGCTGTGACTTGTGAGTGCCTATTGCACAGGGACGAGAAGATTTCTGTCTCTTTCATTTGTTTTTCTAAGAATTTGAAATTAGTTCTAACTCAATCTTACAAACCTAATTTATAAAGTAAGACTTGCACCTCATTGATACATTCTGTTAGCTATATCACTAGTCAATGTAGGATTAAACCACCACTCTGAAGTTGTAATTAAGGCAACTTCTAACAGTTCTTTCATTTTCAGCTTCTTATTTTCTGCATATTACCTTTGTAATCAGAGCACTGTCCTCTAAATATTTTCTCTATAATTCAGTTCCAAATCTTATCAACTTAACACAAACTCTTAAATACTTGGATGCACGCTAAAGAGTATGTATAATAACTTAACAATATCTAAAGAGAAGCAAAAACAGACAACAAAGTACCAGATCAATTGTCTGCACGTGTCTACAACCGGCTGTGATTTTACCTTCATGAGTTCAAAAACATAATTAGAGATCGAGCACAAAAGAAGAGAAAAGAGGGGGGGAGGGGGGTCTATATGAAGTCAAATAACAAAACAATAGCCTTATTCTTCTGTATGAACAATGAAGTCAGATAGCATAAAGGCATCCTCCAAAATAGAAAAAACAAAATAAAGAATGCCACAATGCTGCTGTGTCTCTATATATCAGAAATAGGACTCCCTTGAAACGGACAAGAGCAGAACATCCATATGAATCCATTAACACAATCTGTTAATATTCTGCTCATTAACAAAGTAATACACCAACTTATCTAAAGAAATGAAGATACTGAGTCAGATTTTTTCCACACAAATATTTCCAGCATTAAAATTTTGAAGAATCAAATATTATTTGGTTATTTCACTAATAGACTTTGCCTGATCAAAATGAAATGTTTCAACTGGATACCTAAAACTTAGCACTTCGTACAATGCTAATAAAAATTCTGAATTTTTTTAATCGTCATCATCATCTTCATGAACAAAACTAGCATTTACATAAATGGCTTGCATCTCTAGGGCACCCTTCTCTGAAGATCCTCATGGACAGACACACGGAAATTGATGACCTATTTTTACTATGTTCAGAAATTCAGTTTTATTTAGAAAAATGGGGTCACAAGGAGGCTTTAGTACCATGTCATGAACCAACTAACTAACCAAAATCGTAACTTGTTAGGTGAGTGATACAAATGACTTTATTACATGTAAAACAACCAATGAAGCATAGACACTCAAGCTTGAGGTGACGGGATGTCTAAAATTGAAGCTTCCTTAACACAATAACCTATCCTATTGTGATTAAAGAGAAAAAGAACTTTGATGAAGAAAGAAGACACCATAAACCACAAGCAAGAAATGACAGAAATTTGAGCTTTAGAACTAGCTACCTCACCAGAAGTTTGGAAAATCCGAAGACACCATAAACCACAAGCAAGAAATGACAGAAATTTGAGCTTTAGAACTAGCTACCTCACCAGAAGTTTGGAAAATCCAACAGATGTGTCCATCCAAAAAATCAAGAAAATATATTTTTCCCATGTAACATCCAACAACAACCTAGAAAAATGTCACATGTTAGAGCAGATCGATAGAATCTTATAACTAAAATAACTTAATGTTAATTACAAAGGAAGATCAACCTGGGAAAAGTCGGAAACAATTGCAGCTGTACATTCAATGCGTCCTTCTAGTTTGATCTCCCACTGGACAGAACCACTAAAACATTTATTAGGTACAAGCTTCAGTAGTGCTAGAACAGAAAATAGAAACCAAAATATAGTTCTAGCATCAATAGTGGATGCAACTGCCATAGCTGAAGGCATTTACATTGTTAACCCTCTATTTATAAGCAACAGAGAAAATCAGTGTCACGGCAATTGAAGAGCATGATAATCTAAAATGTATGTATAGTTCAAGAACTGGTGGCTTTTTATCAGTAGAACTGGTGTAGTTTTAGGCAATAGAAATACTGCAACACGAACAGATATGAAGCACCGATTCCGACACAAACAACGCGACACAGTTAATATCTAAAATATAGGACATGGCAACACCGCTAATATATATAATTAACACCACAAAAATCTCAAATGAGAATTAAAATTTATATATCTTGCGCTATAAAAACAAATTTGTAAAGGTATACAGTTTTTCTATAATAATGGCCCTCATTAAAATTTTAAGAAACATATCTCTTAAGAGTTAAAATAACCAGTTAATTCATATGAAAATAAACATCATACAAAAAATGTTATGAAGCTCACAAAGTTCATAATATAATTTATATTTTTTTAATTTCTTTTTATTTTTGTATGATATCAATGCCTAAAAAGTGCTTAACCAAGAATAAGTGTCAATTCACTGTCTTTACATGTGTTCAACTTGTGTCAAAGAGGTGCCCAAGATGTGTCGAAGAGGTGTCTAAGCTTTAAAAAAATAATTTTTAAGTATGACACGGTTGAGGAGTGTCGGGCAGGTGTCAAAGATGTGTTTGACAAGTGTAGGATTTGAAACTTGTCAAAAATGTGTTTAACAAATGTAGGATTTGAAACTTGTCAAACACAGCCACACGCTATTCTACAGAGGTGTTAGCGCTTCCTATATTCTTGCCAATTCAAGCATAGCACTACCGGATTGTGCAAATTAAATTTTAGAGTCGAAGTTAAATTTTTCAATGTTCTAGGATATTTTAATAACTGAACATATGATATATCAATTTTGTTCTGCATCCTTAATTGGTTTTGTTGTTCTCCTGGTAAAAGAATTCTATATCATATTGATGCTTTTCACAAAACCTATATATCATCAAGATTGTAGTTATTTATTTGTGATCCTGATACAACCCCGACTGATGAACTAATAAAATATAATACTGAATACATATCACACACAGCACAGCAATACACTAGCTGTCCCAAACAAAAGTCTCCTAAAATGAGTGTTCTCAGTCAACAAACATCAAATAACAATACACTTGCCTAATTACATACCCTACTTTGAGATATAATCCTAATATATAACTGTCATTAGTTATTTTCAGTGAATAACCTCCATCATGCAGATTAATACAGAATTAATTTACAATTTCTGATACAGGACTAATTATTTTTTATCAGATACACTCCTAATAATAATTGCCTCAAATCCATCAACGGATGCTTCCTAACCCACTTGGACCTATCTAATCAGGTCCACATCATTCATCAATCTATATTAAAAGTATCCGAGTGTACAAGAAATTATCATGATTCCAACTGCATAATTTGTCAAATATCTGAAAAAATGAGTTATTGCTGGTATGCAAACTTTCATCAAAACCTGGAGATTAACCTCTATAAAATGAAAAATCAATCAAATACAAAACTTCGATCAATTTTAGTTCAATAATAAGAGAAACATGAAGCAACGGAATTACCTTCTAGCATTTATGCAGAGAAATTTATGAGAGTGAGATCCAATGAACAAATAAATGTCTGTGTCTTTAAACACAAGCATGGGTGAAGCATCAACACAAGATTCCATGTAAACTTTCCAAAAGTCTTTAATATGACCTCTGTTGCCCCTTGGAACATCTGCAGACCAAGTTGTTTGGTGTGTATCAATTACTGCCTGCTGCCCTTTATGCAACACCTTGTTGCATCGGTTAAATGAGTATGATAATAGTGAAGGGGAATACCATGGGAATGATTCATCACCCCATGATGTAACATCTGTTGAGCTCCTCTTTAAACGTTTAGAAGGAAAATAATCTTCATCATTATCTTTGGAAATCATCCTTGATTCAAGAGGACTATGATTAGTAGAAATATGGTTATCTTGTCTGTCTGTGTTTATTTGCAAACAACTATCCAGACTGTTATGCAAAGAGCATGATCCTTTTTTCTGGAGAAGAGCCATACAAAGCTTAAGAGGACTTGGATAGTAATAAAGATATCTCAAATCAATCCCCAAACTGTAAGCTACATGTGCAGCAGAAAGAGAGTTACCACCCGTCATAAAGAAATCATCTTCATCACAAACTTTTTCAACCATTAAAGCATCATGAAATGCCTGTTAAAGCAATTACCAAAATTAAAATCCTTAACCTTCAGAAAAGACTTCAACTCAGTAAGCAATAATAATTGGCTGAATGTCCAGAAGGAAACATGCCTTTAGAGGACTCAAATTCATTGCATAAACAGTTTAGGAGTCAAGAAGTTACATGTATATTAGAGGTTCATAAACTCATTCATCATTTGTCATTATCATATAGATCACACAATGGAAAGAAATGTATATTCAGAAAAGGCAATTTTCTAATGAAATTTTACTAGAGAGAAAAGGGGGTGAAGAATTCTCCAGACAAGAAAGCCTAAAGGAAAACAACCAGTCACAGATGTGTATTTAACAAAAATGAACATGCATGAGAAAAAAGCGAAGAAGCTGACTTATAAAATATTTCTTCCCAATTCATTGAAAACAGTATAAATGTCAAATACTTTACACCTTACACCATTGTTCAAGTCCAACGATGACTTGGATTTACAATAAAGAACATCGTCCATGAAGAAATTGTGATTTCTGTTGAGACACAAATGATAATTTGTCATTATAAAATAATGAAACCATACCTTTTTAATAAGTAGCAGAAGATTGCTACAGTCAATGTTACCAACTTTATCCTTGACATTCTTTGTCAATAATGCTGAGCCAACCAACAATTCATAATTAACCTTACCACTAGGAGACATAGGAAATGATTCTACAAAGAAGAAACGGTTGGGAAGTACAACTGAAGGAAGTTTATTAATCATCCAACTTCTGATTGCAGGTATTAATAATTCGCCGAAGCTTTCCTTTTTCTTTAATATGATAAAGGCTTCAAGAAACACGAGTTCTGCTTGATTATTTCGACAAACTACAGCAGCATCATTTATATGTGGATGCTCCCTTAGCAAATCTTCAACCTCTTCTAGGGAAATACGGTGCCCATTGATTTTTATAATGCGATCTTTTCTTCCCAAAAATACAAAGTCACCACTTGGCAACTGTTTGACTAAGTCACCAGTTCTAAAGTATAATTGGTCTTGGCAAGCATCAACAGAATTACCACAACTGTAACTTCGAATCAACTTTGCAAATGCATCAGACTTTTCACCAGATTCATTGTAGTAACCCCTAAAGATGCAAGGACCACCAACATATAGCTCTCCCTCATTTGATGCCCCATTTTCACTAAGAAGAATCACATCACAGTTAGGAATGGGTAAACCTATTGGAACACTGGTTAGCATTTCTTCCTTCAAAATCAATGGCATTCTCTTGCAATCAAAATAAGTACAGTCACCGGAGACCTAAGTTGAAAAATGGAAAAGAAACAGAAATTCATTAGCCAATGATAATTATACACAAGACTAGAAAAATGCAAGCACCATGTCAACTCTGTTTCTAGTTAATTCACTAAATCTATAATATCCAAACATGCATGACTAGATAAGCATTGAACTTCACTAACAAAGCAACAAGAAAACAAGATGGCAGCTAGGAAAATTTTGAAATTACCTTGATGCATCAAAAGAAACAATGTTATATTAAATTGTGGGGGAAAGAATGTCATAACAGGAACCGTAGAGCAAATTTAAATTATAAACACTATCGAAACAGATTACACTGTAGAAAGACAAACTTCTGATCTAACCTCAGTGCTTCCGTATAAATTCAAGATTGATGTCTTCGGTAATATAGTTGAAAGCATCTCCCATAAGGTCAAAGGAAAAGTTTCACCACTAAGCACAAGCAATTTCAGCGAATTTTCAACACGCATGTTAGTATTGGTTTGCAATCCAGGAAGAATAGTCTTCATTAGTGATGGAACAGCTGTGAGCCTATTAATATAATATGCCTACAGAAGCATTTAATATAACAGGCAATGTAAGGAATTGAAAGAAATATAATTTTATTACTAAGTATTAACTGATACTGTGATAGAAACAAATAGAATACAGAATGCTTTCCAAACATATGCAATATTTAAAATATAAATTTGGTAATATTGTTGGATAATATTGACAAAACAAAAATCACAAGTGCACAATCAGAACTACCATACCTGCAGGAAATCTATCATAGAATACAAATTTTCTTTTAGCTCGTTGAAAGGAGGAATGACTAACACACAAGAAGTCAAAATAGCACTGAGAAATTCTTGCAGGTGATCAATGAAGCTAACTGAAGACTTAAACAACAATAATTCCAGCCCATTGAGAGGATACATTCCTTGCATCCATGAAAAGCGATTTGAAAGACCTAGCAAGAATGCAAAAGCAAAACAAAATGTAATACACAATTACAATATATACACTTCAATGCATAATAAACAAATATATACACATACATATATATACTACATGCATAATGCATTGTGAAATATTTTTTTATAACATTATTCCACATAATTTCTCACGGAACCTTTCTGGACTCGAGTTGGGGCCAAGAAGGGCATGATGAGTTGCTCATGTCAAGAACTTAGGATAAAAAGGGGATCTATAAAAACCCTAAACCTAAGCACCTCAAGTTATGCTATCTCTCTACCTCTCACCTCTTGAATCAACTTGGAACTGACTTGAGCATCAGAGTTGTTGTAGGCGATACCCCCACCATTACAGAGTATGGATGACCACCATTGAAGGGAGGACCAACAAACTTCTCTAAGTCTGCAAGGTACATGATCACATCCCTCTAGGCTTGTGAAGAACAGACTTACCATAGGCTTCATTTATATCAATGAAGACTGTTTGAAAATGTTTTGTTTCTCCTTCCATACCAAACCTCAGAATAGTTGTTTCTGGTTGGGCATTGGGCTCCCAGGCATAAAACTGAATGTCTCCAGACAGGAGAATACATCTAAACAAGATGTTTAATTCAAAATGGTACATGAACATTGATTTACTATACACAAATTTTATAATTCCTATTATCCAATAAGGATGTCGAAATAAATGAGAATCATAATAATACATTATGTTAAGAGTCAACAACCATAAAATTAAAGAAACTTGGAGATACAATCAGAAGATGTTAATAAAAAAATATGACTTGCTTCTTCTCATGTGTACCACAGAAATAAGGAAAGTTGGTAGACTAACAAGGATACAATATAATGTAACATTTTAGTAGAAAACCTTGCTTTTATGAGCAATAACAGCTACAAAAACCACTGTAACAAGTTACCTTGCTCAGTACCACACACTCCTTTAGGCTTTCCAGTTGATCCAGATGTGTACATCAGATAGCAGAATGATCTTTGTTTTTCATTGGTACAAGGCCATGCTAAATCTGTTGGACCACTACATTGTTGTAGTTTTTCATCAATGGAGTAATACAAAACAGGACAACTAATTGACTTTACCAGCCAATGTGATTCATCAAGCTTGTCCAAATTTCTGTTACCAAAAGAAGATTCGGACCCTATAATGAGATCAACATTTGACGAAGAGGCAACAGACAATACCCTTTCATTTGGCCAAAACGGATCCAGAGGCAAGAAGGCTTCCCCACACCTCAGTACTGAAAGAACAGAAACAATATATTCAACAGAAGGAGGCATATAAATCCCCACTATCTTTGGCCTATACTCTTCACTTGATTCAGCCATCGCCTTTTCACTAGGCATAACAGTTTCCAAGGACTCAGGTTTCTGGACAGTTCCCTCTTCACGGCTGACATTGTTACCTGCAGCAGAATACAGGATGCCATTACAAAATCAAGCACAAACTTTTCCGAATTAAGACACAAAAGATTAACCATGAAGTTTAGAATAACGGCTTTTCAGGCATTTCCAAAAACTTCTAAAACACAAATGTTTGAATGGAATCATCACATATTTTCTTAACATGAGCTAACCATCTAATCATACCTTAATCACTTTTTTTGTTGCCATGTAATAGGTGTGAAATATCATTGATTTTGTCGATAAATAATTTCTATCATGAGACCTGATTGGTCTCCTTTAAGCAGAGATTCCCCTTCAAACCACATTTTTCCATTCATAAAACTAAAACACAAGACCTTGATTAAGAAATTCGAGTCCAGTTATACTCAAAGCTACGTAATGTTGGGGCCTTATTCATTTTTATAAACATTTAATAATTTCACAATTTTAAAATGAAAAATAACCCATTCCCTCACTTTCCGTCTAATTTCATCCAACCAAACACACCTTAAAAATAGCTTCCCCACTCGGATGGATCATGTAACAGCAAGTGAAAAACTCACATGACAATTTCACTCCCAATGTTGTGTCATTAAAAATCGAGTAGCTCACACTTAGAACTGAAAACTAACTCACTGACTACCTATCTAACTGTTGCATCCCTACCGAAAGTGTCACGTCGCTTAGGTATTAGGTGTTTGTTGCAAAGGGAGATTTTTAATCACCCTTGTCTCTTAACCCAATGAAGCAAAACAGGCATCACTTAGAATGTCGTGAACTAACTAACACAATGCATTTAAGTGAAACAATAAATTTCTCTGTAAACAGTTCTAGAAGAAGAAAATAAGAAGAAAAATGAAATAAACTTTCCCAGAAACTCAAATTAGGTTATGAATAAGAGAATATGAGAGAACTTCTACCAATTAACTTATACATAAACTAATTTCAACTTATTTCATTTTTCTCTTATCATTTTTCTCTTTTTTAAGCGTTCATGAAAAATTCTATCTAAACACCATAGCTAACAATCAAACTAACAAAAACATTACATCGTTGAGTGAATAACTAACCTGGAGATTGGGCAGTGATCAAGTGTGGGTCATCCGCTCCAAGCAGGATACAGCGGAGGCGTGAGCTGAGGGAACGAACCGCGTTCAAGACATGATAGTAAGTGAAGCACCGGTCCCCGCAGTAGAGTGGCGGAGACTTGGACTCAACGCGCTTCTCTAAGAGCGTGGCAATGTCGCCGTTGAAGTCGGTGGTGGTGGAATTTTGGCGGCGAAACTCCCGAGAAAGGTGCGCCCCGCCGGTAGCGTGAATCACTGCGATTTTGTTGGGGTTTTCGGACGCTGTTCGAAAGAATTCGTGGGAAATGCAGCAGAACTGCGTCTTCTTCCCTACGCCCATCGTTTCATGTTCATCGGTTTCGTTCCAGTTATGTTGTGCCAAGTGAAGCAAAAACTACTTTTCATATATAAATTTGATTAAATTTCAATTATGGTTTCTTTAAATATTTTTATCCGAAATTTTGTTTTCTTAATGATTTTTAACATTAATATTTTACCCGTAGTTTTGTCTAATTTTGAACTTTGCATATGTTTACTTTTAGTTTTGTATTTTATTAATTATATCGTTTTTATGATATTTTAATAATATGTTAGATTTAGAATTTAATTAATATTCCTTTATGCTAATAAGTTTTACATTCCTCACAAGTCAAAAAATAGTTTATAAACACATTTTCTTTCCTAAACCCATCCAATTACCTCTTAAAATAAAATTATCCCACAATCAAACAAACTTCAAAATGGATAATGTGGTTATATTGTATAAACTTAATTACATTTTAAACCTAAAGATTTGCTAAAAAGAGACTTGGATAGTAACAATTGGATTAAAAAGAAATAATATATTTATAAAATTAAATATTAAACTAAAATTATAAATTTTGTAAACTGGGAAAATTAAACTAAAAAAATAATAAATAAACTAAACTCGTAGATTAAAATTACTATCTAAATTTCATTCACTCTAAAAATTAGAGAACATAAAAATATTATATAAACTTAAGTACATTTTAAACCGTTTAAAATGAATTTGTCATGAAAAAATGGGGATACTAAAAAAAAAGAGTAAAAGGTTAGAGTTAAAAATTCGTTAAAAAGATTAAAAAAAAATTGAAAAGTAGAAAACTGTAGATAAATTGCATCATCTAAATGTAGAAAAAGTTTAAAAAGAGAATTGAAATAGAGTTTTTTTTTTTTTCAAAATTTATTAAAATAAATTGTTAGAGAATCCTTTTAAAAAAAAGTTTTCTAAAGTTTAATAACTCTTTTTAAACAAATTCGAATAGAAAAATATATGAAAGAATATTTACTTTTATTCTTCAATTTGAGTTATGTGTTTTTTTATTTTATTTTAGATAAAATAATTACTTTATCACTTTTAATTTATGCAATTATATAATATAATTTTTAGAAAATATTTTTAATTTTCTCTTTTAATTTTTCCTAAATTAAAATAAGTAAAAAAAAATGTTATTAAGTTAATTTTAGTTTTTATAGAATTAAAAAAAAAACACATTTCACTTACACTTACACGAGTTTGAATAACTTTAGAAACAGACACAATTATAATTATTAATAAAAAAAAGTTATTACTTGAAAATAAAATATTTTTATAAAGAGTATAATAAAATGAAAGTTATAAAATTTATTCATCAATAAAAAATATCAATATTTCTTTGAGCACAAAATTTGAAATTAATGTTTAACTTTTATCTGCATTATTATATATTCCCGTGTTAAGATATAATCATTTTAATATAAATAAAACCACAAAAATAAACAATAAGAGTAAATTAATGTAAACAAAACTAATCAAAATATATAATTCATAAATTCATTCAAATAATCATAGTCGTACTCAATCACATGCATTCATCACACTCACTCATTTACGTACATCTAATATTCTAGACAAACTCTTTCGAAAAATTATATAGAATTCTTGACCTCTAAGGCTAACACCTACTCATGCATATTGACTACCACGCCACAGATACAACTCCTTTAAAGTGTTTTTCACCTCAAGATTAATAATCCCAACATTAAGATTACATGTTTATCCCCATTTTTGCAACTACACGTCAAGGTAACCCCTACATATACATATCAAATAACTGATGGTTCAATCCACCCAATGATAAGTGCAGTAGAAATTTTCATCGACCTCTCACCATATGGTACCCCTATCTACATGACTAGAATATCATTACAAGTATGGATACATCATCCAATATCTCTAGATTTTCATATGTACACTAAAGTTATACCAAATAGTACCTTGTGGTAACTATTTTACACACACAAAAAGCAATCCAAAAATTATACAACATACCAAACCAATCTCATTAACATCAATACATGTCATTTTCATTTCCATTGGCTCCCTATCATCACAATTTCCTTAACACCACTTTTAGCATCACAATCCCTTGACACCTTTGCCATCACAATTCCTTGAAACAATTGTTATCACAATTCCTTGACACAATTGTTATCACAATTCCTTGACACAATTGTTATCACAATTCCTTGTGACCTCAATCATAATTCACAAACATAATTCGCATCATCACCAATCTCATTTCATAATCCATCACAAATCAAAATACATAAATCTCAATAGTTCAGCACGACTCAATTTCACATTATATTCCACAAACTTTACAATTACATAGAATCCTCAATTCAATACTCAATAAATTTCACATCATTATCCACTATATTGTACAAGTATTTAACCTTAACAATTTATCATAATCTCATTTCTATAACATGAAATATCATATATCATAACCTGTAATCAATAATTTAATTATATAACATTTAACTCATCATTTTCCATCATAGTCCACACATATAAACTCTTTTAATTCAATTTAGAACATAAATAATTTCCCAAAAACAATATATTTTCGTTCAAGTAAAAATGATTTCGAAAGATTCACTCATCATTACAGCACGACCTTTAATCACTAAAAAAATTCATATATTAAGTTTTACACATTTTTTTTGTGTGAAATAAATATCATTGGTTAGCTAACATTCAGGGATAAAACATTTACGAAGGACACTTTCCAAAATTCGTAATAAAAATATTTAAAAAAGAGTTCATAATTTCATAAAATATTATTTTCTTGATAGCTCGACCTTTAATTACAAAATAAATTATATCTTGAGTTATACATATCCTTTTTACATGAAATAAAAGTCATGAGTTAGATAACATTTAGTGCTACAACTTTCATAAATTTCACTTTTCAAAATTAGAAATAAAAACAAGCCAAAATAAAATCGCAATCTTAGAGTAAAACTCTATTTATACTTTCACATCTAATAATTATATAATTCTCATCAATTTCACATAAAAACACATATAAAAGAAACAGAGGCAAAGAAAAGAAGAAAAGACAATGATGGAAATATAATTCACTATCTTGAATTTGTTTCATAAAGATGTAGTATATATACACAAAAGATGACCTAATAAGAAAATAGTAAAACAATAAATTTGTCCTATATACAGTACTATTTTCTAGTATAGCTAATCATGGTATATTCTTCTGTTATACTATTTTCTATTTTGCTTTTACAATCTGTTTTTCCTTTGCATTCTATTTTGCTTTTGCATGTGCTGCGTTGGGCCAAATTGGGCCTTGCTTCTATTTGCCTCTCACAAGCTGGAGGTAGGAAAATGTCAACTAACGCCAATTTGGATAAATTAGAATGAAATAGTCTAGGTGGGAGAGCTTTGGTAATATATTAGCTAGTTGATGTGTGGAGGATACTAGTAGTAAGTGCATTAATCCTACTTGATATTTTTCACGAACTAAATGACAATAAATATTATGATGTTTTGTGCGTTCGTGAAAGATGGGATTGGCTACGATATGAAGAGCACTTTGGTTATCACAAAATAAAACAACAGATTTAGAACAAGTGACTTGGAGATCATTTAGCAAGTAAGACAACCATCAGAGTTCACATTTATTGGATGCAAGAGCGCGATACTCGGCCTTAGAAGAAGAATGAGAGAAAGTATTTTGTTTCTTGGTCTTCCATAAGATCAAGGAATGTCGAAGGAAGAAGCAATAACCAGTGATAGATTGCCGAGAATCAACACAAATGGCTCAATCGACATCACTGAAACCATATATTTGGAGGGGAGAGTTTCTACGAAAAAGAAGACCTTTGCTTGGACAACTTTTGAGATAGCATAAAACTTTCGTGGCAGCACGGTGGTGAGC
Source organism: Macrotyloma uniflorum (assembly GCA_016859785.1). Classification (NCBI taxonomy): domain Eukaryota; kingdom Viridiplantae; phylum Streptophyta; class Magnoliopsida; order Fabales; family Fabaceae; genus Macrotyloma; species Macrotyloma uniflorum. The sequence goes on along the minus strand of BDMB01000098.1, from coordinate 664,446 downwards.
CTAAGTGGGATGAGCCATGAATTGGCTAAGTTGTTGTGTGGGTGGACGTGTGGTAGTGAGGTATAATAGTCGTCCAATCAAACGTCAATAGGATAAGGGATCTGCCAACAAGGGGCTAGAGTCTTGATGGAGGCGAAGAGAGTTATCCATTGGTGTAAAGGAATGTTTACAACCAAGCATGCCAACATTCGTGAGTAAGTTAATACAATATTTGCGTTGACATAGGGAAATCCCTATGTCTTAGTGAGCCACCTCTAAGCCCAGAAAATATTTTAAAAGCCCAAGATCCTTAATGTGAAAATTGGAGTGAAGAACATGTTCGATATGGGCAATTTCAACGGGTGAATTTCCAGTCAACACAATATCATCAACATATATAATCATAACAGTAATGTTAGTACTAGAGACTTTAATGAATAGATTATGATCAGTTTGAGCTTGATTGTAACCACAAGACAGAAGCAAAAAAGAAAGTTTTTCATACCATTTCCAACTGGCTTGCTTGAGACCATAGAGAGATTTCTTCAATTTTGCAGCATTTAGGGGGATCATAGGAGCCTAATCTAGGAGGAATTGACATGTACACATCTTCGGTAAGATCCCCATGAAGGAACGTGTTGCTGACGTTTAATTGTTGAAGTTGCCAACGATTAATTGATGCAAGAGTAAGAATAACGCGAATGGTTGCCATTTTTATAATAGGGAAAAAGTTTCAAAATAGTTGATCCCTTCAATTTGTGCAAAACCTTTGGCAACCAAATGCGCTTTGTAGCATTCGACAGCTCCATCTTATTTGCGTTTGATTCGATAAACCCATTTACAATTGATGGGTTTGACATTTGTCAATAATATCCCAGGTTTTATTCAGGACCAAGGTGTCAATCTCAACGTTCATGGCCTCGACCACAAGAATGAGAGATAGCTTCATGATAATGATAATTACGAAGTTCGTGCTTAGAAGAGAGATTAATTAAATATTGTCGGTAAGAGTCAAAAATTCGACAATAATTAACGATAGACAAAATTGGATACAGGCACCTGGAAGATGATGGATCTGGCATTGTAGACAAAAAATTGCACTAAAAATCGCGAAGGAAAAGAGGTGGGTTGTTGGGGCAAGTGGAATGACGAAGAGGTGGTGCAAGTGGGGTTGAAATTGACATATCCGAAGGTGATGATAGATGGGTAGGTGTTATGTTGTTTTGGCTTGTGTTGGTTTGGTCTATGTTGGATTGGGATGGTATAAAGGGTGAGACAAATCGGGAGCTATGACTAGGAAGGGAAAAGTTGGGTTGATAGGTGTCAAGATAAGGATTTGTAAGAGGGGTAGAAATAGTGATGTGAGGAACAATGGTGTTTGGACTTGGGTTTGGTGTAAAGGGAAAGTTAAATTCATAAAAGAAAATGTCTCGTGTTGTAAATGTAGTTTTGGAAATCAAATAAAAAATAACATATCCCTTAGTTCTAGTGTCAAAACCAAGAAAAACTCCCTCAGTACACGAGCGTCAAATTTTTAACGTGGAGTGTGTGTGGAAGCATAACATAAACAACAAAAAATTTTAAGCATGGAAAAATCAGGTGTTTGTTTGTGTAAAAGCCCATAAGGGCACATATTTTGAATGACAGGAGAAGGAACGCGGTTAATTAAATAAACAATATGTTTAACCGCATAGGACAAAAAATGTTTAGGAAGATGAGATTGAAACTTAAGTGCACGAGCAACATTAAGAATGTGTTGATATTTTCTTTCAATTCTGCCATTTTGTTGGAGAGTGTATACATAACTAGTTTGATGAATGATGCCTTTAGATGCTAGGAAATTTTTAAGAAAAATTTTTTGACCATTATCAGTGCGAATGCATTTGATTTTTGTGTCAAATTGATTTTCAGCAAAGGTAATGAAATTTTGAACATGCGTTTTTACTTCAGCTTTGGACTTTAATAAAACAACCAAAGTGAATTGACTATAATCATTAAGAATAGTTAAAAAATACTATGACCATGAAGAGAAGTAGTAGAAAAGGGACCCCAAATGTCCATATGAATTAGATAAAAATATTGGAAGCTCTACTTGTGCTAGAGGTATAAGCCAATTTTCTTTGTTTTGAAAGATGACAAATATTACAATTTTCATTAACATGCTTTGGAATAAAGGGAAATTTATTATGCAAGTGATTAAGATGTTTTTCGGAAATGTGGTCTAACCTAAAAAGCCATAGGTTGGTTGAGGATAAAGATGGGATAACAATATTGTTGGTGCAAGAAATAAGGCTTCCTCCTTCTTTTTTGTTCTCTAAATAGTAAAGACCTTTTGCCAATTTAGCTAAATCAATCATCTGACACGTGTCCATTTCCTGTATTTGACAAGTATCATGAGAAAAAATGAGTGAGTATTTAGTAGAGGAAATTAATTTTGATACAGAAAGAAAATTGAAATTAAACTCTAATACATACAACACATCATGGATTATGAAATTTGGGGAAAATTGGATAGTACCAGAAAAACAAGATTTGACAATGGTACCATTGGGTAAATATATATCAACAATTTTACTTTTGAATAATTTTGAAAAAGATGTAGAGAAGAAGTGACATGATCTGTTGCTCCAAAGTCAATGATCCAAGAGACAATGAGTGATGATGGTGAGAGTGCGTTTACTAGAGTTAAGAACATGTGTGGTGATGCAAAAAACGAAAGAAATAATAAGAGAATCAGAAATTGGACCCTTTTGTTTGATCTGAGAAAAATTGACTCTTGGGGACTGGACATTATCAACTAAGCCCACATTATTAGAAGAAGAATTTGGTTGTTAGAGACGCATTGATATCGGGCTTGGGTTAGAGTAAATCCTGATTCATTTGAGTTTGCCTCCGTTGTCACCTACGAACCATCAAGGGATGGGTATTGGACGACACTATTAACAGAGGGGGAAGAGCAATCAACATTGCAGGCATTATCGCTGTTGAAGCGTGGGTTACCGGGATAGAGAGGGTGACCGGAAGGATAACCATGTTTTCTATAGCACACATCAATGGTGTGACCGGTGCGTTTGTAGTAGGAACAATATTTACATGAATTTCGCTGGAAACTTTTATTTGGGGGAGGACCACCACCACGACCTCTGATATGGGAAGAGAACTGATGACGTTGATGAATAGATTGACTCCCTCAATGTTTGTTGATGGCAAAGATGGGTTATGTTGACGCTCTTGTTGGATGACCATGGAGAAATACGATTGATGGAAGGAAGAGGATCCATGAGCAAGATTTGGGAGTGTACCACTGAGAATAGCTCATCCAAACCCTTCAAGAAGCGTATAATAAGATTTGGCTGATGATACATCCTAGCAGAACAATTGCAAACAAGAAAAGGGCGAAAATTGTCTAACTCATCCCAAAGAGACTTGAGAGTAGTATAATAGTCAAAGACAGACTTGGAACCTTGGTGAAGGCCATAGATTTCTTCTTGGAGCTCTGTAATACGAAGTAATTGACCTTGGGAAAAACATTCTCGGAAATCGGTGCAAATATCAATGGCACGGTTAAAGAAGATCACACTCTGAGCAATGGAGGGAGACAAAGAGTTAAGAAGTCAGGACATGATCAATGTATTACAACGTTCCCAAAAAGGATGCAAGATATCTGTAGGAGAAGGAACATGTATGGAACTTGTCAAATAACTCATTTTATTTTGGAAATTAAAGCCATTCGAAAAGAGCGAGACCAAGAATGATAATTATTTTCTATAAGAACAGGTGTGATAGAAACAAAATTAGGTCCTTCACTAGGATGAATATAAAAGAGACTGGAAGGAATGAGACTAAGGTAAGGAGAGACACTAGAATTAGGATTGAATTCTTGGTCATGACCGGTGATATTAGAATTTGTGTTTGTCATGATGAAGAGAAGAAAGAGGACAAAACTTAGATACCATAAAAGAAACAAAGACAAAGAAAATAAGAAAAGACAATGATGGAAATGTAATTCATTATCTTGAATTTGTTTCATAAAGATGCCCTAAACCCTAAACCCTAATATATATACAGACCTAATAGGAAAAAAGTAAAAAATAAAGTTGTCTTATATTCAGTACTATTTTCTAGAATAACTAATCATGATATATATTCTTCTACTATAATGTTTTCTGTTTTGCTTTTACATTTTGTTTTGTTTTTGCATTTTGTTTTACTTTTGCATGTGTGTTGGACCAAATTGAGTCGTGCTTCTATTAACATCAACACATATAATCATTTAATCAATTATAAATAATTTTAATTAATTAACTTCCCTTATCTTTAATCAAATTTTCTCAAATTAAGATGGATGAAAGATGTTTTATTTTACTTTAAAAGATTTGAATAAAAAACTATATATATTATTATAAATTTTTATTGCTAAATTTCATATAATATTAATATTTTATATATTTTGATTAAAGTGCTCTAAAATTTAGAAAATTTAAAATTTATTTAAAATGAAATTATGTTCAAATAAGATTAATTTATTTTTTATATTCTTTTTCTAAGTGTTTTTAAATTTTCAAAGAAGTAAAAATTAAAATATTTAAGATGAAAATTAAAAATAATATTAAAGTATTAAAAAAAATATTATTGTATAAAAATATCTATATATATTATAATTTATATATCAAATTATTATATTTAAAATTATAAATTATTTAATTAATATAAATTATATTTAAAAAAATATTTTTATTTAATATTATTATTATTTTATTTATTTTAACACGAGTCAAAATAATTTATTTGTCCGATATAAGTCTAGACTAAAATCTAAAAAAATTTCTATTTTAAAATATAGGTCACATTTTAATTTTACGATCTATTTAATTCTTCATATCTTTAAATTATTTATTAGTTTTTATTAAGTTAAATATAAATTTTTAAATAAGTTATATTTTCAATCTTGTCTCTTAAAATAATATTTTAATCCCTTATATTTTCCCCCCCAATAATTCATCCCGTAAAAAATAACTTTTAATATTTTTTGTTTATCATTGTTTTTTATCTTTTCCATTAAATATCAATATTATCTTATGGGAGAATCACATAATTTATTTTATTATATTTATAATATATTTTATCATTTACTTTTTAAAACATATCATTTTAGCACTCTTTTATTATGTATTTGTTAAAATTATAAATTTGATGTCTAATTTATAAGTTTCAATAAATTTTAAGAAATAATGAAAAGGTATTGTATATGTATATGGTAAGGTAGAATTAGGGGAATCAGAGGTGAAAGAAGGTCACCTTCTCTTTCAAAATTTTAATTTTTATCTTTTATTTTATTTATATATATGTATATATATAATATATATATATATATATATATATATAATTTTCATAATCTTAGGATAAATAACTTTATGAATAAGTAATTTCCATGAAAAATTATAATTAGGTAATTTTAATTCGTGTTATCTCTTCTTAACCACTTTTTTCCATCCGGGTTATTGACATGACTTTTATTTTTTATCTTTTTTTTTGGTATATTATGTGCTTTTTGATTCAACTTTTATTTTAGTTAAGTGTTATTTTAATTTTTAAAATTTGGGCCTGTTGGTAGTTTACTTTTTGCACCTCCTTAAAAACTCGGGCTTGAAAAAATATTCCACAAATAAGCCACCATATAAAACCCTCACGCCTCTCTTTAACGTATTACGATATCATCTGAGCTCTCACTCCCTTCCCCGCGAATTCTCACCCTCCGCCGCAGTCCGCCGCAAAACTCTGTTCGTGGCCGCCGGTGGTGAAGCTTTCACCGCCTCCAGGTAGAGCTGCTCATTTTAACTGGTTATTTAATAATCAGTTAGTCAAAATTGGTTATTAATTTTAGAACCAGATTGCGGAACAAATTTGAAATCCCTTCAGATTGCAACTAGGAGGTGCAGGAAGCAATTGAATTTTCTGTTTTCTTATCCTGAACGCTGTCTTCCCAGTTCCCTCATCACAAGCCGTCGTCGTTTTGACCGGGTGTCTTAGGGTTCTCTATTCCCCAGCAAATATCGCAGTTCTTTAATTTCGGCGCGGAATCCGAACCTTTAAACGTGCCTCATTGCTCCTAAAACACATGACTCAGGTACTCCTCCAAGGATCAATTAATGTATTTTCAACTTCAGCATTTTTTCACCAAAAAGTGTTACCTTTTTTTTTCTTGGGAACATAACCGGTTTGATTTTCTTTTCAAAATGAAGAAGCAAGGAGCCAGAGTCCCAGAATCCATGAAAACCCAGTATGAGGAACGTGAGACAGACGACTCTATTCCCTACAGTTCCTCAGAAGATGTGGGTAACTTTAGAAGTTTCATAAAGTTATGATTTTTGTGTTTTTTTTAAGGTTTCTTCAGAACCAAGTTCGTAGTGAGTGTGAAGTGTGATTGATTTTTAATGATTATAGGGGGAGGAGGAGGAGATAGAGAAGGAGTTAGCTGATGTAACGTTTGAAGAGCTGCAGAAAGCACGCTCGAATGGGGCACATGCCTTCTTTCAGCAACCCAAAGAAGACAAAAAATTAAAAAGGGCTAACAAGAATAGGTATATTTTTAACAGTTTAACAGAGTCTTTTTTTTTTTTTTTTAATTTTATTATTCTTGTGTGTGTGAAACCTCATGCAAATAAATTTATAATGTTTGGCTAGGCCTATGGAGGCTAGTAGCAAGAAGCCAGTTTCTGCTTTAAGAGAGGTCATCCAAGCTCCAAAGAAGGTAGATTTATTTGTTCCTTGTATAGAGTGTAATGTTCTATTTTTTATTTTTTTTTAAATCTATCTTATGTTATTGCCTTCCATTGCATCCGTTGAGCAGTTAGTTTTACTCCTCAAAGTCTAATGAGGCCCTGTAGCAGCTTGCGTAGCATTTTAGTATTTTAGACCTACTAGGCTACCACCCTAGAGTGCCATTTGCAGGCTTACGTAGAGGAGGAAGACTTATTGCAGTCTGTTACTTGTTGTTTGCTCTGCACATGCACACACATTCTCACACATTATTAAGACTCTGGGTGTCTCGTCTGTAGATTTTGGATATGAGCTGGGTTAAGGGAGTTACTGCAATGCCTTTGCTATGTAAGTGCTTATTAGAAGTTTTAAAATGTTGGTGCTGGTGCTATGACGTTGAATGGTGGAAATTATGTTGAATTTGAAAACTGATATGATTAATGATCTTTTCATTTTATATATCTGGATATTATTCTGAGTTTCTATACCACAATAATGTCAGGTTGTACGTGATCCACGATTTGAATCTCTTTGTGGTACACTTGACCCTGAAGGGTATGCTCACCTCTTGACATGTGCTCTTCATTCTTCTTCTTTTCCTTTTTAATGTTGTCATCATGTACACCTGTTTAGTTGCAATCATCAGTATAAATTTCAAGCAATTTTATGTTACTTCAAATCTGTGTTTGTTCTGGTTGCTGTTATAGAGCATGCCTAGCCAAGTTCCACTACTTAATATGTTGAAGAAGCAAGTCCGTTCTCATGGAGGAGACAACTTTCTGAGAACGGTTAAAAGCCGTGAACAGAAAAATGTAAATTTCAAATCAATGTCGTTCTTAATGTGATGAAATTTTACAGTCAAGTTTGAAATAATCCTCGTTGTATATAATAATCTTTTCATTGTCATAAATAATTCTCTTTTCTATATATAAAGAACTTCTGATATCCTTAAAACATTATATCTCGACTATGTTTAAGGATCCTTATGCTGATCTGTATTTTAGTGCATAACCAAGTAGAATCAAAGTATTGATAACTATCAGAACCATTCTCTTATGTAAATAATTCTGTATTTGATTCAACACCTCTATTCAAGCATGTTGTAAGATATGATGTATGCCTTACTATAGGGATGTGGGAGAAATATTGGTAACATCTGTTTGATTGTCTAGTTCTCAAAGTGGTTCTCGTAATGCCCCATCCTATATGTCAGTGGAATTTGCTGGAGAATTAATATTTAATTACATAATTGATAGTTTTAGCCTAGGTCATAGGCTCATACCATTTGCTTTCTATTTGATTTTATTTCATGATCAGGGACTATTTTTATACTATGATATGTACAATTTAATGAAAAAGGTCTATACGTTCCTGTTTTATTTTAAACAGTGCTTTCAACTAAATCTGAAAACTTCTCTTGTAATATATATTTGGACTTGCAGGTTTAGGAAGAGGTATAATTTCTTATATGAAAAAGATCTTCCTGCCGAAAGACAGGTAGTCTTCCTGATTATATGTGTAGAATTTTCTGTAGGGCTTACTCTATGAACTCTGATTACATCATCTTGGTATAATAGGCTCTGAAGAAGGAATTGAAAAAATATAAAGATGTGAAGCGAATAAGTGAAATAGAAGAACGTATATCATGGATTGTAAGTACTTGAATTTTACAAGTTTGTTTTCTACCTCCAAAAGTATGATACTTATTGATTTCCTCATCATATTTGCATTTTTTTCAGGATAAACAAATGAAGTCTGATTCAACGAAGAATATTGATACAGAAATATTGGCTAAGCACAAAAAGAAAGAGAGAGAAGCAACAAAGCAAGGAAAACGTCCTTTTTATCTCAAGAAATGTAATCCTTGCAATGCTCTCTTTCCATTCGCAAACAGCTAATACATATAAAATGAATTAATGAAGCATCACTATAGATGCTGACATCTTTTTCTATTCCTTGCAGCTGAAATACGGAAGCAAAGGCTGATTGAAAAATATAATCATCTCAAGGTATACATCTTAGAACATCTTTCTGTGTTTACCCGTGCACCTTGCCCCTGCTCCCATCCGATTATGCCACTAAATCTATCTGTTCATTATTTTTAGTCATCTGGCAAACTTGAAGCTTTTGTTGAGAAAAGGAGGAGAAGGAATGCTGCAAAGGACCACAGATACATGCCGTATCGTAGATCTGGTGATGTGGAATAAATTTTGTAGCTTTAAGATTCTTTCTTAGGCTATAATTATTAGGCAGAAAGTAATATATGCTTTTTGGCTGCCTTGGCGATTAAATATTGACTTTTGTTGATGAATATCGTGGCATTTGTTGTGTGACTCTTGAAGGTTTACTACTTATTAGGGAATGGATAGGTGCCACTAGGCTACAAGGCAGTCTTTTTGATTGTGTTATGTACTGGCGGGAGAATTGTCTTTTCACTTATCATTAGGTCACTTGTTTTAGAAACCATTTGTTAGATTTTTCTTAGAAAGAAAATCTGAATATGAAAAAAAAAGTTTCTTTGATTACTCTCAGATGCTACTTTGAGTAGCTTGTGAAAGGTATTTCACGAAACATGCATGCTACCAAATGTGAGAAAAGAGGTGTGTCCGTAACATTCCTCAACTCACCTCTGATGACTTGATTAACCAACTGCTTTCCAAACTCAATTTGAAGATTCCCATAAACTTTTAATGTTCTTTTCATTGATTTGTCACCCGGGTGAAGAAAGTATTGCATAGCTTCTTTATTGATTTGTATATTTGGAGAGATTCATGTTCACTCGAAGGTGTAGCCCTCCAGAACTGGAACCAATGCAAATTAGCCCGAAAAAAAAATGGTAATAAAGTATGTTTGAAGTTTAAGGCTGGTGGTGCAGTTTCTCATATAGTTTAAGAAAACCATTAACCTGTCTGAACTCCTGCAAATGCTCTTCAACGTAAGCAGATGCTGTAATTGGATTGGATCTCCTACATTGTATTCCCACAGTAGGTCCCCCTTCTCCCGGTGTTAATCCAGCATATGGAACAGAGCAAATATTAGCCTAAACAATTCATTTTGAATGCTGCACGTTCTTACCTTTTTAATCCTCAGAATATCTAACACAATAAGTGAGAATAATTTTTATGGTCAGGCACCAAATGACTCCTACCAATATTTTTTTTTCCGTACGCATAAATTTTAGAATCTAAACCAGAACAACATGCATAATGAACTTGACCCTATTGTTAGAATTAATGAAATAAATTAAATTATGTGACTTATGTGAAATATATTTATGGATCTAATTATGATTTAATAAAATTAAAGGGACCTGAAGGTTATTATGGGAAGTTATTAACTTAGGTAACCAATGTGATAGATATTGGTTATATAAGAGACAGAATAGGGTTTTGCCTCATCTGTGAAAAAAAGAGTCTCACGTAAGTCATCAAAGAAAGTGAAGTGAGATAGAAAGAATCAGAAAGAGGTAGATTGGGAAAAGTCGATCATGACTAGAAATATTCGTCATGGATCAAAGTTAGTAAATATCTCAATCATTATAATTATAATATGTGAAAGTCATGAAATTTAAAGATATTTTATAAACTTACATGTGTTATCAGAACCCAGGTTATTGAATTTGTGATTTTTCTTAAATTATATTTTCTTAATTTTATGAATTAAAATTTCTCAATTTACAAACCCTAATTTAATTAGGATTAAATAAATTAATGATATTCTAATGCTCATGATATTTTATATTCCCAAATTTGCAATTTCAATTTCACTTTTTTTTTATGATTTGCAAATTTGGAAATGTAAAATATCATGAGCATCAGAATATCATTAATATATTTAACCCTAATTAAATTAGGGTTTGTAAATTGAGAAATTTTAATTCATAAAATTAAGAAAATATCATCTAAAGAAAATTACAAATTCAATCATCTATGCTCTGATACCACATGTAAGTTTATAAAAGATTTTTGAATTTCATGACTTTCACATATTATAATGATTGATATATTTACTAACCTTGATCCATGAAGAATATTTCTAATTGCGATCGCCTTTTTTCAATCTACCTCTTATTGACTTTTTTTGTCTCACTTCACTTTCTTTGATGGCTTATGTGAGACTCATTTTTCACAAATAAGGTAGAACCCTATTATGTCTCTTATATAACCAATATCTATTAGATTGGTTACATAGGTTAATAACTTCCCATAATAACCTTTAGCTCCCTTTAATTTTATTAAATCATAATTAGACCCATAAATATATTTCGCATGAGTCACATAATTTAATTAATTAGTTCTAACATTCTCCCACTTGACTCATGTGAGGCCATAACATTTCATGATTTAATAATTACATAAATCATACTGTGCATTTAAAGAGTCTAAGTAAATTGGTTTCATCATTAATCATAATTAAGGATACATAAATAATAAGAGTCATGGCGGTTACATATCATTCAATCAACATGTTTCCTTCCATGTATTATTGTATTACCCTTCTCCCTAATATAACTTTAAATTGAGAAGTTCATAATGGGTTCATACATAAAGTCATTTTTTCATCAACTTTAACATAATTTGTTTTTCACATCATAATTTGCATGCATATATATAAGAGTATAAAACTGAAATTTCAGAAACTTATACATCAATGAGCTCAGAGTGTTAAATAGACATTAATAACAACATTCAACATTCACTAGTAGATATAATATCCATATTCTTAACATGACCAACAAATACTTTGGACGGTAACCCTTTTGTTAAAGGGTCAGCAATCATGAGATCAGTGCTAATATGTTCTATTGATACTCTATGTTTCTGAACTTCTTCTTTAACGGCAAAGTATTTCAATTCCATATGTTTAGCACCTTTGGAATACTTGTCATTTTTAGAAAAGAAGACAACTGCGGAATTATCACAATAAATTTTTCAACGGCTTGATAATACTGATAACTACTCCAAGTCCAGAAATAAAGTTCTGCAACCAATTAGCTTCAATCGTGGCCTCAAAGGATTGCCAAATTCAGCTTCCATAGTTGATACAACAATGACTAACTGCTTCACACTTTTCCATGAAATCGTTCCTCCGACTAAAAGATACACATAACCAAATGTAGACTTTCTTGTATCTACACAACCAGCAAAGTCTGAATCTGTATATCAAATCACCTCAAGATGATCAGACCTCCTATAAATAAGCATATGATTCTTTGTCCCTTACAGGTATCTTAAAACTTTCTTTGCAGCTTTCCAATGATCTAATCCTGGATTACTTTGGTATCTACCAAGCATACCAACAACAAAACTATTATTTGGTATCGTACAAGTTTGAGCATACATCAAACTCCCAACAACAGATGCATAAGAGATATTTTCCATCTGTTTTCGTTCCAAATCATGTTTAGGACATTGTATGAGACTAAACTTGTCTCCCTTTTGTATTTAAATGGGAGATGTTAAACATTTATCCATCCTGAATCTCTCTAAAACTTTATTAATATATGCTTTCTGAGACAAGCCCAACATTCTTTGTGATTTGTCATAGAATATTTCTATTCCTATAACATAGCTTGCCTCACCCATATCTTTCATTTCGAAGTTGTTAGAAAGGAACTTCTTAATCTCACTTAATAGTCCAAAATCATTAGTTGCAAGTAAGATGTCATCAACATACATAATAAAAAATATAATCTTGCTCCTACTGGCCTTCATATATATACACCGATCAACAGTATTTTCCTTAAATCCAAAAGACATAATAATATCATTAAACTTAAGATACCATTGTCGGGAAGCCTACTTAAGTCCGTATATTGATTTCTTAAGTTTACATACCATGTGTTCCTTTCCTTCTTCAATGAACCCCACTGGTTGGTCTATATAAACATTCTCTTCTAAATTCCCATTTAGAAAGGCAGTTTTAACATCCATTTGATGTAACTTGAGATCATAATGAGTTACTAATGTCATGATAATTCTAAAAGAATCTTTCTTAGAAACTGGCGAAAATGTTTCCTTATAATCAATATCATCCTTTTGAGTAAAACCTTTAGCAACTAGTCGGGCCTTATAACGTTCGATATTGTCATGAGAGTCACGCTTAGTCTTAAAGACCCATTTACACCCAACTCTCTTGTTTCCTTCTGCCAATTCCACAAGGTCCCAAACATCATTTTGTGCCATCGATTTAAGCTCATCTTTCATAGCATCTAACCACTTATCAGAATTATCACCATTAATGACTTTTGAAAATGAAACTGGATCATTATCAATGTTTAAGTCATTTTCTGACTCTTGTAGATAAACCACATAATCATTCGAAATAGCAGATTTCCTTTCTCTATGAGATCTTCTTAATGTTATTTCTTGTGGTTCTTCTAGTATAGGTTCATTGGTAACTTCAGAATCATTAATTTGTTGTTCCTCCTGATCATTGTGTGGTTCTTCAATATTTGGAACAACAATTCTTAAAGTAGAAGTGTTAGCTAGAGGAACTTGTACTCTAACTTCCTTAATCTCCACAGTTCGTGAAGTTTCACTCCTACTGGTTTTACCATTCTCAATGAACCGGACATTTCCTGTTTCAATTATGGGTAGGACAATAAAATATATACCCTTTAGATTTTTCCGAATAACCAATGAAATACCCAATGATTGTTTTTGCATCTAATTTCTTTTCTTACAGATGTATATTCTAATTTATGCCTGACAACCCCAAACATGCAGGTGTCTCAAACTGGGTTTCCTACCTGCCCACAACTCAAAAGGTGTCTTTTGAACTGCCTTACTAGGAACCCTATTCAACAAGTGCATGGCAGTTTTTAAAGCATACATCCACAACGATACAGGAAAGATAAATCACTTAACATGCTCCTAACCATATCCATTAAAGTTCGATTACGCCTTTCTGACACACCATTTTGTTGTGGTGTACATGATATTGTGTATTAAGCACAAATACCACGCTTCTTAAGGAACTTAGCAAATGAACCAGGATGTTGTCCACTTTCATCATATCTTCCATAATATTCACTACCTCTATCTGATCTTACAATTTTCACCTTTCTATCTAATTGCCTTTCCACTTCATTTATAAAAATCTCCAATATATTCACTGCTTGAGATTTTTCATTTAGCAAATAGACATACCCATAACGTGAAAAATCATCAATAAAGGTGATAAAGTATCTTTCTTTATTGAAAGAATTTACGTCAAAAGGTCTATATATATCAGTGTGTATAATTTCAAGAAGCTGAGTGCTTCTTGTGGCTCCTTTATTTGTGTGTTTTGTTTGTTTGCCTTTAATACAATCCACACATATATTTAGATTAGTAAAATCTAATTTCGGAAGAATTTCATTCTTTACGAATCTTTGCATTCTTTCTTTGGAAATGTGTCCTAAACGTTTATGCCACAAATAAGCAGAACATTCATGCACTGCCAACATTATGATGCAAGGTCATAAGAGTTTCAGCATATAAATTATCAAGATTCAATTTATATAAACTATTATAAAGTATACCAGATCCAATCATAATAGTATGCTTATATAAACTGAAACAACCATTCCCAAATCTAAAAGAATACCCGACAACATCAAGTTTAGACAAAGAAATTAAATTTCTAGAAATACTAGGTACATAAGATGTATCAAATAAATCTAAATCAAATCCAGTGTCAAGGATTAAACGATAAGTTCCGACAGCTTTCACTGAAACCTTCACTTTATTTCCCATAAAGATGAACTTCTCATTTGGGTTTGTGGTCCGGGTTGTAAGGAATCCTTGCATCACATTAGAAACATGAGTCGTACATCCAGAATCAATCCACCAAGTATTATGAGGAACTTCAGTTAAATTTGATTCAAAACATACGTAAGCATTATGCTCACCCTTCTTTTCGAACCAAGCTTTACGTTTTGTATAATTCTTCTAGAAATGTCTAGACTTTCCACAAAAATGACACTTGTCATCTTTCTTCTGGATCTTAGTAGAGGACTCGCCAATCTTCAATGGTCCTTTGGTCTTTTCATGTTTTTTACCAAATTTCTTTTCAGCTCCTTTATTCTTCACATAGTGAATGGAGTGACTTCCTTGATTCTTAAGTTTGGTCTCCTCTTGAACTAACATATTATGCAATTCATGCACATTCCATTTGTCTTTCATGGTATTATAGTTCATCTGAAAAAGACCATATTCTGACGGTAATGAGTTCAAAATGAACTGGACAAGGAAATTCTCATCCATTGTCATTCCCAAAGACTTAAGTCTGGTCTCCTCTTGAACTAACATACTATGCAATTCATGCACATTCCATTTGTCTTTCATGGTATTATAGTTCATCTAGAAAAAACCATATTCTGACGGTAATGAGTTCAAAATGAACTGTACAAGAAAATTCTCATCCATTGTCATTCCCAAAGACTTAAGTCTTGCTGCCAGGAGCGGAACCAAGGGGGGACTAGGGGTCCACGGCCCCCCCGAACATTTTAGATTTTTTTTATTACTATATAAAATTATAATTAAATTATGAAATATATTATCTTTAGCCCCCTTAACATTTTAGATTTTTTTATTATTATATAAAATTATAATTAAATTATGAAATATATTATCTCATAACATGGTATAAAAATATTATATATAGATTAAACCTAAATAGAATATCTTTAATTAAAAATAATCCAATATATAATCTTATACATAAAATAGAATATTTTATCTATTATTAAAAAGATAAGTTTTTATATTTGTACTATATATCATTTTAACAAATATCATCAATTAAAAAAAAATCAAAAAATATCAAAAAAATCTCTTA